>CAJQUN010000005.1:20700317-21199451 GCA_907163345.1 Haberlea rhodopensis | reverse complement strand
AGATATTTCCTATCTGTGATTGATGACTTCTCTAGAAAAGTATGGGTTTTTCTAATGAAAAATAAATCAGATGCTTTTGAAAAGTTTCAAAATTTGGAAGATTTTAATGAGAACCAAATGGTAAAAAGATTAAGAAACTTAGGACTGTAATGGCTGAGTTTGGAGTTCTGTAATCTTTGTTTGACAATTTGTGCAATGAATCTGGGATTCAAAGGGCACAATACCCCTAGCAAATGGTGGTGTTGAGAGGATGATAGGACTCTCCTTGAGAAAGTTAGAAGTATGCTTGCATTTCTGGCCTCTCAAAGAAGTTTTGGGGGTGAAGCTGTTTGTGACAGCTGCTTACTTGATCAATAGATCTCCTTCTGTGCCTCTAAATGGTTGTGTCCTGAATCTGTTTTGTGGTAAAGATCTTGATTTTTCTAATCTTAAAGTGTTTGGTTGTTCTGCTTTTGTGCATAGGAAAGGTGATAAACTTGAACCTAGATCTACTAAGTGTGTATTTCTAGGTTATCCCGAGGGAGTTAAGGGATATAGACTATGGCTAAGAGTGAACCTGGTTTTAAAAGCATTATAAGTAGGGATGTAATTTTCAATGGGTCTGAAATGCCTTGCTTGCTTCCTTCTGTGCCTGTGATGAGTCTGAGTCCAGTGCTACTCCTAGCAAGGTGGAGCATTGCCTGGTGTGCCTGTTAATGATAACAATGTGCCTTTTGCTGAAAATCATGTGAACTTGCTGGTAATGAACCTGAATTCATGGAATGCCTGAAAATCATGATATTGTTGTTGAACATGAACATGTTGTGCATGATGAATTGGTTGCTAATGAACATGAAGATTTGCATGATTATCAATTGACCAGAGAGATTAGAGCTAGGAGAAACATAAGACAACATGCTAAGCTAAGTGACTTTGACCTTGCTTCTTATGTGTTCAAGTGTTTGAATCAATTGATAACTGTGTGAACCTAAAACCTACAATGAAGCTTTGAAATCCAAAAATGCTAATGACTGGCTGTGTGCTATGAAAGAGGAAATGCATTCTTTGATTGTGAATCATACGTGGATTCTTGTTCCTAAACATGTTAATTGCTCTGTTGTTGATTGCAAATGTTTGTTTGAGGTTAAGAATGAAATGATTCTGTTAGATTCAAAGCTAGGATTGTAGCTAAAGGTTTTAATGAAAAAGAAGGTGTAGTTTTCACTGATGCTAAGCCTGTTAATGTGCCATTAGCTGCTCACTTTGTGTTGAGTAAAGATCAATGTCATAAATAAATCTGATTTGACTTTGATTCTATGAAGAATGTGACTTATTCAAATGATATAAGATATGTTATGTATTTGATGGTTAGTACTTGGCATGCTATATCTTATGCTGTTAGTTGCTTAAGTAGGTATGTGTCTAACCCTAGTATGTTGCATTGGAATGCTGTTAAATGGCTGTTGTCTGTAGTTGTTAAACTCAAAGATTATGCGTTTAATCATGCTGATAAGTGTACTAAGTGTTTGTCCCTTAGTAAGTTTCAATCATATTTAAAAATTTTAAAATTTGATACTGGTGATTGATGCATGTTTAGTCCCTTGGTAGTGTTTTATAACCTGTTGTGTGCTCGTTATAAAACTGTTACCCTGGTTACTTTCCCACTTTAACTTGCTGTGTGCTTGTTATTGTTTTCCTTGTCTTTACTTTTGTTTTTGACAGGAACTTGGTCCACACAATACTTTGTGTATTGTGGGGACCATAAGGCGATGATGATGTCTGCTTGTGTGTTTTCCCTACGTCTGAAGAGAAACCGGGTATTGGGCCAAGGTGGAGATTTGTTGGGTATTGTGGCCCAAACAAATAACTAAGCCCATAATTTAACCCTTATTTAACCTACCCTAATCTCCCACTTAAACACTAACCCTAAACCTAAGTCTGAGATTAAGACCAAGAAAAAAGCGCCTCCTCTGTTGAAACATCTCCTCTTGCTCTTTCGTTCGTCCGTCTCTTTCTCCTTAACCAGTATGTGCACCTCCTTCATCACTCTTCATTCTCGGCTTTGAGCTGTGCGATTGAGTGTTGTGCGTGGCTTTGTGCTGTGCGATTAAGGGCTGTGGGTTCGGTGATGGAGTGGTAGTTGCTGGCCGGGTGGGTGCGGTGGTTCTCGACGGTGGTTCTGTTCGGCTGGTGTGCCGGGACGTGAGTTCCTGTCCATTGCACTGTGAGTGCTGGCTGAGTGTGGTGGTCTGGCGAGTGTGGTTCTGGCTGTGTGGTTGAGTTCCTGTCATTGCACTGTGAGTGCTGATCGGTTCTGTCCAGTGTGTGCTTGGTCAGCAGTGGGGGTCGTGTGAGGAGTGGGTGTTGCCTTCACCTTCCGGCCTTTACCTTGGAGTCTCCGTGACGTAGATTGGGGAACAGCAGATCTGAGCCCTGCCTCGATATCCTTTTGATATTAATAGTATATTCGTATATTGTGTATTTGTATTTGTTTTGCAGGTATACATGGCGATGCCAAGGCGGATACCCTCCTAACACAGCAAATACAATAAACCCACTTGTTTCACGCTCCCGAGAGATTGTAACGAGAATAAAGAGTAACAAAAGTTAGGGCTTCAGAGAACTTACCGGTAGTGGCGAGGCGGCGTTTGATTGTCTCGGCACTGGATAATTCGTCTGCAATATGGCTCTTCTATCCATGTCCTTTTTCTTCCTCACGCAACGCCTTGCTCCACTCCGTGTCTTTGATGGGCGTTGTACCAAAGCTCGATGCAAGGCGTTATGCTGAATTTCGGCGATGCCTTATGCCAGCCATATCTCCTCCTCGTCAATTCCATTTAACATAGTTTTGCTTCCCAATTTGCTACCCAATTTGCTATCGATTTTTGCTTATGGTTGGAAGAGAATGTCAAATTGGTAAAAGCGTCTTCTTATCTCTTCGTACTGTATAAATGAAGATCCACTATCCCTCAAATGAGGAAGGATCTGTATTCAAGAATCCACAGTGAAAAAGAGCGGCTAATATCGGGGCTTCGGGACAAAGCCTGAAAATTAAATATGTAACCAAACACTGGATTGTCCATCTTTTCCACCCTTTTCCCACCCTTATCATCCAAACCAAACACAGCCAAAGGGAAAGAATTAGAGTTGGCGTATGTGTCCCGTTTCCAATCCTTAAATCATGTCGGAGTGCCGACCATGGTGCCGCGCTTCATTTCACATGTCACCATCATGTGTGCGTCTCCATTCCCCTTCTTCGTATGTGCCATATTAGAATATGGTTTCATTTTCATGCTCACGTGTACATACTTAGCTTAGTTGGATGCTTAGCTGTCAAAGAAGCTTACATATATAAGCCCCATGTTTTGTATTTCTAAAGATGTAATTTTCATTCTCAAGTTTTTTGTTCTGTAAAAAACATTTTTTTCCCTTTCAATGGAAAACTTTAATTCTTCAAACATGATATCAGAGAGCTAGGCGGCGTACGTGATTCTATGCTCTTCTTTTCTCTTCTTCGAACTGTTACTTTTTCTTCTTCTTCAATGGTGAAGGCAGGATGAAACAATCAGGCAGGAGGAAGACAATCTAACAACAATCAGGTTGCTCGGACGACGTCAATGATTCCAGCATTCTTTATTTCTAAATCAATTTAATTATTTAGCTCACTCAAAACTTTTAAAATGAGCTTGATCTTTATTTAATTATTTATTGTGATCATTTTATTTAGACTACAAAATGTAAACTAACCCACGTGAGTCCGACACACATGTTTCTTCAAAATATTATAAGTATATTAGAGTATCACATTCTCAATATATGTTCTCTTTAGAGCTGTCAATTTGGGGTCGGTCAGTCGGGGGCCCTACCCGCCACACAAAATAGATGGATTGGGTTAACATTTTCCCAACCCATTTGAAAGTGTGTCAAAATAGGTTAACCCGTTTAGGTTATGGGTTGGAATGGGGTGGTCGGGTTCGGTTAGCCCGCGGGTTGGCTTAGAAGTTAGACATGGTATTTTATATTTAGATAATGAGATAATGCAAGTATTAAAACAACTTTATCCGATGAGAAATCAAATATTCTAGAGATTATTGCAAAAAAGTAAAGAGGGAGGAGATGAAGAAGAATGAGAAGATGAAATGGTATAATATAATGATTGATGAATTTTGAAAAACTTTGTATTATTAATTAGTTTGTTAGATTTGTTAAATTTATGCACTTTTAAGTTTTTATATTAATGATATTGAATGTTAAATATTTGTTCAAATGTCATAGATAATAATTAATAATTTTAATTCACTAAAACCTAATAAAATTATATTTTTATCTATTTTTTTTTTTTAGCTGGTTGGTCGCCTAACTCATAACCCGCAATCTGGTTGGGGTTTTTCCAACCAAATATGGAGGTTGTGTAAAAACTGTGCCGGCTGCCGTTAGTTATGGGTTTTAGTGGGTTGGATCGGGTTGCCCAAATTGGCAGCTCTAGTTCTCTTTTGGTTATTAAGTGCTCCGAATTTTTGGGGAATTTTATCGCGACAGCTATTGACTTGGACATCGAAGTGAAGTGTTTCGTCGGGTACTCCTAATGCCTCTGACGTTGTTTTGTTAAAGTCCTTTCGAGTTTTGGCTAATTACCCCGATCATGAGATTATTTATTGGCTGCATTAATAATAATATAATGCTTAATTTGGTAATCCTTATGCATACTATATGCACTATGTATAAAAGGGGGGGATTTTCCTTATATTAATAAAATTTAGCATTTTTAGTTTACGGATAAAAATATATTTTCACCTTTTAATAAAATAATTATGATAAAAAACTATTTTGACCTAAATTTTTAAAGGTGGTGTCTTATAATTATGATATTTATAGGGGGGGGATGTGATCGTGATAAAACTATTATTTTATTTTTCGAATTGGTTATTTCAAATGTAATCAATACTTACTCAATATTTTTTATTTTCCTAATAATTTTAATTTTATCATTTTTATTCAACCTTGTAAAATATCCATATATACCATAAAAAATTTAATATATATATATATATATACTTTTGTTAGAAATAACGACATTGTGTAATATTTTGAATTAAATCGAATTGAAAGTCAAATAAAAATAATAATATGTTCGATTGTCATTTTGAAATTGACGTCAATAAATATTGGTCAGCCAAAAAATACCAAACTTGATAATATATACTAATCTTACTTTTCAATAAATGATTTAAAATATAAATAATAATGATTAATAGTTAAAAATCTAAATTTTGAAACAAACTACCTATATACAAGTTCATCCTAGGGGGTGAGTTTCAGGAAAACGAAATTTAAATTGAACAGACCAAATTTTATTTTTCAGCCAACCGAAGTGGCTGATTTTTATATTAAATCGAATAACAAATTCGAAAAGATCGAGTGTCATAAAGATCATGACCTAAGACATATCGTTTAAAATCAACGTCTAAACATAAATACAATGATCATTTTATCATTATAATTACAATTAAAATAAAATACCATGATAATAATAAATTAGATAATATTGAATTATTTTAATATATAAGTGATTTTAAATATTATCATTAATATGAAAGCTAGTTTATGGATTAAAATATTTAATAAATAATTCTTTGAAATAAATAAAAAAGAAATAATAAAGAATATAAAAAATAAAAGAATAAATAAAAATTATATGACACAATAGGAGGGGTTGTAATATAATATATCTAGTATACTATAAGGGATGTATATGTAATGTTTTGATAATTTTATATTACATATAGTATAAGGGGTATATCTGTAATGTTTTGATAATTTTATATTAAATATATAAGAGGGAAAAACGTCATTTCGCGTATTATGTTAATTTTTTTTGACGATGTTATGTCTGGAGGGAGGTCTCTGTAATTTTTCAAAGTCGATGGGAGCAATTCTGTAAATAGGCAAAAATCGAGGTGGTCTAGATGTAATTATCCTTTATTTTAATTTAATCTCATTCATTTAGTTTAATCTACCTATGCTAACAATTATTTAAAGTTATAGACCATATTCATAATTGTTATTTTAGCCCTCATAATTTAAAAATATCGTCCACCTCTTTTGCTATGCAATTTTTATATGAATCATGGGGAGACAATTGTAATTTTACATTTATTCGTTACAGACTAAAATGTGGTGAATTCATAATAGAGTTTTTCTTACAGGAAGGTCCATATATTATTATTTAAACTAAAGGAATGGATACGTTATAATTTTCTATATGAGGGACAGCTCTGTAATTTTTTCTTAAAAAATTGGATTATGATTGATGTTCTTCTGCGAGGAGGATCACATGAAGGACATGTAACAGAGCTAGTTGGACCATCATCTCTGATAAAAGTTAAGTATGAGGGATTCTTTGTATGATTAACATTGGTCCCAACTGATTAGGACCAACTGGTCCACAAAGCTGATGTTTTTTCACCTCCAGTAATTTCGTTCTGTTTTAATGTATAGATTTGCCTACAAGCTGCATCAAATGTTGCCAAAAAATATTTGGGCATGATCATGTACTTTGACCCAAGCAAATCCTTCTCACCAAAAAGAAATGCATAATTTCTCAGCAGTCATTCGATCCTGCTAATTCAGAGGTTAAAAATGAATTTTTCAGGATTTTATAAGAAGGAAATCAAGAAAAATTTATAGTTGAGTCATCTAGATGCTCGCTGCAATGGGTTTATTGTTGTCAAAATTTTGTGCAGTTGTCTTTCTCTTCATTTATGACAGCATAGGACTCAGCAGTGATTCCCTCATATATCTAGACACAATTATGTGTAGGTTTAACCTAATTCTTGGAGGAGTAATGAGCAGCATAGCGCACTACTCAGTATTTGACATCTTTACTTTACTGGATATGCTCATCAGTTATTGCATGATTTGAAATCTCAGATTTTCATGATGCAACAACATTCTATTTTTCACTTAGTCTTATGTTTTATTATTATTTTTTATCTCCTAATTTTTTAGCATCTAGGATTTGATTATGTGGTATGTACCAAAAACTTTCATTCAGATATGTTGTCAGGTCAGGATTCAGATATGTTGTCAGGTCAGGATGCTAATCATTGTTCACTTTCATCACTTATAGCCCATGTTCTTGGAGGTGGTGGTGCACATGGTATGTGTTTCATGAACACCATTGACCTTTCGTTATCTAATCTGAAGTATGGATATGTTTAAATTTCTTATGAATCGACACCTCCGGACTAGCCGATTAATAAACACCATGGATAAGTGATTGGCAAGGATGTTTATGATATTGCGGCACTTGTCCTATGGTGTTATTCTATCTTGATGACAGAGATCTAAGTGGTTGAGGGGGGTCTCGAGTTATATTGTTCAAAAATTAGTTTTTGACACAATAGGCCCAACAGTTCCGGTCTGTGGGGGAAGAATATCCTCTTGTTTTTCCTATATTTTGTTAGTTTGTTCTTTTCCCTTGGTTTTCAGTTAACTGTATTTGATGTTGGCTGGAAGAACACGAGCTTCCACGTGGATAAGTGACGAGTCTCAACTTTGAGGACAAGACTGTATTGAGGAGGGTGGTATTATTATGGGCTTGGGCCTTGTCTAGTGGATTTATTATGGGGAAGAATCTAAAGATGAGTGGGAAGAATAAATGTTAGGAGAGTAGAGGGCTATGATGCACGGACACTGACACGGCGACACTGACACGACACGGACACGGGTCACCGATTTTCAAAATTTTCAGGGATACGACACAGCTGGGACACATCTGTATATTTTTTATATATATTATACATGTACTATATTACAAAATACTAAAATTCATTTTTTTAATTCTAAAACAATGTAAAAGCAACAAAAATATTCTTATCAAATTCAAGAAGCATATATAAATGCGTGTCACTAGAATCATCATAGGATCATTCATACTAACATCAAATACATATTATTTCAATTAACATAAAGTTTAACCAACGCATCCAAATAAAAGATAACACCAAAATATTTCTACCAAATTCAAAGCTCAAATAAATAAATGTATGTCACTGTAATCATCATAGCATCACTCATACTAACATCAAATGCATATTACTTAAATTAACATATAACACGTCCAAATTTCAGTTTAGCCAAAAACTTTTTAAATTGTACAATTAACCCCCAAAAGTGTCCTTCCTGTGTCGGACACGACCATTGATCGTGTCCGATTTTTAGGGGAGTATCAGATACAGGTGTTCGATTTTATTTAAAAAAAAATTAAAGACACGCCACGTGGCGTGTTCGATACGTGTCCAAGGAATGTCTGATACAAAGCGAATTCGAGATCGCTAGTCTCCTAAGAATTATTGAGATGAAGAAGAGAAGAAGTTCTAGAATTGAGCAGATTTTTATTATGGGTTGAATGCATACAATGTAGTTACTACTCTCCTTTTATACATCTCCCTTGCTAGCATGTGCTACCAATATTGCATTATGTACAACTAACTTTGTAACATCCAGCAACTATCTATGATATACGTATTAGCCAATTATGAATTATGTAGTTTATCTTTGGTCTGGTCTTGCTCATTGCCCTCACGGTCTGCACCACCATCGTATCATTATCTTCCCCCGTGAAGAACCACCTTATCCTCAAGGTGAAAGACTAGGAACATGTTCCGAAAAATACAGAAACTATATGCAATTAATGCCTTTCTACCACTATATAGATTGATTAACTCTATGTTGCGTCGTCGCCAGCTCACCTCCGACAGTATCATTCCAATCCCCTCGTAAAGCACTTTCCACCCGCAGCAGAATCGTCGAACACCAGGAAATGCACAAGGCGAGGTTGCGGCATCTGGTCCGACACGAAAGGAATATCCTCTGCCCCTTTTGCGGCTATCATGATAGTTGCCCACAATTCATCAAGTGGTAGCCTTTCCTCTTGAACCAATCTCTGTGTAACATCAACAAAATCTCGTATGATATGTCTACTGTCCATAACATTGAAAGGAATGACCACTGGCTGGTTGTCAGTAGAAGTAGGTGGCAATGATATTCGGGAAACAAGCGTCGGGTTTGGGCACAAGTTGAGGACCAAAACATGCCAAATTTGATGGAGATGATGATACTCTATAAGCTGTAGAGTATTTTTGTGCATTCTGTGCTCCACGCCTCCTGGTATTGGTGAAATTTCTGCAGTAAGAAACTGATCACTACATCTCAAATCCTCCTTTGATCCAAGAAACAATTCTTCGACTGGAATTTGGAGCATCTCAGGTTCTTCATTAGTTGCTTCAGGCTCCAAATTTTCATTTTCTTTTCCTGCAATTGAAACCACAATACATTGATCGTTCTTCGTGCACACCTATGGTCGGTCGTCCATTATTTCTCAATCAAGAACGTCATCTGCTAGATCAAATCCTTGAGTAGTTGAATCCCCATTTTGTTTCAAGCAATCTATTTTTTTAGAATTCTCATCAGCATAAAGCTGCTAATTGAAGCTCACATTAACACGTGAAGTAAAATCCATTTTGGTCACTGGAGTGTCGGTGTGACACTGATTTTTAGGAGTATCCATGCATTATAGGTGCATTATAGGTGGAGGGTGTTAGGGTCATTCATTTATTTCTTTGTGAGGATTGTGACTAGCTTAGGCTAGGATATTACTAGCATTTGGCTATGGAATATTTTCCATTTCCATTGTACAGAGAATTTATCTGTGGGAACTCTCTTCCATTTCATTTTTATGCAATTCCATATCAGTTCATATTGATGATTTGTTCTTCATTCTGGTGCTTGGAAATTAGTGTGTTGTTTGCTGTTTTTTATTCTCTTTCGCGTGACCAATTGAACCAATAACATGTCACAGAAACAACCAATAACTATTTAAGTTTTCATAGTTTTAATTATGTTGTAGGTTAACCGAATTCTTGAATGAGTAATGAGCAACATAACGCACTACTCTGTATTTGACATCTTACTCTACTGGATATGCTTCATCAGTTATTGCATGATTTGAAATCTCAGGTTATCATGATGCAATAACATTCTATTTTTTTACTTATTCATATTTTTTATCTCCTATTTTTTAGCATCAAGGATTTGATTATATGGTATATACCAAAAACTTTCATTCAAATGTGTTGACAGGTAGGATGCTAATCATTGATTCACTTTCATCACTTATATCCCCTTTTCTTGGAGGTGGCGGGTGCACATGGTATATATTCCATAAACACCATTAACCTTTCGTTATCCAAACTGAAGTATTGATACCGTTATGACATTTCTCATGAATCGACACCTCCGGGCTACTCGAATTGGTTGTCATCCTTATTCATTTTGGGACAGACTCGAGTTCGAGTATTGTTAAAACATTTGCCCATCGTCAAGCTTAGGAAAAAAAATTCTTATGAATCCCAATTGTGTTTCATACTTCACGTCTAAATTTCATTTTACCAAAAAAAATTTTAAATTGTACAATTAACACCTAAAAGTGTCCTTTTTTGTGTCAGTCACGTCCATCGACCGTATCCGACACGGGTGTCCGATTTTGAGAAAAGTGTCCGAAACGGGTGTTCGATTTTATTTTTTTAACAAAATAAAGGACACGCCATATGGCATGTTCGAGAAGTGTCTGAGGAGTGTTCGAAATATGTCGGTGTCCGATCCGACACTACACCGAGTGATTTTTAGAAATGTCAGTGCATCTAGCCTTTAAGTTAGCGGAGCATGAATATTTTCTTGCAATACACAATGTATATACATTTAATTTACTTATCATACTTGGGATGTACAAGGTGAGGAAAAATAAAAGGCAAGATGAGCACAAAAAATGTAAGCGTTTGATCCTACATTTTTATTTTTGAATTAATGATACTACAAAAACAAACAATATATGAATCCAAGACAAAATAGATGGCAAAATCTAATATGGAAAACTTAAGATGACAAATAATTATGACAAAAAAAGTATATTTATGAGCTTTCGGTCTTAAGGCAGAGTGATTAAGCTCATCTTCCTTTGAAAAAACTCGAGTTGAAGTCGCGCTGTGCGTAAGAAAATTACTTTCGTCAAGAATGTATATTTATATACATACGTACTTATGTTTATTATATGATATGCAATACCCTATTCTCTTCTAATTTTATTCTTATGGACAACAATCATTAATTGGAAATATAGAATCCACTATATAGGAAACATTATCAAATTCATTGAACGAAAAAATTGATTGCTAAAATCTATTGAAAATAAAAATTATTGATAAAACAGGTTGAAAACCGGGTTTTTTAACTAAATATTCGATTTTCGAAAATAATTTAACAATTTAACCGATTTTTTTTTTTTATTATCAAACTAACCTAAGTCGCCATGTTAGATGGCGACTTCAATTGAAGTCGCCATCTGACATGGCGACTTTAACAAAAAAAAAAATTTTTTATGATATCGCCATCTGAGTTGGCGACATCAATATAATTTATTGATGTCGCCATCTCAGTTGGCGACATCTATTTAATTTATATGGATGTCGCCATCTGAGATGGCGACACCATTAAATTATATTGATGTCGCCAACTCAGTTGGCGACATCAATAATATTTATTGGTGTCGCCATCTCAGATGGCGACACCAATGAATTTTAACATAAAAACAACACGCCGCCGCACCATTCTCATTTTCTTCTTCTTCGTTTCTTCTTCGTTCTTCAGCAAAATTCTCCGCCGCAAATTCTTTCGTCCGTTCGTTCTCAAATTTTCTTCCTAACATTTCTGCAAAAATCAAGCTATTTCCAAAATATTTAAGGTAAGCTTTTTAATTTTGTTATTTGTGTATCGTAGATAAATTATGATTTTAATATATGTAGTGGGAGTATATTACTTGTTGGAGTATATTTTTGTGATGTGAAAAATTAAAATTTAAGTTGACGAAGATGGAGGCGGCGGCCGGCGGTGGTGGCCGGCTGGCGGCGGCGGTGGCAGGTGGTGGGCGGCGGCGGTGGGCGACGGACGGGTTGTTTTTGTAATGTTGAGTTTAATGTGTTAATTTTTGTATTATATTTCAGGATGGATCAAATGAGACAACCAGGCCCGGTTGACACACATCTTTTGTCGTTGCAGTCTACACATCGAACTGAGGATGTATGGGCAGGTGATATGGATAGTATACTTCGTGTGAGAAACCCAGATAGCTATTTTTGGGATATGTGTCCATTGGATATATGTGTTGTTAATTTATTGCACGTTATTGGATTTTATGGTATCTATAGGTGTGGTAAGATTGAACTTGACATGCACCTGATCACGGCTTTAGTTGAGAGATGGCGCCGTGAAACACACACGTTCATTTTAGATCAGGAGAAGCGTCCATCACACTGCAAGACATTGCAGTAATATGGGCGTTGCCAGTAGATGGCATCGTAGTGTCGGGGATTGATATTGATAGGGCTCTACCCGATTGGCAAGAATATTGTCATACATATTTAGGTTTCTTACCAGCCATCACAGACCTTAAGGGCGCACGTTTGAAATTAGTTGCTTTGCATAATCATTTGCTGCTCAATCCATTGGATGAAAATAGTACAGCAGATGATGTTGTTAAGTTTACAAGGGGTTGTGCGTTATTGATGTTAGGGGGGATTATGTGCCCTGATTCCTCAGGCAATTTTGTTAAATTATTATATTTACAAAAGTTGGAGGATATCGACTCTGCCAGTACATATAGTTGGGGCAGTGCTGTATTGGCATACTTATATCGTGAGTTGTGCACGTCATCAGAGAAAGGGGAAAAAGTTATAGGTGGTGCAGTGCAACTCTTACAGGTAAATAATATGTTTGTTTTTTTTAATATTTAAAATATGTTTCTGGTCAATCTAACTTGTGTTATTGATGTCACTAAAATAAATGAGATTTGGGCATGGTCACGAATCCCAAGTTTGACTCCGCAATTGGGTAGCGATAGATCTGATATTGGACCAATAATTGTCGGCCCAAACAATGTGTTACCTTCTGCTCCATATGGTGTAAGGTAGTACAAATATGCATTGTTTTATAATTGATCTTATGTGTGAATGCATTTAATAATTTATTTGAATATATACAGGTGGTCGTGTCATTTAATCTTTACAGAAACTGGGAGTCATTCCATACGCATCATAAGGGACATCCTCGATGACCAGCCAGTAACTCAAGTAAGCATGCTGTTAAATTAATTTGTACAAAAATATACTCTTTTCATAGTATGTAAAAGCAATGTTGTTTTGCAGTTTAATTGGCAGCCGTACCCTGATGAGTACACTGAAGGAATCACTGAGTTGGGGACATATAAGGGACCGTTGATTTTCTTCGACATAGTTGAAATGCAACGGTCTGATCGAGTACTGCGACAATTTGGGATGCTACAAGATATCCCAGAAGATCCACCATCGGGGGATGAGGCATTGCATAATGTTGGTAGAAGGGGAAATGTCAACAAAAACTGGAGCACTAGGCATATAGCTCACATACTTTGCTGGGAGAGGGCAAATGATCTACGTGTCGACAGACCACGATTTACTGACGGTGGTTACTACGTTGTTGGCGGATACAGTGAGTGGTATGAACAAGTGACACGTAGATACATTGGGCGTCAAGAATACTTTGTACAGACAGGATATCAACATGGTGATGGCCCGGCATGGCAGCATGTGGTACGTTAATTACGTGAAATTTTAATTTTATATTTTTGTTTCGATGTATAAATTTTATATGGACATTTGTACTTTGCAGATTGAGCAGATGGAACAGTTATCTACAAGCTATGACCGACATCTGGCTGATGGAGTGCCTATTACGACAGGTCGATGAGGAACACAGGACTATGTTCGACAATGTGGTGCGAGTGGCTCGTGACCGACGAGACAGAAACTTCCCGCCAAACAATGAAGTCCAGCCTGTTGATACACGACAGTTCCATGCAGGCACTCCATCTACACATATGCAGACAGATATTGCAGGTCCATCTACGTGGACAGATATTGCAGGTCCATCTACGTGGACAGATATTGCAGGTCCATCTGCACATATGCAGACAGATATTGCGAGCAAGGTATTCCGAACTCTTTCCATTTTCCACAAGAGCATTCCCCGGATTTTAAATACACAACATGCGTATTACCCCCACGTCCTGCTTGTACTCTTGTGATAACAGAAGCGGTTAGACGTCTACGATCGAACATCTGGACATCATGATGGATGGAATGATAGTCAGCACGACCATATCTTTCGAACACATAATCTGGCCATTCTTGATTATTTTGAATCATTCGCTCCGTCTTCTTAAGCCGTTCGAAAAAATAGAGCACACAACGATCAAAAGTTAATTGCACAATGGCGGTGATTGGAAGTCGACGAGCACCTTTCATAACTCCATTTATGCATTCTGACATATTTGTGGTCATGATACCACAACGCCAGCCTCCGTCATGAGCAAGCGACCATTGACACTTATCAATACGACTCAAGTAATCAAAATCCCTTGGTTCTATAAGTTTAATCTCTTCCATTGTGCGATCAAATTTTCTGACCTGATTTTCTGATCCCGCTCTCCAACACAAGTCTTTCAAATGAACGGATTTGAAGCGACTATTAAAGTTTGAACAAACATGTCTCAAACAAAATCGATGTACTCCAAGGGGTGATTTGAAGTCAGGAATACAATCGGCTGCAGCAATGAGGCCTGGATGACGGTCAGAAATCAAACATACACCACCCTCAGATCTTCTCACAATATGCTTGCTAATCATCTCCAAAAACCATCTCCATGACACAAAGTTTTCTTCATCAACAATTACAAATGCCAAAGGTAAGATTTGATTATTCGCATCCATTGCCACGGCAATCAACATCTTATGTTGATATTTCGTATACAGATGTGTTCCATCCACACTTATTACCCGGCGGCAATGCTGAAATCCTTGTACACATGGATGGAAGGCCCAGAACACGTAATTCAAAGTCTTTTCTATTGGTCTGGCATTTTCAAGGTGAACCCACTCAACGACTGTGCCGGGATTCCATTTTTGCAAAGCTCCCATATAGTAAGGCAATTTCCTCACGGAGCTCTCCCATGTTCCGTACACATTCTCAACAGCACGTCGTAAACTAAACCATCCTTTTGCATAGGAGATCTCAAATCCATATTTATCTTTCACTGTTTGAATTACATACTTTATTTCGTAAGCTGGATGACGCCGAACAATTCCCACTAACAAGCTAGCAATCATGTTTTTGTCCAAATTTGCATGATCGACCGACAGCTCACTCAAAAGGCAAGTGTGAGAACCTCCATACTTGTTTATTTTGAATAAACCAACTTTTTTCTTCAACGAGGCCCACAGGTACCATCTACAAAACATATCTTCTGTACTGTGTTTGCACACCACTTTCCACAATGTTTTTGTACTCTTGACAACGCGGTACTCCCGTTTCGCAACACGTACAGAGTAATCCTTTACAGCTGCCTGCAAATGAGCTTTATTTTTGAAAACCATATCTAGATGGATATCCCCTTTCGAGTAGTCGTAGTAACTCCCCCATCTACCTGTTGGAATGTCTAATGAGTCTCCAAATACTTCGGGATGTGTCATTGAGAAGAATGGAATTGTTGGATAAAGGGCATGAGTATTTGTTGTGGTTGTGTCTGGTACATTATCTGGCACTTCTTCAATATCAACCTCATCGTCATCAGACTCATCCTCAGATGGAATTCCCTCCGGTTCAGTCTGAAAATCATCTCCAAAATCCACAAAACTGTCTGCTAATGGCTCGGGAACAATATTGTCAGCAACTATAGGAGCATCATCTTGAATCCTAGAGGTAGTTGGTCTTTCTGTATCTACTACAAATGGACCACTACCACTTGTTGGCATTTCTGTAATAAAATCATAATCTCTCCGTTCTGTTTGTATATACATCTCCAAACAACTATAATTTTGTTCAGAATCCAATACCCATGCTAAATTGTAATCACTGTCAACGGGAAAAATTGTTTGTTTTATCCCAGAAAAATCACTAAATATATATTTACAATATATTTTCAGAATGAACTTGTTACGGTCGATGCCAGTAATATCATATACGCCGTTCACTAACTGCAAATAATTAATAGTGCGAGATATTGTCATGCCTTTCGACGGACCACGATCATATCTAACAGATTCTGAATCTTGTAATATATTGTCTCCCCAATACAACAAAACTTTAATTGACATACCTTAAAATAAACACAAATTTAATAAATTAGTACAGTATATATAATATTATGAAATTTAATTATTTGTATAACAACATACCTGCAGAGAAAATATTCACGGATTCTGAAGAGAATTTGAATTTTCACGAATTCTGAAGAGAATTTGTTCGAAAGCCGAAGAGAATTTGTTATATTTCAAAAGGAGTAACATTTCAGTTTTATAGACAAAGTTTTTGATTATTGTCGCCATCTAAAATGGCGACATTAAATAAAAAAATATTTTTTTTTTTGTCGCCATCTCAGATGGCGACAATATTTAAAAACAAAAAAAAATTCTGTCTTTATATACCGACATCGGCAAAACAATTATTTTTTAATATAATGTCGCCATCTAACATGGCGACATCTTTTAAAAAATTAAAAGATGTCGCCATGTCAGATGGCGACTTCCGAAAATAATATTTTTTTAAGATTTTTATGGATGTCGCCATGTCAGATGGCGACTTCAATTGAAGTCGCCATCTGACATGGCGTCATCGGAAAAATAATACTTTTTTTTAATAATTTTTGTTGAAGTCGCCATGTCAGATGGCGACTTCAAATGAAGTCGCCATCTGACATGACGACATCGAAAAATAATAGTTTTTTTAATATTTTTTGTAGAAGTCGCCATGTGAGATGGCGACTTCATTTGAAGTCGCCATCTCACATGGCGACTTAGGTTACTTTAATAATAGAAAAAAAAAACGATTATTTTGTTAAATAATTTAATTTTTTTGAATATTTAGTTAAAAAACCCTTGAAAACCCATGATGGAAATGTCATATTTGTGAATTATATCTAAAATTCAAATAAAAATTAATTATTGAAATTAGCAATCCACCATTCAGAGTGCGGCAAATCATTTAAAATAAAGTGTTTTCACAGTCGATATGTGACTGTACTTTATTAGGAATCAATATTAAATACTCTTGCAGTCAGTTTTCCAAAAGGGAAACTTCTATTCGTTTTTGTACAACAATATTTCTGCTCATCCAAACTCGGAAAAAAATGAAAACTATCTTTAGGCATGACGATTAATAAATTAGCAAAATATTTATAGGAATAATATTTCAGGATTAATCTTTGGATATAGCAAGATAACAAAATGGCTTTTATTGTCGATACAAGAGTTCGATTATTTGTCATTGAAACGATATTGTTCCGATATGATGCTCACAGTTCAACGACAATTTGTTTTTCAAGATACAATGACTATGATTCGTGATAGAAGCACTTCAAATCACGAATCAACGAAGGTTTAAAGACACTCAACTTAAACAAGATATGAAGATGAACAATATGCACAGATTTTGCTCTTTAAATCTCAAGTGTTTAATTTAAGAGGATGAGTTCTATTTATACTGGACCAAGATATTTACCAAGAGGCATCATTTGGAAGCACCATTTCATTAAACAACACATCTGATCATGAAGGGACTCACCCAAACCAACGCATCTGCTCATGGCGCAATCGATCGCGCCCTCTTTAACCAAACTTATGCCAGGTGTGATCGATCGCTCCTGAAAGGTCGAGCGATTGCGCTAGGCAGAATTTCGGTGCCTATTTTTTCACATATAGCGATTGATCGCGCCAACACATGGCGATCGACCGTGGTCTCCAGAATGTCCGGCGTACAGATTCCTTTCGTTTAGTCACCAAAGCTTAATATTAATTCAATACGCATCTTTTTCCAACAATATTTTATATTTGATCCAAGTTTGATCACCTAAAAAAACTCGTTAATATATTGGTGAAGGCTCAAACTAATTGGCTTGACTAAGATTATATTGTCATATAGTATGTTGAATGTTAGTTCATCGTGCATGTTTCACTAATCAAACAATACCTAAAACTATCATGTTTAAATCTAATTAAATGCAATCCCAATACAGTAGTCCAACCTCCTGATTGATTTCTCACCAACCAGGAGGTAGCTCCAAAGATAAAGACTATTCAAGATGGTTGTTGGACCACTTGTAACCAATCAAGTTAATTAAGTATCAAACCATAGCTTATTTTCTCCTTAGAGAATTATACAGCATATCATCTTTGCACTTGTACTTATAGATGGAGTACTCCTGTACACTCACCTAGTGCAACTTTTCATGTTCATATATCACTTTAAAACACGGTTACGCTGATGTATAAAGAAATAAAGTTACATCACTATTAATATATGTAACTTTTAGCCTAGGATTATCCGTTTGATCCTAACATTCTCCTTTGGGTGTTGGTAAATTGGGTTATATTTGAAATTCAAAAATTCGATCCAAACCGGTAAATCTGTATTTGATGAAATTTGATGATTCATATAGAATAAAATTCATGTAACTTTAAAAATAAATTTGCATGGTTTTACTTTTTCTAGAAAGCCTTAAAAATATCATAACTTACTTGTGAATAATAATAATGTTTTTTTATTAAAATTTTAACATCTTGCGAAAAAAAGCTTAACCCTTGACACACAGTCACACACCAATACTGTCACTCGAAATACTCTTGCTAATATATTATTACATGGACATATACACAAGCATCTTCTATTGGAATTTGTCTTTGCTACCCCATGGGGTAGTGTCCCATGAGGTAGATCCATCCATTGGATGGGTATATTCCAATCCAATATTGATGGGAAGATACCCATCTAATGGATGGGACTACCCCATGAAGGTAGCCAAGAATAAACCCTTTTTCTATTGTTAGACAGTGTTAATATATCTTGAAACGGACTACGAGGGCTGTGGTCTAGTGGACTAATAATTTTCACCCTCTCTACTTATAAATAGTTCGAGTTTGATTCCGCACCCGTTTAAGAATTGTAAAAAAAAAAAAACAATCTCAACAACTTTAATGAACATGATATATTCAAAAGAAAAAGGGAAAGAATTACAGTTGGCGTATGTGCCCCGTTTCCCCAATCCTTAATCATGTCGGAGTGCCGACCATGGTGGCCACCCGCATGCACCACTTCATTCCACGTGTTATCATTATGTGTGCGTCTCCATTCCCCTTCTTCGTTATGTGTCTGAAGCTGTAGCTTCTAATTCCAAATAAAAATAACACAGATTTTATATATTTTAACAATTTTAATTTTATTAATTTCAGATTATATATGATATTTTTTAAGTACATATGAAACGAAGTATATTGTCCTCAACTAATCATCAATCTTTGGACGAAAACATTCTCATTGGATTGATGTTGTAACCCCGTATGTGTCCCGTTTCCAATCCTTAATCATGTCGGAGTGCCGACCATGGTGGCCACCCCGCATGCACCGCTTCATCCCACTTGTTATCATTATGTGTGCTTCTAACTCAGATTTTACCACTACCCAAGTAGTGTAGGATTGCACCCAACAAAACCAAGATCATATTACTTCAAAAAAAAAAAAAAAGGTAAACGTTCATCTGAAAAGGGAGTGTAGACAAGATGATATTTCAGACAACACACATGCATGAATCTGCAAAGAAATAACTTTCAGAATTAAAAAAAGACATAATTGGGACGTGCGAAAGGCCACTGTAGTCTGGGTTCCCAAGAAATTATCATATATTATGGGTCTGCAACACTCAACCAAACAAAAGCATATTACATCCTAAAAAATCTTAAAATTCACATAAAAAGTAGCGCATCAATCTGTTTTTCTTATATTATATTTGACAAGGTATATATAAAATTAAATTATGTAAAACATACATATGTCCCGATGTCTCCCAGAGATCTTACAACATTTTTTTATATATATCTCGACATATATTTATAGATAGAATCTTGAAACTGAATCAACTTATCGAAATACGCTACTAGTGGGAGACTGTTGCGATGGAGATGGCCATAATTGAGCATTTTTAACCTTGGAAATGCTGGCGAGCACACCTAGAGGTGTTACATCTCCAATTACAGTCACTTTTTTTGTTGGTAAATCGATGTTGAATGATGTAACTCCTGGTATTAATGAAACTAAATTAAAAATAAAAAAATGTTAAATTAAAAAAAAATCTGAGTTTCATCAGAGATATTGTCTCTTGCCTTCCATCTTGGAGATGTGTTTTCTCAGTTTTGCTTCACAGCCCTTGCAATGAATTGATACCCTCAATTCAACAACCTGCAACAAACCAAATCTAACATTTTTTTTAGCAAGGGGAGGGCTAGATCAATTTATTGCTCCACAAAGCGACTGGAACTCGAGTTTGTCCAATCGAGTTCTTATCCATCCTGCGAGCCGGTATGTCACCAAATCTAAAATTTTAATATTATGGGTTCCATCAAAACCTTTTGAACATGTATTTTGCAATTTAAAGTGATATCACTGGCTGCTACCGCGTCAGTTGTAATAAAAATTATCACTCTTATATATATAATGAAATATTGAAAAATGAATTTAACAGGGAAAAAAACCAACAAACTAAAGACCCGAATTATAAAAAGAAAGAGACCTGATGATTTGATGGAGCTGGTAAAGATTCAAGAACATTCAGTCGACTGCTCGATTTCACATCCGAATTTTTCTTAGACGAAGTAGCATTTGAACTTGTTAATGAAGGTTTAAAGACTGGAGATTCAGTAGAGCGAGTGGAAAAAGATCTGAAACCCGAAAATCCATCCGAATTCAGCCTCTTATATTTAATATTACAAAGGTCATTATCTCTCCGTAGCTGAGTGGAGACAATTTCACGTCCGGATTCTGGTATGAAATCCAAGAAAGGTTTTTCACTCAACAAATATCTGGAAGAGCTCGAAAGATCAGTGGCGTCCGCCGAGCTCTTTCTGCGTAAAATTTTGTCATTTTTCCTGGAATAATAAGAAGAAGAAGAGGTGCTCTTTCTGGTGTAAAATGGCGTGATGGGATCAAGTGGTAAACTGGATGAACATGGAGCTTCATTTTTTCGAGATCTGCGTGAGTGATTGAATGGGTTAAGTTTGTGATCGATTCTTCGAAGGTCTTGAGGGAGAATTGCTCTTGAATCTGTGTTTGAGCATATGGCTGTGGACGTTGGAGAGGCACAAAATATGCCTATGGATTTCATTTTACAGAGTTTTTTTGCCAAAGAATGGGACTTTAGAAGAATTATTAGGGGTATTTAAGGTGGGATCTTTTGAAAGGAGCAAATTTTCTATATTTATTGATGGATTTGAATTAATTATTGTTACCATATTCATATTAATTTTAATGATCGGATTATTGTGGTGGCTCCATATAATCGGTCCTAAAATATATAGTCCGATTTTTTTTTTTTTTATGGTTGGTTGGATTTTTTTTAATAGCGGGGTGGGGGGATATTTGGAAATATTTTTGGGTTTTTGCCTGGACTCGATTGTTATGCAAACATATAGTGATGTCTAAGTTGGTAATATATCAAGGAAATATTTTTGGCTACCCCTAGGGCTGTTTAACGGGTCGGGTCAATCCAGACCCTGCCCGAAACAGAACCGGTTAGCTCGATCCGGAATCAGAACAGGGCTAACCGGTTCCGAATCACTTTGAAAACGAATTGGTTCTTCGGTTCCGAAACCGGTAGACTATCGCTTACGGGTTAATAGAACCCGGTTCTGATTAAATCGAAACTGGTAGTTATTTTAAAATATATATTTTTGGTTTTATATAAATACATTTGATATCAGCTTATAAATATAGAGGCCAATTAGACCTGTTGATTAGAGCTTTTTGTTTGATCACACGAGGTCGCGTGTTCGAGACCTGCTTGTACCCAAATTTTTGCATCAATTTTTTTTAAAAAAAAAAAAATTTAAATCCGGTTTCGCGTTGGAACCGGAATTACCATATCAGGAATCGACCGGATCAGACCGATTCGATCCGTTAAGCTGTCCTAGCTACCCTCATGGGCACTACCATATGGGGGTGTCACAACCCTTGGATATTTATCCGTTCCCCAAATATTGGGTGAAAGATACTCATATAAGGGTTGCTACCTCCAATGGTGTAATGACAATCGAGATAGGATAGAAGTAGAGCTTGTCATTAACTTGTACCATATTATAATGCTTAATTTGGTAATCTTTTATCTATACTATGTATAAAGGGAGATTTTTGGTTTATGGGATCTATCCCTCAAGATATAGATCAATTGAATTATTTAGCTCACTCAAACAATTAAAATGAGCTTGATTCTTTATTTATTTATTTATTGTTATCATTTATTAAGACTAATAAATTAAAACTAAACCCACGTGAGTCCAACCCCACAAATTTCTTCAAAAATTTATAGATATATTAGTCTATCACATTCTCAAGGTATGTTCTCTTTCGATTATTCAAGTGGCCTGAATTTTTGGGAAATTTTATTGGGTAGTATTGACTTGGGCGTCGGAGTATTTTCGGTCGGCGGGTACCACAGTGCCTCTTACATTGATTTGTGATGCTTGTAACAACCCACGGAATTTCCTTTTAAAATTAATCGAGTATTGGCCGATACCCGGACAAAAATATATTTTCACCTTTTTAATAAAATAATTGTAACAAAAATCTAAATTAAATATTTATTTATCTAATGAACATCACATAATCTTGTTCATAATTATCTCTTTCCCTCTCACTTTATTGTTATCAACGTTTATTTTAATTTAATCTCATTCATTTAGGTTAATCTACTTATGCTAACAATTATTTAAAGTTGGATGAAGTACATATATAGACCATGTAGTTTTCATAATTGTTATTTTAATCCTCCTACTTAAAAATAATATTTTTTTATGTCAAATCATAAATGATGTAGTTGTAATTTTCATTCATCCATTACAAACTAGATGAGATTAATTCGTAATACAGTTATTCTACAGAAATTCATATGTTATTATTCAAACCAGATGAATGAATTTGTAATATAACTATTTTACATGATTTTTCCTTAAAGTTGGGATTTAATTGAAAAATATATACCCATAATGCTTACTAATTAATCACACACGCACTCACCACCATAGCATTAAAATGTCCAAAACATTCTATAAAAGGTGTGCCCTTTTCTTTTAGTTTTTTCTGGTGTCGAGGGGGGACTAAAACAAGTTGCCAATGTGGCTTTATGTGATGTATGATTATTACCACCACTATTAACATAAAAATTAGGTTAGAATTTACAAACTTCGTGCTTTCTTTTTCATATTATTGGCATATCATTGCTTGGTATATTAATTACGGCAGCCCACAGGAATTGACTTAGCAGCCGAAAGTAATCAATTCCTTTTAGGACTGCTTGTATTTTTTATTTTTTATTTTTTTTTAGTTTAACAAGATATCCAGATTTACGTCTGACTAATCTTTGGATGACGATCACGGTCCTTCAGGACCGCCACCAGGTAAATCGGAGGATGTGCACGGACAGGTTTTTGAGGGAGAGGGCCAAAATGACCCGAACCCAGGACAAACCTCCACAATATTTCAATGGAGAATTTTTCTCACACGGGATTCGAATCTGCGACATCGGAGGAATCTTCCCACATCACCTCAGCCCTTATCAATCCGTCTATGTCCCTGGTGACAAGACTGCTTCTATTTTTGTTTATGGGAAAGTGAAAGTATATTGTTATAAAATGTTAAATTAATTCCATTGTTATTAACTAATTAAGGTTCTGAATTGGTTCAATACCACAAAATTTATATATCAACACTTATACATGGATTTGAGAGCAGCTTTAAATCTAATTACTATACAACTATTACTGAAAACTGAACATTCAAGAGTGCTACTTTTCAAAATAAAAGTGATGATTTTTTTTTTCTTTTTTAGTTTCAATTTTAGTATAAGTTCCACATGTTAATAATTAATATTGATGGTTAATATATTATTAAGATAATATCGAGAATAAGTTATTTGGATAGATTATGCACTATCTGGATAACAATTTGCTATATGTAAGTGGGATAATTTTGTCAAATTCTAAGTCTTTTATGTCAAGGCTTATATAAACGACATTGTGGAGGGCCACTAAGCCAATCAGTTCACTTCAGAAAAATATAGAATCTATTAGGATTGTATAAGGTTTAGAAACACCCTTTTGCAACTATCAATTATTCAGATCTACATGTATGGCTATATCAAACTGCATATCAATGGCCGGAGGTAATACTGCTCCTAAACTTTGATGATTTTTTAGTCTCTTTTAGCATTTAAAAAGAAAATAAAAATGAAATATGCCAAGGTTTCTTGTTATTCATTCCAACGGGGGTAGTTTAATTGACTACTTTGGGACCCAATTTTTGGAATGTGGTCGAACAAGACGAAGCAAAAAGGTAATAATTGCATGGATTAGGACGACTAATGTGCCACGTTAGGGGGAAAATGATGGTATGAATTCGGTGTAAGTTTTATCTATGTACCAATTTAAAATAATTTGTCTAAAATGGTTGGTATCTTAGTTTACGTATTTTTTTTTATTTAAAATAGGATGTGTTTTAATATTAAGTTGGTGTATACAAATATTTCCCACGTTAGGTATGCATCATATTTATAAAATGTGAGTAACTAAAAAAAATTATTTAAATTGAATGGATACAGTTTTGAATTTGTACGTACCTTCAAAGTACCACTTGTTTTATAGCTTGGGCGGATAGAATAAGGTGGCAAAATTGTCCACGACCAGTTTGAATAATAAATTTTACTTTTTTAAAAAAAATTAATATTGATTTATAAAATAAATTAGCAAGTTTAATGTGTATATTATCACAAAAATATAAGTTTTGACTCAGTTATTTAATTCATGTTATAATAATGTACGTCTGTATGTATATTTTATACCAAACTCTAAAAAAACCTTTATTATTATACCAATCAAGACTTAAGCTACGTTCATTAAATTATGCGAGCAACGATCACTGTATAAATAATGTATATTTAAATTGATTTTCTCGGGGCTCCTATCCAGTAGCTCACCCCTTTTTGAACAGAGTCGAGTTCAAGTCCCCCAGTATGCTGAAAATATTTAGCATATGTCCCTCTCAAATAAAAATTTGATTTTCTCAGGTTCATGAACCATGATGAAACTCGAGTATTAAAATGTATATATTTAACAAAAGAAATTGATTGCTAAAGCTCTAAACTACTTCAAGAAATTAAGTGATTATATATGCTCTTGAATGTAATAAATTATCACATTTATAACTACTGTAGTCATATATAAGATGACATGATATATTAAATTCAAATATATTTTATCATTATTGTTGGTAGTGTAATTACTCTTGGTTAACTTTAATTAGAATTTGGGAATTAGTGAAAATTATGTAACTCAAATCTTCGATTCAGTCGTTTTCTAAATATGGACAATTATTGCAGTCCAATATTTTTTTTTCCGGGAATCCAAAGGTAAAATTTAACTCCCAAATCCCCACCTCAATACATTATACGAGTACTTTAAAAAATCTTTTCTTTTTATATTAATTTATGGTCTTGTGGGGCTTACATTATGTTTATTTTATTTATAAAACTAATCACGCGTTCAAAGCGATGGGACCTTAACTGATGGATGATATTGAGAGACTACTTTGGCTAATCTCCTACTTTGTTTTGTATTTATTATTTAATTTCTATTTAATCCTTTATTTCTTTTACTTTATTTATTTCACCGGAAAGGTCTCGTGTATATATTTTGCCCTGATCATGACTGTATATTGATCTTCTTTCAAGATCCTTTTTACTTTCTTTTTATTTATTTATTTAGAATTATCATTTAAAACGCTTAGGTATAACATATGTATCGATACAATGGGACGTTTGAATGTTGGGAAGAACTTTTGTATGAAAAATATTTGCTAGTTTCTTTAACCAACAATGATAGATTAAGGGCTAGATATAAAGCTCCTTTAAAAAAATTAAAAGTTTCTTGGGAATGAATAATTGTTCTTGTTAGGAGAACGATCAAACCATAATGTTTGGGCTGATGTACGGTTTAAAATATTTAAATTACACAATTATTAGGAGAACGATCAAACCATAACGTTTGGGCTTATGTACGGTTTAAAATATTTAAGTTACACAATTATTATTAGCTACAGTTTTTGATAAAGCGATAAGCCCTTGATCTACAAAGGTCGTATCAAAATCCAATCGTGTGCATACCTTTTAAGTTTTCCTACAACAACAAAAACAACAACAATTATGCCTTTAATTGCAATGAATTTAGGTAGATTACATGAACAATTTAGAGAATCAAGTCGTGTCAAACACGTGTCTCAGTCTTCTCCAATCGCTTCTATCAGGCAGAATATCATCTTCAATCCTCTTGAACTCCAAATCTTTGCGTATAACTTCGAGCCACGTCGTCTTCGGTCGTCCTCTCACTCTCGTGAAATGGCCAAAATTCATGGACTCCACTCGACGTACAGGTGCATTGCTGGGCTTATGTCGTACTTGACCAAACCAACGTAAGCGACTTTCTTGCATTTTCTATTCTACAAAAGCTAAACCTACTTCAGACCTTTTAAGTTTTCCTGGTTATTTTAATTTATAAACCCTATTTTGGATGGAATATTATAGAGAAATATGGGAAATGCAAAAAATCCGGTATAATAGTAGAGAAATTAGTTTTTCAATACTTGGCCACAAGTTACAGTGACATTTTCTACATGCAAGCAGTTTACACACACACATTATATGTGCAAAATATTGGACAAAATATCAATTTATATGTCATGATTTATATATTAAGACCAAATTAAGTGAATTGAAGAGGAAAATTAGAATGAAAATAAAATAAATTAAACTCAAAATTACAAAAAAAAAAAAAAAATTGTAGATTATTTTAGATAAAATAAAAAAACTTTGCTAATTAGACCTCTCTCCAACTAATCCTCCCTCCTTTACAATACAATTGAAAATTTAAAGAAAAATTTCAGCAAAGAAAATCATTAAAGGTTTTGCCTCATAAGCAGTAATATAATAATTTATATTTATAAAGTAATGGTTAAGATTGTTTCTAAAAAAACTATAAAAAATAAAACAACATAAAAACCGTAAGTTGGAGTTGGATAATGGCAGCATATTGGTGGTTGCGATTTAAAGCACTGTTAATGGGCTTAAAATGGAGGAAGAATTGGGCTTCGTCCGCGAGAGCATTAGGATGATACCCGAAGAAAAAACATAATTCGACTTCGTCCGCGAAAAAAACTTCAAATTCATACGCTGCCATTTTCCTCAATGGCATCTCCCATTTCACGCCGATGATGTTATACAGCTTGAGGTATTACCTCTTGGAGCACACATCGCCATTTACGTCGCCACATCCATGTTCAAATCTCCGTTGCACGAACTTGAGCAGTGCAATTTTATCGGTTTGCCACCATCTTGCTACGAGGTAGCACATTCTGAATTTTGATTGACTCAGGTATCCCAGAAAACACTTGTGCAGTAGGAATGAAATCAATGTGTGAAGCTGGAAAATGATAGAGCCAAAAAAAAAAATCAAACCAAGCTAGGAAAAAAGATGTACATTAGCAAATCAAATGTCGAAACACAAAAATCCCAACAGGAAGCGCAGTTAAGCAAAACCCACAATGAAATCTCAATTTCCTTCCCTTGGTACTAGATTGCATCAGTGCACGCGGTGTTCACTGCACCGATACACGCGATTCTCACTGGTGCACAAGATTCGCGCCGATGCATGTGATACGGTGGTTAGGGTTACGAAATGATGAAAATGGTGATTATAGTTGGAAAATGCAGGTGCACATACAGTTCATGATGCAGCTGCAGCTGCAACTGAAAGGGTTGTAGCAAAACCCACCGCCACAGCGACGGCGAGGGCGGTGGTAGGACTTCGACGGCGGCGAAATGGAGGGGAAGTTGGGTGTAACGTTTATGTATAGCACTAACGTTTATACGCAGTCGTATATTGAATATTTGAAGACATGGATATTTGAATTAATTGGTATTTAGTAAACAAAAAAATACCTAATAAAATAAATGTGAAGAAATTGGTTGTACATAAATAAAGTTTCTTGAAAAATAGATTGTTGTCGTGATTTAATTGAATAATAATTTTATAAATGATATTTTCCTCTTAAATATAATTATAATTCTTGGTCACATAACCCATTAGTTCTTGTTAATTCTGCCAACAACCTATATTAGTTTTCCGTGATTGCATCCTTTCTCACGGGTCGGGGAGGGGAGGATTCGAACTCAGAATCTCTTATATTGAGAAATAGACGATAATCATTAGGACAAAGCCTTATTGTCATTGGTTTGAATATAGAGTCATTTAGTCTAAAAACAAGTTATTAACTGGGTTTTAAAAGTGTTTTATTTGAAAAAGTTTTAAATAGTTTTATGTTTAGCTAGAGTAAAGATTTTTCTTTTCAATTTTTAAAAGATAATTTACAAGAGAAGAAAAAAAAATTCATATTTTCAAGCATATTTTTTTCTAAAAGACATGTCGTAGTCCCTTTAACTTTTTAAAACATATTATTATTACTGTATAATTTTATTTATCCGCATACCTATATTCATCCACGCATACCTATAGGGCTCGGTTCTCTCTAATTGTAGTTTAATTCTATTCTCTCTAGCATTGACTAATCATAAAAATAAAATAAAAAAGTTCTAAATCACGTTATTTTTAATAAGGCTTTATCCATATTAATTAGCATATTTATATTTACTCACGACCATTAGTTTTTGAAAATTAAAATTAAATACTATATATGTTCAAGACTATTTAAACATTATATTTACCCCGTTGGCATGATTTACAGACTACTACAGCAAACCGAGGTTTTCTCAGTGTGTACCCCAAAGATAGGGGTTAAAAAAACTCTAAAAGTTAGAAACCCTGCGGGAGAATGGCATTAGCCTATCATACTACATATGGTTTACCTCCCGACCTTAAGGGGTCGAAACATTACCTCAGCATTAAGTATATGATCGACCTCCCGACCTCATGGGATCAAAGCACCCATCTCGGCTCTAAGTATGTGATCAGCCTCACGATCTCCCGAGTTCTTGGTAACCTTATTTTCAACTGGAACTTATCCAGCTAGTCATCGAACCAAATTCACTGACTTGCCGACCCAATGCATGAAAAACAATAACCTTAACTCTATAAGGATAACCGACCTCCCGATCTCTCGAGCTACCGATCTCCTCACCATATTACCTTCGTAACGGTCTCACCTGCAAGATCACAAGACCAAATTCTCCGAGCTTTCATCCTGTTGATGTGTTCAACGGGTCTGAATTTTTTGACAAAGTCCAAGTTGCCCAACGTGTCCCGATATTTCAGGGGTCATGTGGATCGTGGTCTTACTGGTCGACCGACCTGTTCCAAGATTTCATGAGTCGTGTAGATCATGGTCTTAGTGGTCCAAGGTGCATACCCACGAGGTAACACCTATAAATAACAAATTAATTCAGGATTTCAATTATGGCATTTTTTTCTATATACACTTACATACATCAGTTATTCATTTACAGATTTTCTTCATATCTCATATCATTTGACTTGAGTGTAAAAGACGACCCTTCGAAAAATCTTCCAACACCCTTCTAACACTTGTTTCTGATCCAAGCATGTCATCACGAGATTTAGTTTTCTTATTTGATTCATAGAAGAAGACAAAAAGAAATGTATCCCGACCTCTTACTGATATTGAGAGTTCATCACTCTTTTTAGAAAGTGGATATGCCATAAATATGGTACGGATTGGATGAGAATGGAGGAGGCCAACACATTCTCAGACTGTCCATTTGGACCTAAATGAATCAATATTTTGAAAAAATAATATTTTTAAATTAATTTTTGTTTGAGGTTAGCTTTTTTGTGCATATTTGAAAATCATTTTGTAAATTTTATAAGGAAGGTCACAAAATAAAAAATATTTGACAAAAGTTATTTTTCAAAATATCTCACCATAAATTTAATACAAAAAAAACAAATGAAGATGTGAAAGTAAGACATTAGTCTAGTTATTGTCATCTATTTTTTAATATAATAGGTCTTTAATTTCATTCTTAATATTTTAAAAAAACAAATATAGGCAACATCAACATTTGAGTTATTTAGTTAATTTTGATTTCAATATATATTTTATATTTAAATTATCGTATAAATAATTATAATTTATCTGAAATATATTTAATTCCGGTATCATTTGAAGTCTAGGTTCTTTTTTTTTTCAAACCCAATATCTAAACTCAAATTAAATCCATTGATTCAAATATAACCTAACAGATCATTCGACTTATATATATTATTTTTTTTCATGATAGGTTTCATCCTTTAATTTTTTAAAATAAGATCATTGTATCAATGAATAAAAATTAAAAAATTCAAATTTCCAATAAAATTACCCGAGTCTTGAACTTTATACATGAACCAAAAATCCAGCATTAAGTCTAAAAACCATGCCAACAGCTACGCACACACTGTAATCTTGCAGCTGCTTGTATTATCCGCTCTGCCTTAATTTCCAATGCTAAAACACGCAAATTTTGCTCATCATCAAGATCTGTTTGTTTCGCTAATTTATTAAAGAAAATTTTAAAACCTCAAGATCTTAGTCTCTCGACATTATTCTACTCCCAATATAGTACTGCGAAATTAAATAGGGTTCCCTCTTCTCATTTATAAATTTTCCAATATATCGAATCACATATTTATTAAAAAATCATAATCTAATTCGGTGGTTCGATTCTAGCTCGCGTGACAATCCAATCCAAGGTTGAAAGAGTTGTTTGCGTTGTATGAGATTTCGTCCGCGGTTTCTGGAAAAGAAGTGAGTCGAGGCAAGTGTAGAACACTTTGTCCGTCAGATGAAATTTTCCCGCACAAGGTGCTTTCGGTTTGTGGCAATTTACTCCCAAGATACAACGATTTCTCTTGTGATTGTAGCACACCAAATCACAAGAACATCAACCACAAAGGTTGCAAACTCTCTCTTGCAAGAACAAAATGAATATGCTGATGAAATGACTTTGATAATGCATTTCTTTCAGAAATTTGTGGTGTAAAAATCGAAATCTCGATTGATAATTCAATAATGAGATATTGTATATATATTAGGCCATATGTTGCTATCAAAAGACTCAATTTGGAGGCAACCATTCATGAAAAAATACATCTGCACGCCAAATGGTGCAATGCTTCAGAAAAACACCGAACAGGCACCTAGGGGCACAACATACTGCCTGGAAATATTTTTCTAGGCAGTGGGCACCTAGGCGCATCATTTTATGCACCTAGGCGCCTCCCCTACTGCCCGGGGTTTTCCCGGGTAGCTTCGGTTATCCGTTTTGCGCCCGAAAAACTTCGTTTCGCCTTCGTTTTCTTCGTTCGATTTTTCATTGCTTAATTTCAATTCATTAAGCCTATTTTCATCTTTCTTAATATTAATTCATTAAGCCTCAAAGTCCAACAATCCCCCACATGAATTAAATTAATGCATGAATGCACGATGTCAAAAGAGAGTTCGCGCGAAAAATTATTGCATCAGGAGAGGTAGCTTGTGGCTTTGAACCTTCCTTAGTAGTATATTATCGGATTTACTAGGCCACGAAGTGAACATGATGTCTTGAACTTCTTGGCGGTTCGTGTAAACCTAGACAATAGCACATATACAATAACTTCTCAATATTTGCTTTAATTTTCTCGGTTGTGCCCGTTTTGGCATGAGTGACCGAGGAAGAACCAAGTTGGTAACGCATCTTTTGTTTTATGGCTCATAGGCCGGCCGACTTAGTTAAAATTTGTTTTTGACATAGTCATGAGCATAGATACATATCGAGAGAGACAAGCATGCTCTATTATATTATGAGGGATCAGAGATGATTGGTCTGATGCGTCCACACTAGTTTGGGATATATACGAGTGTCTGAGTAGTAGAATTATGTTTGATAATGACTTAATATAATTCTCCTCACTATTGCTTCTCGCTTGGTCGCACGCGGACGACGTGAAATGAGAGACGATGGAGAAATGATTTGGATATTGATTAAATATGCATGAGTGGGAAATATAGATGTATATGAGTTGGGCATATGGCCCAAGGCCCATAGTGCATCCATATTTGAGAGTGGACGAGGAAGAACCAAGTTGGTAACGCATTTTTTGTTCTATGGCTCATAGTCCGGCCGACTAATTTAAAATTTGTTTTTCACATAGTCATGAGCATATATACATATCGAGAGAGACAAGCATGCTCTATTATATTATAAGGGATCAGATATGCTTAGTCTAATATGACCACACTAGTTTGGGGTATATGCGAGTGTCCGAGTTGTAGAATTATGTTAGTTTGGTGATAACTTAATATAATTCTCCTCATTATTGCGTCTCGCTTGGTCGCACACTTTATTCCATGTATGAGAGAGGGCGACGTGAAATGAGAGACGATGGAGAAATTATTTGGATATTGATTCAAATATGCATGAGTGGGAGATGTAGATGTATATGGGTTGGGCATGTGGCCCAAGGCCCATAGTGCATCCATATTTGACTCAGAGTCAAAACACTAAGCCTATATGCGCTCTAGACCCAGGATGTACCTAGGGTTAAGGTTTAGTCCCTATATATAGGGGTCTCCTTCTCCTTTGCAAGACACACCAACATATACCAGTCTCTCGTTCTTATTTCACAAAGAGTCCCTGTTGAATAATCATCAACGACTCCAAGGGTTTAAGGTGTGCAATTAGAGTAGATTACTCTAGTAGTAATCTACCAAGCTAACGAAGGGCTGTTCAACAATCGAGGCTAGTAGACGAGCGCAAAGATCTTGAATAATCTTCCGCTGCAATCAAGTATATCGAATACCGACTATTCATTGTATTTAATTGCAACAAACTCTATTGTCCTTATAGTATAACTTATCGAGTTAGTTGGTGTATAAGCTTCTCGAGATAATTAGAGACGTCTAGGTTTTGATCAACAAATTGTTCAACAGCATGTTGGGGATACGTAAGTCTCCTATTTTCGATACTAGAACTCTGAATCCCTATTGTTTTTTCACCTTTTTAAATTAGAACGACCCAAAGTGATTACTCGTATAATTAGCAAAAGTCAATAGCAGTACATACTACACTTATTCAATTCTTCACGCAGCTCATCTTGCTTTAATGATGGAGCTCTTTGGAAAGATGCCACGAAAGGTACATGCTTATTTTCTTGGAAACTGTGTTCCACAATGTTAGCTCAGTATGGATTCCTGTTATTTTATATTTTAGATTGTACAAGTGGAGCACGGTCCAAAGATTACTTTGATAGATATGGCGATCTGATGAGGATTCGAAGGCTGAAATACTTCCCGCTGGATTGTTTACTTGTTGAAAAATTTAAATTTTCTGGCAATGATGCTCGTGAATTTGCTGATTTTCTCTGCCCCCATTCTTGATTTTGAGCATGAGAGCGACCAATGATTACTTTGATAGATATGGTAAGCAGAAGAACGATGATGTAAAGAGTGAATCTAGAGTTGAAAAGCTTAATATTTGATGATCAGCCTCCTAATTAAGTTTGGGTAGAGATATTGAAAGGACTACGGTTTTTCATATGCTTGAGTTTCTTATTGTTACTTTTTTTATTTTGCCCAGAGAATATTGGTTTGTGTTTGATTTATTTACTAGCTATGATGTAATATATCATTTGATTTACACGTGGAAAATATCCCACAAACAAACATCAATCACGGCCTAGCTGTAGGTAAACAAAGGGATTTAGATATAACATAAATATATACTTACATTTATCATATACATAACAATCATAACAAACATAATATTATTTTATCATCATATATTATACAGTTTATAATCGTCATTTAATCATTCTATTTATTAGTTATTCAATAATTACATCGTTTATATCAAGTGGTGCCATGCAATAATCACATAGTTATGACAAAGGAGAGAGTTGAGATATTTTATAATTAAAAAGTAAATGGTATTATTAAATTATTATTGTTATCAAATTATCGAGAGAGAGGGACACCATCCTATTCAATGCCAACCACAACGCGTTCTCATTTTCCAAACTTACTCTACACTCGGTCAAACCTATTTCTTCATTCATATAGAACACATTCACTCTTCTCTCACATTCCAAATCTTCTTCTTCTTCACTACCATTCAAAATGAAGGGTTCAGTATCATCTAGGCCTTCATCTCCATTACAGTCTTCTCATCAACACAGCTATGTCTCCCCTTCTTCCACGCCGACTCGCAGCCGCCAAACCTTCTCAGAAACGCTAATGGAGGAGAACATAGATGATGCCGAAGCAATAATCAAGAAACTGAACTTGGATTTCTGCCAGCATAATTCTTTCGTATCACTGTTTGTGGGAGACGACAGGAAAGATGCTACTGTGTTTCTTGAAGCTATTAGAAGTTTGCAGGATGCGATGCAGTATTATGTGAAGCAGAGTTCTAGCTCTGACAAACTCGTTAGAGCTCAGAGCTTAATGCTGACAGCCATGAACAGATTGGAGAAGGAATTTTATACCATTCTGTCGGCGAACAAAAAAGTTCTGGATACCGAAGATGATCATAGAGTTTCTGGGAATTTCATCTCAGCTTCTGGGATTGCTATGGCGGATTTGAAGAACATTGCGGACTCAATGATTGGTTCTGGTTATGGAAAAGAATGCGTCCGCATTTACAGAATGATCAGAAAATCGATAATTGATGAGACTTTGTACTATCTAGGAGTTGAAAATCTGAATGCTTCTCAGATCCAGAAGATGGAATGGAATTTACTGGAGCCGAAGATCAAGAACTGGTTGCACGCAGTTAATATCGCCGTAAAAACTCTGTTTTACGGCGAAAGAATCGTCTGTGATTACGTTTTCTCCTACTCTGAAAGTATTGCGGAGTCCTGCTTCACCGAGATTTCTAAAGATGCGGCTGTAAATTTATTTAATTTTCCTGAATTTGTCGCGAAAAGCAAGAAAATTATGTCGCCGGAGAAAATATTCCGAGCTCTGGATCTTTACGAGGCTGTCTCCAAGCTATGGCCGGAGACTGAATCGATTTTCTCCTACGGCTCTCTGTCGCCGGTGCGGTCCCAGGCGGTGGTCGCTCAGTTGAAACTAGGCGAAGCTGTGAGAATAATGTTGAACCAATTCGAGGCGGCGATTCAAAAGGACTCCTCAAAACCAGCATCAGGAGGTGGAGTACACCCGCTTACTCGCTACGTGATGAATTTCCTTATATTCATCGGCGATTACAGCGGCGCCGTAGCTGACATAGTGGCGGATTGGCCTGTGAACGTTACGACTCAGTTGCCGGAATCTTATTTCACCAGCCACACCGCGGGTGAGGACTCGTCATCGGCGGCGATCACCGAACGCCTCGCGTGGCTGATACTCGTCCTCCTCTGCAAGCTCGATACCAAGGCGGCGCTGTACAATGACGTCACGCTGTCATACTTGTTCCTTGCGAACAACTTAAACTACGTCGTTTCAAAGGTCCGGAACTCCAATCTGGGGGTCATGATGGGACCCGACTGGATATCCAACAACGGGTCGAAAGTGAAACAGTACTTAGCCAACTACGAGAAAATGGGTTGGAGTAAATTAATATCCAATTTGCCCGAAGATCCTACGGCCGAGATTCCTCCAGAGGAATCCATCGAATGCTTCAGAAGATTCAATCTACGCTTCGAAGAGGAATGTATGAAGCAGAAATCATGGGTCATACCCGACCCGAAACTCCGAGAAGACGTCCGGATCTCACTAACGAGAAAGATTATCCCCGCTTATCGGGTCCTGTACCACAAATACAAAGGCGGGTACAGGGTCGACTCGATTGTCATATTTGCCCCTGAAGATTTGGATAATTACCTGGCGGGTCTGTTTGCGCCTGCAGATTGTAGCAATATGTTGTCGCACGAAGCATCCTTCCCGTCATCGCCATGCCGTTGATGGTTAATGGGATCCATAGCATCAGCGTAATAAATTCGTTTTATATCTAAAAGTCCATATTTAACTTATATATGTGGGTATTTCTTACGTGAATTTCACGTATCCAAATTAAATTTGAACCATTGATTATGATATTACTTTTATACTAACAAAAAGCCACCGTTCAACGTAGTTCTCACCTTGATGTCATATGAAATATTGACCTCCTCGGGTAAAATCCCCACAAGCGCCGAACAAGTCATATACCGAACAAGATACACCGAACAGATAGCACCGAGCAGGATTTTACCGAACATCTGCTAACCCTCCTCGGTTTTCTGGTCAAAGATTAGCGGAAAACTCGGGAGTAACTAACAAATTAACCGGCGTGAATGAACGTGTAGTAATGGGGCGCGGATATCTCGGACGCGTGAGGCTCCAGTTAAGCCACGATCATGTGACATCGTGTTCCGGATCTCCCGCGAGTCAATCACTAGGAACAGTCCTATAAATACCCGCGGATGTCATCACAGAGAAGGTTGGATTTTTTCTGAGCAAAAAGACTCCGAAGAGAGCAAACTTGAGTCTGTTCGGTCTTTTTTATATTTTCTCTAACAGTAGTCGTGTAAGTCATTGAGTGATTATTTTTGTGTCCAGATCATCTTGTAAATCATCAATATTTATAGTGAAGATTTATACTGGACTAGGTCCCGTGGTTTTTCTCTCAATTTGAGGGTTTTCCACGTAAAAATATTGGTGTATTCCTTTTATTTTTCGTAAACATTTAATTCTACCAAACACGTAAAATAACGGATCACATCATTGGCGCCGTCTGTGGGAACAAAAAGAGCAAAGACGTTGAAGCAGAGATTTTTTCATCAAGAGTCCAAGGCGAAATGGTTAGAAGCAAAAGGCGAGGGCCAATGTCGGGGAGGGATAAACCAATGACCCCCCCCACGTTCATGCCCAGAACCAGAAGGGGCTGGGGAGGCTGGATCATCGCAGAATGTTTCACGAGTATTACCTACCCAAGGAATACACATGGAACATTTAACTGAGGTGATTGCCAAAACTGTTGGAGAAGTTATGAAGCAATTCATGATCCCCCCCCCCCCCCCCCCCCCCCCCCCCTGTCAGGAAGAAAGTAAAGAAGAGGAAGAAGATTCAACTTCTATAAAGAAGTCGGAGGAGGAGGCGGAAGAATCGAAAGATTTTCTTAATCGTTCAAATGATGAAATAGATAGGGCTTTGCACCATCAAATGGAGGATCTAAAGGAGGAGCTACAAAGAATGCGCAATAAAATGGAAGGCCGTATTAACTCGGCAAGAAGAAGCACTCCATTCACTCCTCAGGTCATTGATGATCCTCTGCCTATTAATTTCAGAACTTTGAGTGTGGGGAATTATGATGGTAGCACAGATCCAGAAGAATATTTATCTCGATTTGAGAATGCCTCACTCCTTCATCAGCTGTCAGATGGGGTGAAATGTAGAGTGTTCTTGACTACTCTAGCCGGCGCTGCTCAGTCATGGTTCAATCAGTTACCATCAGGAATAGTGGATTCCTTTCCCAAATTCAGCTCGTTGTTCCTTCATCAATTCGCGAGCAGTAGAAGTTGCAAGAGAACAGCCTTGAGCTTGTTCGGTCTCAGGCAGATGGATAAGGAGTCCCTGCGGGATTTTCTGAAAAGATTCAATCAAGCATGCCTTGATGTTCCGCATGTGACATCTGAAATACTAGCCAGCGCTTTCACCCAAGGGTTGAGAGAGGGGGATCTGTTCAGATCGTTGGCCAAGAAGCCACCGTCAGACTATGATGAATTATTGGGGCGTGCCTCTAAATATATTAATTTGGAGGAAGCGCAGAGGATGAAACATAAGAAGGAAATAAAAAATGGTGGTGAAGTCAATAGGAAGGAGAGGCCATTGGAACAGCCCAAGAGGAACTTTGATCAGTACCTACCGATGAGACCTTATCGGGAAGTAGTCATGAATCAAATTATGCCGAAGAGGGGTCGGGGGGACCTTATGGAAGAGGAGTATTCCGAGGAGGAAGTGCCCGAGGAGGGAGTTTTCATGAAGGAAGAATGGATGTAAGGCGAGGAGCTGACGATGACTTGAGAAACAGTGCTCCTTTCCCCCGGAATAATGTTAATCCCGGGAGAGGAGTACTTCAGCCAGTTCCTTGGGCAGTACGGGGGGAAAGAGTGGAGGCAGAAAATCAAGTTACCAGGGAAAGAACCATGAGCAATGTTCCTAACCGAGGGACTATACATATAATTTCGGGAGGAACATCATGTGGAGATTCTAACCGAGCAGAAAAAGTTATGCTCGAAAACTCGAAGTGTTATCCATTAATCCAAGTCATACTCAGGAGAGTCCTTCTATAGCTTTCGGACCTGCTGATTTACAAGGGATTTATTTCCCCCACGAGGATGTACTGGTAATTTCAGCCACAGTAGCCAACTATAATGTGCAAAGAATCTTCGTCGATACAGGCAGCTCGACAGATGTGCTCTTCCTTAGTACGTTGAAGCAGATGGAATTAGGAAGTATAGCTGTGCAAAAAGTAAATACTTCTTTGCATGGGTTTACTGGAGAAGCCATAAGTCCTATAGGACAAGTGTCTTTACCCGTCACATTAGGAGAGGAGTCCAAGACAAAGACGAAGATGATCACCTTCCTCATAGTGGATGCACCCTCCTCCTATAATATAATATTGGGTCGGCCGGCGTTAACGGCCTTCGAAGCAGTTGCTTCTACTTACCACCTGAAGATAAAATTCCCGGTATGAGAGGAAGTGGGACAAGTAAGGGGAAGTCAAAGTTCATCAAGAAAATGCTATGTGCAAGAGTTGAAGCAAGACAAGGAAAAAATGGAGAAGATGGGGAGCGAGGAAGTAATAAGAGGAAACATGGACAGCCCGAGGAGGAGGAGGAGCGGATAATCCCCGAGGAGGAATTCATGAGTATCGAGTTAGGTCACCCGGCGAAAACTACTCGCATTGGATCTAAGTTGGATCCCGAATTGAGGAAAAGGGTGATTGAATGCTTAATAGCTAACGTGGATGTGTTCGCTTGGAATTCCTCTGAGTTAATTGGGGTAAAACCAGAGATTGCTGAGCATCATCTAAATGTTGATCCGGGTGCTCGGGCAATTAAACAGAAGAGAAGGCATTTCGGACCCGAGAAGGATGCCGTTATAGCTAAACAAGTAGAGGAGTTGTTGAAAGCAGGTCATATACGGGAGATTAGTTTCCCTACATGGCTCTCAAATGTGGTTCTAGTACCTAAAACGGGAGACAAGTGGAGGATGTGTGTAGATTTTCGGGACGTGAACAAAGCGTGTCCCAAAGATTGTTACCCATTACCGAGGATTGATCAATTAGTAGATTCTACTGCGGGACATGAGCTGTTATCTCTTATGGATGCTTATCAGGGATATCATCAAATCCCCTTAGCCCGCGAGGATCAGTCCAAGGTTAGCTTTGTCACAGCGGGAGGAACTTTTTGTTATGTCGTTATGCCCTTCGGATTAAAAAATGCTGGGGCTACTTATCAGAGACTGATGGATAAGATGTTCAAAGATCAAATAGGACGGAACGTGAAGGTTTATGTTGATGACGTCCTGATCAAAAGCAAGAAGGCCCAAAATCTGATAGAGGATATGGAGGAAGTCTTTGCCACTTTAAGAAGATTTGGCATGAAGTTAAATCCAGCCAAATGTACCTTTGGAATTCATAGTGGAAAATTCTTGGGGTACATGGTTATAGAGAAAGGTGTGTAAGCTAACCCTGAAAAAATACGAGCAACCCAAGAAATGAACCCTCCTCGGACCTTGAACGAAGTACAAAGGTTAGCAGGAAGAATAGCAGCACTTAGTCGATTCATATCTAGATCGGCTGATAGGAGTTTGCCTTTCTTTAAAGCACTAAGGCGAGGAATGCAGTTCGAGTGGGATGATCAGTGTCAGTCCAGAAGGAGAGGAAGTTTCCATAGCTATTCAGTTCGGTTTTCATTCCTCAAACAATGAAGCCGAATTCGAAGCTCTCCTCTCTGGTTTACAAGTAGCATTAGACGCCGGAGCTCGGAAAGTAAAAGTGTTCATGGATTCAATGCTGGTGGTACAACAGGTAAATGGGGTGTACAAGGTGAAAGAAGAAAAGCTGAAAAAATATGTGGAGAAGGCTCAATTATTAACGACTCAGTTCCAGGAAGTAGAGTTAAAGCAAATACCACGAGAGGATAATGACCGAGCAGATTCACTTGCAAAGTTGGCCAGCTCCATCCATGAGTGGAAGAACAGGAAAGTGCTGGTACAAGATCTTTTGGTCTCACACATAGCAATCAACAATATAATGAATTTGGAGCCTTGTATCATATCTGATTGGCGGGAGCATGTCATTAAATTCTTGAAAAATAGGGTGTTGCCGTTAGATCCAAAGGAAGCTGCTCGGGTGAAGAGAATGGAGAGGCGTTTTGTGTTAGCAGAAGGTAAATTGTTCAAAAGGGGATTTTCAGTTTCCTTCTTGCAATGCACCTCAACACAAGAAGGAGAACATTTACTAAAGGAGATTCACGCAGGCTGTTGTGGGAATCATTCGGGAAGTAATATGTTATATCAGAAAGCCCTTCGGACAGGATATTATTGGCCCAGTATGAGAGAAAATGCCGAAGAAATTGTTAGAAAAATGTAACAATTGCCAGAAACATGCAAATTTATCTCACATACCCGCATAGGTCTTAAATAGCAGTATCACTTCCTGTCCCTTTGATCAATGGGGGATGGACATCGTCGGACCTTTTCCCCTTGCCACGGGGCAAAGAAAATTCCTTCTAGTAGCAGTTGAGTACTTTACGAAATGGGTGGAAGCCGAGCCTTTAGCAAAAATAACTGAGGAGGAAATCATCAAATTCTTATGGAGAAGCATAGTATGTCGGTTCGGAATACCGATGAGAATTATTTCGGATAATGGAAGGCAATTTCAGGGAAAGAAAATACAGGAGTGGTGCGAGGAGATGAAAATCAAGCAAATATTCACGTCAGTAGCCTATCCACAATCAAATGGGCAAGTCGAAGTTATTAACCGTATTCTATTACATGGGATTAAGACGAAGCTGGAAGGGGCCCGAGGGGAATGGGTAAATGAACTACCTCGAGTCTTGTGGGCTTATCGAACAACTCCTCGGGTATCTACAGGGGAAACTCCGTATAGTCTAGTATACGGTTCGGAGGCCCTCATTCCAGCAGAAATTGGGATTGAGTCTCTCCGCGTACAATGTTATGATCCAGAGCAGAACGAGGTTAAGAGAATGCAAGAGTTAGATGAGATTGATCAGCTAAGAGAACAAGCTGTAGCAAGAACAGAGCTATATAAAGTAAGGATTACCAACGCCTATAACCGAAGGGTTCGATCAAGAACATTTCAAGTTGGTGATTTAGTGTTACGAAGAACAAATCCTGCTGGTGAGGTGAAAAAGTTGGCACCCAAATGGGAAGGTCCTTACAAAATTAAGGAAGTAATCGGAAGAGGAGCATACAGGATGGAAGATCATGAAGGTCGGAAATTGGTAAGACCTTGGAACATTCATAACTTGAAGAAATATTTTGTGTAATCTTTCTTTTTTATTGTTTTATGAATTCAGCAGTAATAAAATGAAAGTATTTGATTCATCGAGTTTGTTCGAAATTCTAATGGTTTACTCGTGGGATCGGGATGTTTGGTCCACGTTTAAACATTACATTATCATCGGTTTACTCGTGGGATCGGGATGTTTGGTCCACGTTTAAACGTTAAATTATCATCGGTTTACTCGTGGGATCGGGATGTTTGGTCCACGTTTAAACGTTAAATTATCATCGGTTTACTCGTGGGATCGGGATGTTTGGTCCACGTTTAAACGTTAAATTATCATCGATTTACTCGTGGGATCGAGATGTTTGGTCCACGTTTAAACGTTAAATTATCATCGGTTTACTCGTGGGATCGGGATGTTTGGTCCACGTTTAAGCGTTAAAGTATCATCGGTTTACTCGTGGGATCGAGATGTTTGGTCCACGTTTTAAACCTAAAATTGCCTAAGTGTTTGTGCTCGGGGTAGCGAGCTGTTCGGAATTTTAGTTGTTTACTCGAGGGATCGGGATGTTTGGTCCACGTTTTAAACCTAAAATTGCCTAAGTGTTTGTGCTCGGGGTAGCGAGCTGTTCGGAATTTTAGTTGTTTGCTCGTGGGATCGGGATGTTTGGTCCACGTTTTAAACCTAAAATTGCCTATGTGTTTGTGCTCGGGGTAGCGAGCTGTTCGGAATTTTAGTTGTTTGCTCGTGGGATCGGGATGTTTGGTCCACGTTTTAAACCTAAAATTGCCTATGTGTTTGTGCTCGGGGTAGCGAGCTGTTCGGAATTTTAGTTGTTTACTCGTGGGATCGGGATGTTTGGTCCACGTTTTAAACCTAAAATTGCCTATGTGTTTGTGCTCGGGGTAGCGAGCTGTTCGGAATTTTAGTTGTTTGCTCGTGGGATCGGGATGTTTAGTCCACGTTTTAAACCTAAAATTGCCTATGTGTTTGTGCTCGTGGTAGCGAGCTGTACGGAATTTTAGTTGTTTGCTCGTGGGATCGGGATGTTTGGTCCACGTTTTAAACCTAAAATTGCCTATGTGTTTGTGCTCGGGGTAGCGAGCTTGTTCGGAATTTTAGTTGTTGACTCGTGGGATCGGGATGTTTGGTCCACGTTTTAAACCTAAAATTGCCTAAGTGTTGTGCTCGGGGTAGCGAGCTGTTCGGAATTTTAGTTGTTTACTCGTGGGATCGGGATGTTTGGTCCACGTTTTAAACCTAAAATTGCCTATGTGTTTGTGCTCGGGGTAGCGAGCTGTTCGGAATTTTAGTTGTTTGCTCGTGGGATCGGGATGTTTGGTCCACGTTTTAAACCTAAAATTGCCTATGTGTTTGTGCTCGGGGTAGCGAGCTTGTTCGGAATTTTAGTTGTTGACTCGTGGGATCGGGATGTTTGGTCCACGTTTTAAACCTAAAATTGCCTAAGTGTTTGTGCTCGGGGTAGCGAGCTGTTCGGAATTTTAGTTGTTTACTCGTGGGATCGGGATGTTTGGTCCATGTTTTAAACCTAAAATTGCCTATGTGTTTGTGCTCGGGGTAGCGAACTGTTCGGAATTTTAGTTGTTTACTCGTGGGATCGGGATGTTTGGTCCACGTTTTAAACCTAAAATTGCCTATGTGTTTGTGCTCGGGGTAACGAGCTTGTTCGGAATTTTAGTTGTTGACTCGTGGGATCGGGATGTTTGGTCCACGTTTTAAACCTAAAATTGCCTAAGTGTTTGTGCTCGGGGTATCGAGCTTGTTCGGAATTTAGTTGTTTACTCGTGGGATCGGGATGTTTGGTCCACGTTTTAAACCTAAAATTGCCTAAGTGTTTGCGCTCGGGGTAGCGAGTTTGTTCCAAGATACAAGCAAATGATTTCATTAATAAAAAAGAAAGAAATACAATAAAAGGTAAAAGCTCTACCCTACGGCTGAAATAGCTCCTCAGGGAGGCTCTCTAGAGCAGCATTGACGTCAAGGAAGTCCTTTGAAGCCTCTTCGGGAGGGTAGCCTTGAGATCTAAATTGGCCGACGCATGCTTCAAAACCATGTTCAAAGAACTTGTAAGCACGGTCAGCCACCATGCTGCTATACTCTGGAGACTTCAAAAACTCAGCTTTCTTCGAGAACCATAGTTCTTCCGCACGAGCAGCTGTGGAAGATTTCTCTTGAGCCAGCTGCTCGGAGACAGCTTGATGTTGCTCAGCCAGGGATTTATACTGCTCTGACAAAGTAGAGTTAGCATCTTCCAGAGCAGCAAACTTTGTCCGCTCCTTGGTCGAGTGCCGCTCCTCCAAAAGGCTCACTGTTTTCTTCAACTCCTCACCCATACCCTCTAACTGCCGGATGCGCTTCTGATTTTGCCCATCAGCCAATCGAACTGAATGAAAGCGAGTGAGAAGTTCACCCGCCATCATGTGGGCCTGCATCAGATCATATATAAAGTTAAAATAACAAATGAAGGTATTGAAAAAAGACAAACGGAGCAAATTAATGGGTATAAACATTTACCTGAGTAAAGGAGGAGGAGAAATCATTCACCAAGTTGCTGAAAGCCAGCTCCCCGAGGTATTTTCGATTAGCAGGGTTGGGGGTATAGCACAACATGGAATGGGAGGCTTTGGGATCGGGTTTTTTCAGTAGTGGAACAGTGGGGGAGTAAGTCCACGAGGGGATATGGTATCTCGAGGAAGGCCGGGAGACACCGAGAGCGGGTTGAGAGGAGGCTCGAGGTTCGGAAGGGATGATGGAAGAAGAAGTTTTCTTAGTAGGAGGTGCTTGGGGCGAAGAACTTGGACCTTCGGGAGTAGTCTTTCTCTTGCGATGAAGAGCATGAGTCTTCTCAGGTGAAGCCTTCTCCTCAGAAGGAGTCAAAATCTCAATAGAAGGGGGAGGTGCAGGAGTAACAGCAGCCTTAGAAGTTTGGCCTTTTTGGCTCTTCTCCCTTAGCTTCTCGGCTATCATTGCCTTCATCATTTTTGTTTCTGAAAAGAGCAGAGAAATATTAGTCCGAACATGATAAGTTAAAAGTAAAACGAAGAAGATTACTTGGAAAACACTCACCGAGGGGCATGTTCAAGGATACACCCTTGGGGCTCAATTGGAACAAGTATAGCAGTCCGTCGTCAATCAACTCCATCAAATTAAAACACTGATCGCCAAGTGCACGACGAACCGACAAATACGGTTCCTCCTCAAGGTGACCCTTGATCGATTTCCCCCTCGGGAGATTTTCCCTCCACTCCATAGGGCAATCCCAAGGCTGGAGGGGACGAGCAAAGAAGTAAGAGTTTTTCCAATTTTTTATAGACGAGGGGTATTTTTTGAGGAAGCCAACCCCTGTCCTTGAGGAAAAGTAATAAAGCCCGATCTCTTTCTTGTTCAGTTGGAAGAAACAATGAAAAAGCTCGGGAGTAGGGGTAAAACCCAGATAAGAAAGAACTATGAAGAAGCCTGCTAATAACCTATAGCTATTGGGAAATAATTGACTAAGGGAAAAGCAGAAGTAGGAGGCCACTTCAATAAATAAAGAAGGGACGGGAAAACGGAGCCCTCCTCGGAGTTGGTCTATATAGAAAGGAAAATACCCCTTAGGGGGTAAGTGGGGACGAGATCCAGAAGGGGGAGCAATAATAGAAGTCCCCTCAGAAATCCCCCATTTAGTTCGGATATTGATGAGTTGCTGAGGCAATTTAACCTCAGACTCGAAGATCTCGAACCAAGGAACCTTGGCTTTAACTAAATCTCGCTCCGTAGCACGTTTCTGCTCTTGTTTATGAGCAGCCGACGCAGCAGAAGAGCTTAGGGTTTTGTCACTATCAAAAGAGGAAGAGGCTTGAGGAGAGGGGCTAAGAGCATCTCCTTCGGTAAACCTATCTATAGCTTGCAATGAAGAATCGGCTGAGGAAGAAACCATACTTAGGTGATTAAAAAGAAGGGAACTGGTGAGACAAGTTGTTCGACCGTCTGGTGCTAGCACGGAAGCAAAATGCGGTAAAGTAAAAACAAATGAAGAAAATGGAGGGGTATTTATAGCGGGGACCATGTGAACAGTCGTTTAATCCTTACCGTCCAAAAATAAGGGAATGGACGGTTATAAAGGAGCCTCGGGAAACGAAACGTCGCGCGGCATTTGAAATATTTGGGCGGGAAAAAAGGGCGGCAAAATATCCCGAGCAGGTTAAGTTTGGATTTTACCCGAAAGCCATAAAACAAGACTTCAAAAGTCTCGTCTTGCTTTACTTTAGGGGGGTGAGGTGATGTCATATGAAATATTGACCTCCTCGGGTAAAATCCCCGCAAGCGCCGAACAAGTCATATACCGAACAAGATACACCGAACAGATAGCACCGAGCAGGGTTTTACCGAACATCTGCTAACCCTCCTCGGTTTTCTGGTCAAAGATTAGCGGAAAACTCGGGAGTAACTAACAAATTAACCGGCGTGAATGAACGTGTACTAATGGGGCGCGGATATCTCGGACGCGTGAGGCTCCAGTTAAGCCACGATCATGTGACATCGTGTTCCGGATCTCCCGCGAGTCAATCACTAGGAACAGTCCTATAAATACCCGCGGATGTCATCACAGAGAAGGTTGGATTTTTTCTGGGCAAAAAGACTCCGAAGAGAGCAAACTTGAGTCTGTTCGGTCTTTTTTATATTTTCTCTAACAGTAGTCGTGTAAGTCATTGAGTGATTATTTTTGTGTCCAGATCATCTTGTAAATCATCAATATTTATAGTGAAGCTTTATACTGGACTAGGTCCCGTGGTTTTTCTCTCAATTTGAGGGTTTTCCACGTAAAAATCTTGGTGTATTCCTTTTATTTTTCGTAAACATTTAATTCTACCAAACACGTAAAATAACAGATCACATCACACCTCATTTCATATTTTCTGCTTTCCTTGGACTTGATAATTTGTTGTATGTATTGGTTTCTTGGATTTCCTATTACTTTATCAATTATTGTTGATAGTGAAAATTAATTTTGGTATTTTGAAAAATTGCATGAGCACATAAGCCTTTGTTATATTGTATTTTTTTAAAATTACGTATAAACATCAATATTTTTTCAAGAAAGTGCTTCTAGGGGAAAAAGGGTACTTACGTGCGGTACCAGTTGATGAAAGATAATTCATTTCAGTCGGCCAAAAAAACTTAAGTTCACATAGGTCCATTTTGGAAACCTTAGCAATCTTTCAGATCTGATATCGGAACGTGCAGCATCATTACATAAATCGTGCACCACCATGTTAAATAATCGTGCACCAACATGTTAAAAATCGTGCAACCCCTTTACAAAAATCGTGCACCGTCATTACAAAAAATCGTGCATCCCCCATTACAAAAATCAAGTGCACCGTCTTGATAAAAATTTGTGCACCCAATTACAAGAATTGTGCATCAACATGTTAAAAATCGTGCGTCACGGTGTTTAAAATCGTGCATCTCCATTATAAAAATCAAGTGCACCACTATTACAATAATTGTGCACCTCGCTTACAAAAATCATGCACACCCATTACAAAAAATCAAGTTCACCAACTTTACAAAAATCTTGCACCCAATTACAAAAATCATGCATCAACATGTTAAAAAAACGTGCACCACAATGTTTAAAATCGGGCACCCCCATTACAAAAATCAAGTGCATCAACGTGTTAAAAATAGTGCACCCACTTACAAAAATTGTGCACCCCCAATTACAAAAATCGTGCACCTCCCAATTACAAAAAATCAAGTGCACCACCTTTACAAAAAATGTGAACCCATTACAAAAAATTATGCAGCAACATGTTAAAAAATCATGTGCACTACCATTACAAAAAAACGTGCATCCGCTTACAAAAATCATGAACCACATTACAAAAAAAAATTAAATGCATCACAAGGTTCGAACATCGTACACCACCATTACATAAAATCGTGCACCACAAAGTTAAAAAGTCGTGCACCAAAAGATTAAAAATCTATTGCACCATAAGGTTAAAAAACAATACACCACAAGGTTAAATATATTCGAGCAACACAAGGTTATATAAATCATGCACCACAAGCTCAAAATCCGTGCACCAAAAGCTAAAAACAAATTCATGCAGAATTGAGTAAAAAAATTTCTAAAAATTCTGTCAAACAAGAACATAAAACCCAGAAAATCTGAGCTCAATGTGGCAAGCAGTTTGGAAATGAAAATTACTCAAAATTAGTCAAAAAATGGATTTTTTTAAAAAACAATTGAGTGAAACCTATATAAAACAAGGAATTTCGCGTTCGTTGGTGATGGCAATATGATGTTGTCATGTTGGGTTAGATGCGGCTCAAACATATGTTTCCGTTTATAGGTCATAATGGGCAAAATTCCTCGTGGATCAAAAGTTATGGCTGTTTTAAGTTTGGCCGACAACCAACACTGTTATATGCACGATTTTGGTACATTAAGGTGCACTTGATTTTTTAGCATGATGGTGTACTTGAATTTTTATAAAGGTGGAGCACGGTTTTTTGTAATGGTGGTGCACCCCATTACCAAAATCAAGTGCACCAACATGTTAAAAATCGTGCACCCCATTTCAAAAAGCGTTCACAAATGTGTTAAAAAATCTTGCACCACTCACCAATTTTAGTGCATCTAATGTCCAATTCTAGTGCATTCAATATCCATTTTTAGTGCACGAATGTCCAATTTTAGTGCACCAAATGTAATATTGCATGCATCCAATGTCTAATTTTAGGGCACCAATATCCAATTTTAGTGCACGAATGTTCAATTTCACCAACGTCCAATTTTAGTGCATCCATTGTACAAAGATCATGCATCCAATGTACAAAAAACATGTACCAATGTACAAAAAATCATGCACCAAAGCATAAAAAATCGTGCATCAATGCACAAAACATCGTGTATAAATGTACACTTAGTGCATATAATGTCCAATTTTAGTGCACCAATGTTCAATTTTAATGCACCAATGTCCAATTTTTGTGCACTGATGTCCAAGTTTTGTGCATCAAATGTCTAATTTTAGGTTGACGCACACTCATGGTTAAAAAAAGCGTGAAACACATGGTTAAAAAAGTGTGCCCCACAAGTTTAAAAAATCGTGCACCACAAGCTTAGAATCATGCACCAAAGGTTAAAAAATCAACCGCACCACCTTGACAAAATCATGCACCCCGTTAAAATAAACCATGCAACATGTTAAAAAAGCATGAACCACAATGTTAAAAATCATGCACCCCATTACAAAAATCGTGCACTATTGTTTAATTTTAATGCATCCAATGTCCAATTTTAATACATTCGATGTCCATTTTTGGCACATGAATGTCCAATTTTAGTGCACCAAATGTAAAATTGTGTGCATCTAATGTCAAATTTTTAGGGCACCAATGTCCAATTTTAGTGCACCAATATCCAATTTTAATGCATCCAATATACAAAAAATCGTGCATCCAATGTACAAAAAATGTGCACCAATGAACAAAAAATCGTGCATCAATGTATATAAAGAATCTTGCACCAATACACACAAAATCGTGCATTAATGTACACTTATGAGCTGCTTTCAAACTCACGTAATAGTCATGGACATCAATATTATAACTGCCAAAAAATATTAGAAGCGCCACCAATACAACAAAAAAAAAAGTTACTGATTACAAGTTAAGAATTGTCTGAAAGCATATTTAACTAGAAAAAGTAAATTTGAAGTTAATCCCGAGCTTTGGATTCAACTCTTTTTGTGAACTAACAAGAAGGTAAAAAGAAGGCGAACTTTTTTCTAACTAGATAAATTACCCCATCAAGTCAATAATTCAGTTGGCATAATTTCAATAGCTTGCACGACTCCTGCAAGAAATATAAACGAGAGGTAAAATTTCGAAATTTGAAATTTACTAGCACTCTTTTTCTGCTGATCTATTTTTTCCTCTGCTGCTCGTATCTATACTTACTGCATAAATTACAGAAAGAAACACATAAATACACGTATAGCTGTAAGGCAGTTGTGGCAAGACTTAGATGCAACATAAAAGAAAAGGATATGACTGAGAAAGAATTACTCAAAATCAATTATAAATTTTAAGGAGAGGACAGCCTTCAAAAAAACAATTAAAATGTCTAAATCAATGTCCAATTTTAGTGCGACGGTGGTGGTCGGAGCTCGCAGCAGACACAAAGTCGTTCTTCTCCTCTTCATCCCATATACATCAAACAACAAGCAATGTATTTCCCATGAGGAGGGTCACCGAATGCATTTGGATGGGGTAAGAGTTTCTGGAATAAGATTTTTTGGGGGAGAGGGAAAACGGTGGGGAAACGGATGTTTTTTTTTTTTAAATGAAGGATGTTTTATTCCCAAAAAAATTGTTGATAGATTTAAGTTCAAAAATTGGACCTATATGAATTGTGTTTCTTGAGACAAATACATTTATGTACTCTTGATTTTTTTCATACCTTAATTTAGCCGTGCCGTGCCGGCCTGCTACAGTGTCGTGCCTGGCACGGCACGGGCATTGTAGCAAAATGCGCCGTGCCGTGTCGCTCCGTGACGTGCCGTGCTCGTGCCGTGCCTCGTGCCGTCCGCTCCGTTTGACATCTATACCTTAATTGAATTATTGTTTTGTTATTGGTATTTATACTTTTTGTCCTTCGTTCCTTCTATTAAATATTGTGAAATTTCAGTGGGTGTGGGTTATATTCCTATTTGAAATCATTCTACAAATATTTTTTCTGGTACATAAATTTCATTTATATATTAAATTTTTATAATGAAGAAATAATTTAAAATTCGATATTCCACTTATTTTATTCTCAAGTCCACGTCAGTCGTGCAAGCATTGCCACTTTTTTATTAAGAGATCTATCTAAACGTGACTCCGAATATATGTGTACTTAAATAAGCCATCCATACTTTTTGTTGTACGCATGTGGCTTTAATGGCTCCATCTCTGAACCACTACAATTTGTTTTCCTCCTAAATATGAATAAAGTGCTTATATTTTTTATTTTCTACTCTCTTTTAATGCCAACTATATTATAATATTTTTTCTTGATCATAATCAGCTCTTAAAAAACAAGGACTTTTCGTTTTTAAAAGAGGGAGGACAAGAGGTTCCTCTTTCTTGGCGACCAAAGTAAGTTTTTTTTTAACTTTCTTTCCTTCCAATGATTGTAATTCAGTTGATAAGAGAAAATGGTATGCAGGTGATGCATATAAAGAAATTTGGATGTGGCAAAAAGAAAGAAACACGTTCTTGATGGTTGAGATGATTTATTAAGATTATCTGAATGGGAAGAGAACAAACATTTTATTCTTCTTGGCAGGTCCTATAACTGAGATTCATTGGCAAGAATGTATTATTTTCAACGTTTTGTGAAAGTTCCTTACGTTGATGAATGCAATAGGAGATAAAATGCATCTGTTGATTTGGGTATTTGAGGGGAGGAAGAAAAGGCTTTTTAATTCTTGATTAGGATTAGTTTTTTTTTTTTTTGGGTGAAAGGAGAATTCTCAGGCTATAGTACTCTCTAAAATGGAGGCATCATTAGCAGCACAGCCACCTCCAACGCCCCGTAAGAAAATGGTGAAACAATTGACAGGAAAACGAGATGATACAGCGTTGCATTCTGCTGCTAGATCAGGGAATATTGTTGCCATTAGAGAAATAATCGATGATTCTGGAGAAGAGGAATTGACAGACTTATTGTCCAAAGAGAATTCGTCTGGGGAAACGGCTTTATATGTAGCTGCAGAATATGGCTATTTTGAGGTGGTGAGGGAGATGATCAAGCATTATGATTTGGTGAGTGCTGGGATTAAAGCAAAGAATGGTTTTGATGCGCTTCATATTGCTGCGAAACAAGGGGATTTGGGTATGTTTCTTGATACAAACTCTGTTTTTTGGTTGTTTCTTTTACTATTCTTTGTTATGTTTGTCAAAGCATAACTATATTGCTTCTCAGTACAGAAAGAGGGCGCGGGCGCGGGCGCTCGGTTGAAATTTGAACTTGAATAGTTATGTTTACGCTTGCTCCATTGAGTAAAGATCAAGCTATGATTTGATCTTGAGACCTTGCTTAAGATCAAGTTCTATGTTTATAAAATAAAAATGTGTTAAAGCTAGATGCAGTTCCCAAGTTAATAAAACAAACTAATTTTGGTTTGCTCAAAAATGTTGATGTAAATAATTCACACTCAGTTCATGAACTGAAGGAGATGGATTTTATTTTGCAGAAGTTGTGAAGGTGCTATTGGAAGCACATCCAGAGCTTACGATGACCGTAGATGTATCAAACACCACAGCTCTGCACACCGCTGCGACTCAAGGACATATAGAGGTTGTGAACTATCTTTTGGAGGCAGAGAGCAGCCTGGCCACCATTGCAAAGAGTAATGGAAAGACTGCCCTCCATTCTGCAGCAAGAAATGGACATTTAAAAGTTGTGAAAGCCCTTTTGAATAACGAGCCGCAGATTGTGTTTCGAACCGATAAAAAAGGACAAACGGCTCTTCACATGGCTGTTAAAGGACAAAACCTTGAGGTGGTTGAAGAATTAATCAGAACAGATCCTTTGACAATTAACATGGTGGATACTAAGGGCAATAGTGCATTGCATATTGCAACTCGAAAAGGCAGATCTCAGGTGAAGTTATTTGCATTCTTGAACCTCATAAATGAATTTAGATTATTATAGGACGTTTAGTCACATGAAATCCGTTTCTGCAGATTGTAAAGATGCTGCTAGGCCACAATGTAATAGATACAACAGTCGTAAACCGGTCAAATGAAACCGCCTTTGACACTGCAGAAAAGATGGGGCATTCTGATATTACAGACATTTTGCTAGAACATGGAGTTCCAAGTGCCAAAGAAATCAAACCCCATTTAACCAATCCAGCTCGGGAACTAAAACAAACAGTGAGCGACATAAAACACGAGGTCCACAACCAATTAGAACATACACGCCAAACAAGAGAACGTGTCCAAGGCATTTCCAAGCGTATCAACAAAATGCATGCCGAGGGGCTCAACAATGCAATAAATTCATCGACAGTCGTGGCTGTTCTAATAGCCACTGTGGCATTTGCAGCTATTTTTACGGTTCCTGGACAGTATGTGGACGACCCACAGAATATACCACCCGGAATGTCTTTGGGAGAGGCAAGAATCGCGCCAAAAATCCCGTTTTTAATATTCTTTGTCTTCGACTCAATCGCGCTGTTCATTTCCTTGGCAGTCGTGGTGGTGCAAACCTCGATTGTTGTTATAGAAAGGAAGGCGAAGAAACAGTTGATGGCTATAATAAACAAGCTAATGTGGCTGGCTTGTGTGCTCATCTCCGTGGCATATTTAGCACTGGCTTTTGTTGTTGTAGGCAAGCAAGAGATGTGGCTTGCAATTTGTGTGACAATCATAGGAACTACAATATTATCAACAACAATCGGTATAATGTGTTATTGGGTAATCAAGAATCGAATCGAGTCCAAGAACAGTAGGAGCATTGGTAAGAATTCTTTGGCAAGCAGATCGAGATCATGGTCAGTCTCAGTGCTATCAGATCCAGAGGTATTGAATGCCGACTTCAAGAAAATGTATGCAATTTGAAAGATGAAACAACCAGCGGTGAATCCTGCCAGGCTGATCATCCCCCCGAATAGTTTTCTAATAAACATATGTTTAATTTTTCTTAGAAAACTAAATTTTCTCCTCCCGTTGTTTCTCTCGAATTCCTGTATCCATCTTGGAAAAAATTACCTACAATCGAGCCAAATGAATCCATAATACATGTTCAACAGCCCCATAGACCAGGCCCAACAACTTTTTTTATCTGTTTTGGGAGTGGTGAATCCACGAAAACTTGAAGTGTCTTTTGAATTTTGTAACCTACATGTTCAATTTATTTATCGTTGATAATTTGTTTTTACAGATACATGTTTAACTAGATGCAATCAATCAGAGTTGGTCAAGTATGAGACATGCAAATCTTACGTTCAAAAAAACTTAAGTTAATCTAACGAATTGCCTTGAGTCTACATTGAGTGAGCCAACCAAGCCACATGCAAACAAAACTGTCATTATTGTGGTAGTAGTGAATATAGACATTTATCTTGGAATTGAAAGAAAAAAAAACATCTTTAAGTTTGATTTTTCAAAAATTCAATACCTCCCTTAAATTTAAACATACAAATATATATCTATACTACAATTTAAAATTATTCTCATCAAATTTTTTGATTCATCACAACTATATATATGACTAGTTCGTTTTGCACCGCACAAGGTGCGGTGCCAGGAACCAATTATTTTGATGCAAAAACAGCATAACAAGCATAGATAAAGAAGTGTTGTCATAGAATGACTTGCACGGTGTGGCAGGACTAAATTATTTTGATGCAAAAATAGGATAACAATCAGAGATTAAGAAGTGTTGGCTATTATTTAAGATTTGATTCGTTATGATTTTCTTACTTAGGCACCTCTTCTAAAATATTGTAATTGTTTAAGTGGCTTTTGTCTCCAGTTAAAAGGTTGGAAAAAAAAATCCCTGCTTTCTGTAAGGATAAGTATTGGGAACGTGAAATCCACCGGTTAAAGCAGAAGCTTACATTCAATAGTTTTCTTGTGGTACTCAAAGGGCTACGACAATGACAATCAGCATCATGTATTTCTAGTATTTTTTCAAATTTGTGCAAAAAATTATAATTTAGAATCTGAACCTTTGTTTCATCCATTCATACATAAATGAGAAAATGGTTTTAAAATCCTTCACAAGTTTCAAGTACATCAGCGAAGCAAGAAAACCCAAAAAAGTGCAAAATAAAATCATCGGGCATTAAAGATTCGACATAAGCAAGATTCATTTTAGAACTAAGGTGCCATTGATCATCCGTAACCTGCAACAATTGAATTTTTTTTTAAAAAAACAAAAACGAAGCAACAAATTTTCTAAAGCAAGGATCAGAGCATATCTGAAAAAGTACTTTCTTAAGGCGTACGAATTTGGAAAGAACTATTAGTCCACAAGTCGTTGTTTAACTCCTGCATGGTACGGAAGAAAGTAAGTGAGGATTAGAGCAAGAAACAGCTACTATGATACTAATCAGAAGGAGTAAATTAAAGAATGGTAATATCAATTTACAAGAATTGCTCCCCCTCAGCTAAAGTTGGAGTAAAATGGCAAACCCAGTGACGAAGTTCCACTATGCACGGACTTAGTTGTCATGCCACATTTCATTTAGCCAACTATCTACAATATAAGGAACAATGGAGAAATACATCAACATGAGAAATGGCTATACCGAAGAAGTTTAATGTGCTCTTTCCAAGGTGTTTCATGTTATGTGTTAGAATATCCCACATCATCACCTTTACGTTTGTCAGATGTCGAAAGGAAGCACAACTGAGTCGATGTTTTCTTTTCTTGGGCGGCTGTGACTGGGCATCCTTATGTGCATAAAGGTTAGTCATGTACTGAACAACATCATAAGGAAAAAAAATCATATTTAGTAAAACAATTATTTAAGATAAAAGAAAAAATAGAGAATAAAACAAAGTTTGATTACTTGAACTCCTTCCTCGATCACTTTTCTTGGCGGCACCGACAGAGTATTTCCCTCAAAATTCAAGACTCGCAGCTGAGCCACCATTCTAGATCAGTCTCGAAGGACTCTTATTTGGTTATCGTTGATGTCCAATCCCTCTAGCATTTCAAGGTTTCCAATTGATCTTGGCAGAGATTGCAAGCGGGCAAAATTGTTGCTTATGTTCATCTTTACGAGAGATTGAAAGTGGGCAAAATAATGGAGTATAATATTAACCAACAAACTTTAAATAATTATGTGTGAGTTGTCTCTAAGCTTCAACTTTCAATAATGCTGTCATATCAACTCACGCAGAGTGAAACGAGGAAACCAGCTAAGAAGCAAGACTCACTCAACACAAGACTGATCCTTATGTGATCACTTTAACTGAAAAAGAATTTTTGTTGACAAAATGTTTACATGTAGATGGATTCTTTGAAGTTCTCCGTTGAAATGCTTGACAATTGAGATGTCAACCCTGGATGAGAAATTACATTTGACAATTCCTTTGAATTGTTCTGCATATCGACAGTCATACCACAACTGTGTTTCATCTCTTGCATTCTTGCAGTCTACTCAAAAACTCATATTTCAGAATATATTTCTTCTTCTTACATGTACATAAACACACCCGCGATCGCAAGTATTTGGTTTGATAAAGTGATGCCTACCTGGGAAGACTTCATCAAACTCGTCAGCCTTCTAAATAAGTTCATGAACAGGGATTGAAGCAATCGACTCGTCCTTGCTCTAGCCAAGAAGAGAAGAGGATGTTAATCAATCATGAAATGAATTGTTCCAGAACAATCAAAGAAAGTGATGTTAACAACGAAGGAAAATGTTAATCACCAAGCACGAAATGAAAAGCAAAGAAAGGCTTTTTAACGAATAAAAATGTTAAAAGGTGCACCAACTTGGCTGATGGCTCTCAGGTTCTTTCCTCTGTGCTCACGAAGTCAATAACATCAGGAGTTTCTGCACCAGTATGAGTACTAAAACCCAAAAACAAGAACATAACAAAAGTAAGAAGCCGATATTCAAATTAAACAAACAATAAGACTTCCTTATATCTATTATGATGATGATTATCATGCATCACATTTTGTAAAATACTCTCATTTCGAAAGAAAACATGGAATAAATGGAAAAAGCAAAGACATCACATTGGAAGGCTCTCCATAGATCGAACGACATCTTGAAAAGAAAGTTCAACCACACTTCATCAACATGAAGTTTACACCACTTCATCAACTTGATTTAACCGGAAAAGGATATCCCCAAGATGCATCCTCAAGGTTGATCTCCAGAAGGCTTTTGACACGGTGAACTGGTCGTTCCTCGAATCTGTACTGATTGGGCTTCGGTTCCCGCCACGGTATATCAGATGGGTTATGCAGTGTGTCACAACCACCACCTTCTCACTGGCTATTAATGGTGGGATCTTCGGTTATTTCAAAGGGAGAAAGGGCCTCAGGCAGGGAGATCCTCTATCCCCTTTTCTATTTGTTATTTGTGTGGAATACTTATCACGTATGATAGGTAAGGAAACCAGTGATTCTGACTACAACTTCCACCCATTGTGCGCTGCTTCGGGTATTACTCACCTTGCATATGCTGATGATTTGTTGCTATTTGGGCGTGCCGACACTCGATCTGTTGAGATCCTCACGGATTGCCTTCAAAGTTTTGGGGCCTGTGCTGGGCTGAAGGCCAATAATCTCAAATCAGCGATCTATATGTCAGGTATTGATGAGCAGTTGAGGTCACAGCTTCTACAGATCACGGGGTTCACTCAGGGGGTGCTCCCATTTCGATACCTGGGTATCCCACTGGCTGCTGAGAAGCTCCGTTTCGCGGACTACGGCACTCTGCTATCGGCTATTTCTGCTAAGTTGCATTCCTGGCCTAAGCGCACTCTGTCTTATGCTGGGAAATTGGAACTCATCAGATCGGTACTGCAGAGGGTGGAGTGTTTCTGGCTCTCTATTCTGCCTATCCCGTTTGGGGTGATTGATCGCATCTACTCACTTTGCCGTTCCTTTATTTGGAACTCTAAACACCCACCTATCAACTGGGTGATGATGTGTACTGCCAAGCAGGATGGGGGTGCGGGTCTACGGGACTTGAGGGGCTGGAATAAGGCACTACTTTCCAAAGTGCTGTGGGATATCCAATCTAGCCGGCAATCCTTATGGCTGAGATGGATACACCACATTTACCTCAGCCGGAATCGCATTGGCATTTGGGATTGGGCTTCGAAGCCGGCTGACTCACCTCTCATTAAGCGCATTCTTCTCATCAGGGATGAACTCTTATCTGGGCTGGGGACGCAAGCCTCTGCGGCCACTATATTGGACAGTTGGTATGATGGACCAAGGATGAATGGTGCCTACACTTTCTTCAAGCCACCATCCACCAAGGTCATTTGGTCGACTATTGTATGGAAGCGGAGTATACTACCGAAGCATGCATTCGCATTGTGGCTAGCCATCCTTGGCAAGCTGCAAACTGCGGATAGACTGTGTTATGTTGAGGACAAAACGTGCAGGTTATGTTCTCACGGCCAGGATGCCCATGACCATCTCTTCTTCAAATGCGATTACACTATGGCATTATGGAACAGAGTCAAGGAATGGTTGGGAATGACAAGACAGATGACCACAATTCAAAGCGCAATAAAGTGGTATAAGAAGCAATACGCCGGGAGGAGCCATCGGGCAATTGCGCGCACGGTAGCACTGGGGGCCACGGTATACCAGATATGGCACGCGAGAAATTTACAAATTTTTGAAGGAAAGCTGACCACCACTGATTCGATGTTTCAGAAGATACAGCTACATGTCCTTCGCTGCTTAAACATTCTATTTCATTAGTAGAGTGTCTTAGGGTACTTTTGTTTTACTAAGCCGTCTGTGGCTATTGGCCTGCCGTCTGTGGCTTTTGGCTTTCATATTCTGTATTGAACAGCTTTTCATTGGTATATAATTTTATTTAAAGATCAAAAAAAAAATTGAGACAAAAAAAATACTCAGTCCAATATTATTAATTATTAAAAATAAACTTAGTGAAAAAGATTGGAAGCCCATGTAAGCTTCTGAGAAAGGCACGACGGATAATGCTGCTTGGGTGACGGCTGGATTGATGGAAGGTAATGAAAGAAGGCAGGAAAAAAAATTAAAGAACCAAAGCCAAGGGGAAAAAAAGTACTGTTCATAACTTTTGTGGTTAGGACTCATTTTACTGTAGAAGACATTGTTATCTTATTATATTGTATAATTTTTTGTATCACGTCTTCACACATGTAAGTTGAAGCCTGTATCTACTTAGATAATACTAGAGATGTCAAATGGAGCGGGCAGCACGAGGCGAGGCATGGGCACGGGCATGGCACGACATGGCACGGCCCATTTTGCTACAGTGCCGTGCCACGCACGACCCATTTTGCTACAGTGCCTGCCCGACCCGGGACATGGGTAGTGCCGGGCCAAGAGATGCCGGCCCATGGGCCGGCACGAGCACGACATAGTTTTTTAAAAAAAAAATATTTGGCGATCGACCGCCAAGCACGTTTATAACCTACTGGAACTCGGCGATCGATCGCCAAGCACACCTGTAAACTTGGCTTCAGTGCCAGCAGGTGGTGGTGCAATTGCAGTTGCTGCTCCTGCTGGTGGTGACCTGCTGCGGCTCCGGAATCTAAGAAAGAAGACTGCGGAATCTAAGAAATAAGAGAGAGAGGAATCTGATGATGATGTGGGCTTCAGCCTCTTCGACTGAGAGGGTGCAACAATAGCGTTTTATAATGGTACGTAATTCTGCAAATCTCGTTGAATTTCGGGTGTTTGGGAACGTAGTCTAAAGATGCTGAATATTTTTAGATACGTGTAATTTTGTTGAATAATGAGTCACGGAGAAAAACCAAAAAAAAAAAAAAAAAACTCTTATAAGCGGTGCTGCTAGTCACTAAATTTCTTTTCCTACTCTTTAACAAGGTTAATAATCAGAGCCTTAAGAAAATTCACTAACGACACTCTTTTCTGGCAAATGAAACAGTAATAATAATTCTGAAATACCATGAGTGCTTCCAGAAAAGTGAAATACTATCAGTGGAAGTTTTGATGCTGTACTGCTGCTAGCTTGTTCGGTGATATGTTTGCAAACTTACCTTAACTTGTGACTTGTGGGAGTTCTGTTCCTTGTTTAATTTGAGCTGCCCATGTAACCTGTGTAGGCAAAATATATTTCTATAATATCTTTGGTATGTGTTCAGTAGCTGAAATCTTGTGGAAACCCAATTATACTATTCCATAGCAGTGCACAATGAGTCATTTTCCATGCAGTTTGTTATGTTTACTGCACCTATATGTTCTCTCCCACTCACCACAGCAGTATGTGTTTAGTCATTTTCCATGCAATTTGTTTTGTTTATTGCACCTATAAGTTCACTTTCGCCCTGTTTAATCTTGCTGATTCCTCAAGCTTCCAGATGCTTATTAATTGGACACGAGGGAAGAATCTGATTTTCACTACCGCTGCGTCTTCTGCAATGGAGCTTAGAGGACCTCAGGATGTGTCAAAGTTATTTTCTTCACTTGGACTTTCTATGAAACATGATAAAGCGGCAATTTCAAAGAACCGCGGGTATGCATGTTTGCTGAAGCTTTATCCTATCACCCGATTTTGTTCCATTTTCATAATGTATGCGAATTTTATGGCTGATCCATATTATCCTATTAATCTAATACGGTGGAATTTTTTTTCCTTTGGCGGATCTCTCCTATCTAGAAAAAAACAATTTTACAAGGAGGCTGTTAAGGTTGAAGAAATACCATCACCTGGGCAACTTAATCCTGAGCAGCCTGCATTTGACGGGTGGTTTAGATGGGATCCTATTTCTAGGGGTGAGGGAGATTTGCTGCTAGATGGCATGGAGAAGTCTTTCTCCCTGTCTAACTGCACAATGAAAACGGTAAAAACATTGACTTTACCTCATCTATGAACGGTCTCCCTGCTCATGGTCTGCAGATCAAAGATCTTATTCTGGGGCTGAGGCAGTGCCTGAGCCACCAGATACTGGTAGGTACTTCTCTGATGCCATGGAGACTGAGGAGGCTGCTGCAGATTGTGAGAAGCCTGAAGCGGAGAATGGTCTTAATACTTTCTCGGAAGAGCAACTCAGCCCGGTCAAAAATCAAGGTGACTGTCATGCTTTGAGTACAGAACACTGTGAAACTGTTCTTTTGCCTGAATTTCAAGCTTCATCGCATGGTTTCACTATTGTACATTCAGCCTCTAGTTTCAAAGAATCAAATTTGTCGTTAGATTCACTTCCCAATGAGCTAGTTTCTACTATTCCTTTGTCTGAAGAGGCCAAACATCTCTAAGTGATGGGAAGTTAAGAGATCAAGTTTCTAGTTTGAAAGTTTCTGAAATTATGCCCGTTGAGTTAGGGGCTTCAAACATATTTTTCTCAAAATTGAAGAAACTGTATTGGTTTCTAAGTGATGAACTAACTCACTCAAATGTCCTGGAAGCAAATGATATTGCAACTGAAACACAGTTACAAGATAGGAAACACAAATATGTGGGCGGAAGAGTTTTATCTAACAGCAAGCAAGTTCATATTATCACTGTAAAAGACCCAAGTATCACCATTGCTGAAAATCATATATCTAATGGTTTTCTGTCACATAGGATCGAGTTGTGTGTCGCGATTGCGATAAGTTGTTTGGGCTCGAGAGGGAGATTCCAAAGATCCCTTAGTTGAAACAAGGGAGTGACAAAATGGTATCAGAGCCGGTCACTAGCAAGGAAAACACCTGGAGATAAGTGCTATACTGGGCAAAGTGCTACGTACATGGGAGCCACCTCTTGAGTCTGAGGGGCAAAGTACTACATGACGGGGGCCACCTCTTGAATCTGCGGGGCAAAGTGCCACGTGTGTGGGAGACACCTTTTGAACCCACGGAGCAAAGTGGTACATGTACGGGAGCCATCTTTTGAACCTGTAGAAGCTACCTCTAGATTCCTGGCGCTGGTGGATCGATGGATGCCGCGTTGAGGATTTCACGTTCTGAAGGAGGGTAATTGTTATACTCTTGTCTCATATGAGTAAAAATTGGAAATGGTTTATAAGGGGTTACAATGGACTCCTATAGCAACTTGGATTAACCATTTTCGTAGAGCGAGGACGGATACGAAGTAGTTGCTATATGAGCCCATTGAACAATCGCACTTGCGTGAGCCTGGGCCCGGGGCATAACACAACCAAGATCCTAAAAAAATAAATCTCAAATCTTCTTAACTAGGTAACTTTAAATCTGAAAATAAAAATCATATCTAACAGTTTAAAACTAGATAAACTATGTAGATTAAAACCAATCCTAATCCTAAATCAAAACCAATCATAATCGTAATCTTTATTTAAAAATAACAATATCTAAACTAACTCAATCCTTGTCGTGGTATTTTCCATGGGTGAAACACTTGTAGACCATATATTTCATATTATATTACTCGTTTGAACACTTATCTTGCATAACATTACCACTCCCTTGAGAACTGTGGTTGTCCTCAAACACCAAGGAATGAAACTTGAGTGATAACACAAATGTCTTCCCAAAAAGCTTCGACTGGTGACAGGCCAAGCCAATGGATCCGCACCTCGGTTCTGCCCTGGCGGGTGCGTGTGTCGAGGACTGCCTGAGGTACAGGGCAGAACTCCGCCTGATCAATGGGAAGGAGAGGTGTGTTGGCGAGCGGGCTGTGCGTGCGAGATTCAGAAGATTCAAGGTGGTCGTGGTTGTCGGGTCTCATGTCGGCGTGTCCATTGGAGATTTGTTGTAATAGTTCGTCGAGCCGCGACATGATTATCTCCTTGTCGAGCGATGAACTCAGACAGCTGTCGTTGCATCGATTGTAGATCTGCCATAAATCCTGGCTCTGATGCCAGTTTGTTACGTGCACATGATCGAGTTATGGTCACGATTGCGATAGGTTTATTTAAAAGATCATTATCTAAACAAACTCAATCCTTGTCGCGGTATTTTCCATTTGTGAAACGCTTGTAGACCATATCTTTCCTATTATCTTTCTCGTTTGAACCCTTATCTTTCATAACATTTTCTTAGTCCCTCAATTCAATTGAGTTTCTCTACCTTACAAGCGGAAGAATCCGAGGTCAGAAATAGCCTCCAGGTAAGCACGTAAGCCTTCAAGTAAGCACGTACGTTCAGGAATATGTCGTATTGGATCATGTTTCAAATAAGGTCATCTGTAAAAGTAAAAGAGAGTGGTCCTCGGCATCATCTGATGTAGCTTTCCAAGACACCTGTACAGACGGGAAAGAAAACAAAGAGATGACATATGGTTCTGTAGCTTTAGGTGACAAATTGACCATTGATCATGGTTTACCATAACTGCCGTTCCAGGTCCGGGCGTTCCGGACCTAGAACGCCGCCTGCCGTTCCAAAGATCCGGGTAGTAAAGGAGATTGCTTTGGAACGGTGTTCCACGGACAAAAAACGGTGATTTATCGGTGGAACGGTGGAACGGAACTGTGGAACAGACAAAAAACGGCGATTTATTGGCGGAACGGTGGATTTTGAAATAAAAGTTGTTAGACATATCCAATTTGTGTTTAATTAATTAAATAAATTGTTATGTGTATTTTAATTAATTTATAATTAAATGATTTGTGAAATATTTTAATTTTGGTAAACAAAGTGATAAAAAATATTCTGTGACATTGATGATAATTTTTTGTTCTAATAAAGTGGACATAAGATTTAGTGATTTTGCAAGTTAGTTGAAAATTTAAATAGTTAAAAATTAAATGAAAATTTTCATTTAGTTTGTATATTTTATTTTTTATTAATATTATGATCTGAAAGTAAAATAGTTTTGACATGGTTGTAAAAATTTTAGTATATATTGAGGATAAATAATGTTTTAATAAAGTGTACATGAGATTTAAGAAAAAAATTAATTTGTTATTTTCTAAAAGTAATCTTTTAAATATTATTTAATAATTAAAGAATATGAATTTTTTTTGTCAAAATATTCATTCTTTTTGAATTTTTAATATTATTTTAAAAAAATCCGCGCTGTGACCGTTCCGTGAAATGTCATTGAAACTGGAACGATGCCTTCCGTTCTGGGCACCGTTCCCGCGACTGCGAACCATGCCATTGATGGATCTTCTAATCTGGAAAATGAACCAATTTCATAGAACGCTATGGGTAACTGGAAGGAAGCCAATAGACTGTGTCACTTTATACCAGGGGCTTGGTAAATCTCTGGCAGGTATAATTCTGTTCTGTCTGAGTAGTCCCTTTATTTTAATCCTGACGTTTAATGAAGCTCCTGTTTTTTAATTTTCAGTCAAAATTTAGAACTGTTCTGTTCCTTCTGATGTGAAATTTGTTTTTAGCTTTATGCCTAGTTCTAGATTGTTAGATCTAATTTTTGTGGCATTAGTGATAACTTACAAGGTTACACCTTCAATAAGGATGTTAATGGAACTTCTTTTAACTTTGTACTTCTGGTTTGTGTTTTCATCATTTTCAGGAGGGCAAAAGAAGTGCTCTTCATCAACCTTTTTTATTTCGTTTCAAGCCTTTTTCGAAACCCAGCCATTGTGAGAGGGAGGCTCGGAAATTAAAGCATCTAACTCGTATTTGATTCTTAATTGCTATTCCCTTGCTGTGTATCCGTCCAAGTCGACTGTGTGTGTCTTGGTGTGAGGATTCCAGTGTGTGTCTCCCACCTTTTGATTACGATACCTTGGTTCCCCGGTGACGACGTGTAAAAGGAAACCTTGCTCGACCTGAGCCCAATTCTCTTACTCTTGTTTGATATTTGATTTATATAGTTCTTTGTGAATTATATACCGTGGATTGTTCTCTTGTTGTAATTGCAGGTTAACAATCGACGTTCAAAGCGGAACGAACTCCTTACAGTGGTATCAGAGCGTTCCGTGCCTGGTGGAGTGCTCGGGCAGACCTCGGGCAGCGGCTGGAGTGTTCGGGAAGCGGCGGGCAGCAGCTGGAGTGTTCGGGCAGTGGCTGGAGTGCTCGGGGAGACCTCGGGCAGCAGCTGGAGTGTTCGGGTAGCAGCTGGAGAGTTCGGGCAGTGGCTGGAATCTCGGGCAGATCTCGGGCAGTGCCTTCGGTACTTCGGGCAGTGTGGTTTCGTCACCCCAGAGCTTTGTCTCTGGGTAGTAAGTGATTATCTTGACCCGTAATCTTTTTTACTACGTTGTTTCTAAGTAATTGTGTCCTTTACCCGTAGGAAAATCTCTATCTGAAGCCCCATGCTCGTACACCATTGAGTGTATTGTGATCTTGTGGGTGATAGCGATTTCTCCTCCCCTTAGCTTGACTGATTCTTTCATAGTTTGTTTGTGCCTTGTGGTCCTTGCTTCTGCTGACTGGTTGTTGAAATTGTGTGTGCCTCCTTGCTTATTTGTGATGGCTTCAATTTCTGGATATAACCTTGAACCCTTTAATGGAAAATCTGATTTTTCGATATGGCAACAAAAGATGAAAGGAATCTTAATACAACAAAAAATATTTAAAGCTATTGACGGTAATTGGGCTGAAAACATTACATCTGCTAAGAAACTTGAAGATGCCGAATATACTTATTCTTCTATTATCTTGAACTTATCTGACTCTGTGCTCAGGAAATGTGGTAAACTATCATCTGCAAAAGATCTTTGGGAAAAATTGGAAGAAATGTTTACTGAAAAATCTTTGCCTAGTAAACTTTTCTTGTTAGAAAAATTTTTCAGATTCAAGCTAGACTTGAACAAAGACGTAGATGAAAATTTGGATGTGTTTACTAAGTTAATTCAAGATATTAAATTGACAAGAGATAAGAACATTGACGACTATTCACCTATTGTTCTTTTAAATGTTATTCCTGAAAATTATAGTGATGTAAAATCTGCCATTAAGTACGGTAGTGATTCTATTACATTGGATATTGTAATGAACGGCCTAAAAAGCAAGGAATTAGATCTAAAAGTTAACAAAGGTAATAGACAATCCTCTGGTGAAGTTATGCACGTTCGTGGTAGATCACAACATAGGCATAATAACAATAACCAATATCAAAAAGGTGATAAAAGAGGAAAGAGTAAGGCTAGATCGAAATCTAGGCCTAGTAAAAGGAAATGTTACAATTGTGGGGACCCAAATCATTTCATAAAAGATTGCCGTAAAAAGAAGAATCAGAATAAAAATGAAAATCAGACAAATGAACAAGCGAACAATGCTTCTACCTCTGGGGAAAACATGGGGGATATTTTTATGGTGACTGAATTATGTGACTCCGTGAACTCTGTACTTTCATTACCTGTGTGTGAAAATGAATGGCTTATTGATTCAGGTTGCACTTATCACATGACACCACTTAAAAATTTGTTTTCTAGCTACATAGAAATTGAGCATGCTTCTGTTTCTATGGCCAATGAGAAATTGTGTAAAGTTTCTGGTATTGGTAATATTTGTCTGAAATTTGAATCTGGTTATTCTGTGACTTTGAAAGATGTTAGACATGTTCCTGCTTTGTGCAATAACTTGATGTCTTGTGCAGCTTTAGAGTCTGATGGTTATGAGGGTAAATGGGGAAATGGTTGCATGAAAATTATGCGGGGGTCTTTGGTAGCTTTTAAGGCTGATAAAAGAAGGAATTTATATGTTTGCAAAACAGTCTGTGATAAAATCTGTGCTAATTCTGTGTCAGATGATTTAACTGATTTATGGCATAAAAGGTTAGGTCATATGAGTTCTAGAGGATTAGAGATTTTACACAAAGATGGTTGTTTTGGTAGGGATAAATTGTCTTGCATGACTTTTTGTGATTCCTGTGTTTTAGGCAAACAGCAAAGAGTTAAATTTTCTATCTCCCCTTCCCCCAATGTGACTAAATGTTCTGATATACTTGAATACCTGCATGCTGATGTTTGGGGACCTTCACCTGTCCCAACTCAAGGTGGTAATAGGTATTTTTTGTCTATCATTGATGATTACTCTAGAAAAGTGTGGATTTTTCTAATGAAGAATATATCTGATGTGTTTGATAAATTTAAAAACTGGAAGATTTTGATTGAAAACCAAACTGGAAAAAGGATTAAACGGCTTAGGACAGATAATTGAATGAAATTCTGCAATATCTTGTTTGATGACTTGTGCTGTGAATCTGGGATTCTGAGACACAAGACTGTGCCCTATACTCCCCAGCAGAATGGTGTTGCTGAGAGGATGAACAGAACTTTACTCGAGAGAGTTAGAAGTATGCTTGCATCTTCTGGACTCTCAAAGAAGTTCTGGGGCGAAGCTGTCGTGACAGCTTCTTATTTGATAAATAGATCCCCTTCCGTGCCTTTGAATGGTAAGTGTCCCGAAAGTGTTTTTTCTGGTAAGAAATTAGATTTTTCAAATCTTAAAGTGTTTGGTTGTTCTACTTTTGTGCATAGGAAATGAGACAAACTTGAACCTAGGTCAGTTAAGTGCGTTTTTCTTGGTTATCCTGAGGGTGTAAAAGGATATAGGCTTTGGTTAAGATGTGAACCTGGTTTCAAAACTATTATAAGTAGGGATCTCATTTTTAATGAATCTGAAATGCCTTGCTTGCTTCCATCTTTGCCTGAATCTGACTGTGAGTCTGAGACTACACCGAGCAAGGTGGAGTCTTTGCCTATTGTTACCCATGTTATTGAAAACGATGTGCTCCCTAATATGAATCATGAGAACTTGCCTGATAATGAACCTGATTTGCATGAAAATGTTGACGAACATGTGCATAATGAATTGGTTGCTAATGAACATGAAGATCTGCATGATTATATGTTGACTAGAGATAGGGTTAAAAGAAATGTGAAACAACCTACTAGGTTTAATGATTTTCACCTCACATCGCATGTTTTCAATATGTTTGAGTCAATTGATAATTGTGAGCCTAAGACCTATAATGAAGCTTTGAAATCTAAAAATGCTGAATATTGACTTAGTGCCATGAAAGATGAAATGCATTCTTTAGTTGTGAATCATACATGGACTCTTGTACCTAAACCTGTTAATTGCTCTTTGGTAGATTGCAAATGGTTATTTAAGATAAAGAATGAAGTTGATTCTGTTAGATATAAAGCTAGGCTAGTTGCAAAAGGTTTTACTCAAAGAGAGGGTATTGACTATACTGAAATCTTTGCTCCTGTTGTTAAGTTTACTACTGTGAGAATTTTATTATCACTTGTTGCTCACTTTAATTGGGAACTTAAACAGATGGATGTTAAAACCGCTTTTTTGCATGGTGACTTAGATGAAAAGATTTACATGAAACAACCTGATGGTTTTATTGACTCAAAGAACCTTAATCACGTTTGTTTGCTTAATAAATCTTTGTATGGCCTAAAGCAGTCACCTAGGCAATGGAATAAGAAGTTTGATGAATGCATGCTTACCTTAAAATTTAAAAGAAGCTCTTTTGATCATTGCTTGTATTTTAAGGATAAAATGTCAGTGCCTGTTTTCTTGTTGATTTATGTGGATGACATGTTGATTGCTAGTCCTTGTCTGAAATCCATTGAGCATATTAAGAACTGTTTAAGTGATAAATTTGATATGAAGTTCTTAGGTGATGCTAGTAGAATCCTAGGCATGGACATTGTTAGAGATAGAAAGGAATCTACTCTCTGGTTAAAGCAAACTTCTTATGTAGAGAAAATTTTAAAGAAATTTTCCATGTTTGATGCAAAACCTGTTAACGTGCCCTTAGCTGCTCATTTTGTGCTAAGTAAAGATCAAAGTCCCAAAACTGATGTTGACTTTGATGCCATGAAAATGTACCGTATTCAAATGCAATTGGTTCTATAATGTATTTGATGGTTAGCACTAGACCTGACATTGCTTATGCTGTTAGCTGCTTAAGTAGATATATGTCTAATCCTGGTGTGGTACATTGGAATGCTGTTAAATGGTTGTTACGATATTTGAAAAACTCTATGCATTATGGCTTATGTTTTTCTAAATATGCTGATGGTGTTAAGTTGAATGGTTATGTTGATTCTAATTATGCTAATGATAAGGACAATAGAAAATCTACTACTTCATATGTTTTTACTTTGTGTGGAGCATGTATAAGTTGGAAATCGCAGCTGCAGCATATCGTTGCCTTGTCGACAACGGAATCAGAATATGTTGCTGTAACAGAAGCTTTGAAGGAAGCTGTCTGGCTGAAAGGTTTGATCTCTGAACTTAGCTTGCTCGAAGGTAAGGTAGAGGTATTTTCTGATTCTCAGTCCGGCATTCAATTGTGTAAGAATCCTGTTTTTCATGATCGCACTAAGCATATTGATGTTAGATTTCATTACATTAGGGATGTAGTGGCTAAAGGGTTAGTTAATCTTGAAAAGATTCCTTCTGAATATAATCCTGCTGATATGGGAACTAAGTGTTTACCTATTTCTAAATTGCAATCATGTCTAAAAATTTTGAATTTTGATACAGGTGATTGATTAGTGTTGCTAACTATGTTGGTGGTATATAACTGCTGTGTGCGTGTTATAGAATTGTTACCCCGGTTATTGACTTTATCCTCTTTGTGTTGGTTATTGTCTGTGTTCTTTGTCTGTGCTTTGTGCTATGACAAAAATTTGGTACACAATACTGTGTGTGTTGTGGGGACCCTTTGGGCGATGATGAGTCATCTATAGGGTTTTCCTTACGTCGAGGTGGAGCCGGTATTGTGCCAAGGTGGAGATTTGTTGGGTTTGGCCCATTACCTTTATTCCTATTGGGCCTTGGCCCCTCTTCTTATTATTCCCGAGCCCCCTTTTTTATTTTCCTTCATCCAGTTGCCTCTTCATCTCACCCATTCCAGAATCTTCTCTGCGTCTCCTCGGCTGGCTCGCTTGACCGCGTCCTTGGGACTTGCTCCCCTTCTCTTCGTCTCCCTCGGTGCTATTAATCATGGTCTGGTTCCATGATGAGGTAACACTCTGAAAACCGATTACTTTGTGTATTCTGCCTTCCCCCTTTTTTCGTGTCTCTGTTCCGTGGTGGTTGGCCGTGAGCTTTGTGCTCCGGTGTGGGGGTGTTTCCAGACGTTGGCCGTGAGCTTAGCTTGGTGCACTTGTGGTTCGAGCGGTGGTGCTGTGTGCACTGTGTGGCCGTGAACTGAGTGTGTGCGTCTGTGGTTCTGTTCGTCCAGTGTGTGTGCTATTCCCTTGTTGTGTATCCGTCCAAGTCGACTGTGTATGTCTTGGTTTGAGGATTCCAGTGTGTGTCTCCCACCTTTTGGCTACGATACATTGGCTCCCCGGTGACGACGTGTAAAAGGAAACCCTGCTCGACCTGAGCCCAATTCCCATACTCTTTTGATATTTGATTTATATAGTTCTTTGTGAATTATATACTGTGGATTGTTCTCTTGTTGTAATTGCAGGTTAACAATCGACGTTCAAAGCGGAACGAACTCCTTACATTAATGTTTATAAAGAAGTGGTGTAGGACTAAGTAATCCCAAATAGGGGTCGATTTTATTATTTAGAATGATGAGAATGGAGTCGTATGTATTGAACTTGATGATATTTATTTGTTTATTCTTGCGCCTTCTCATTGAAAGACAGAATTTATCAATGCTACTTGCTAACTTAAGATGATTTACAATTGAATGTAGTAGTTGTTGGCCACATTTAGTAGCATTTGGTGGATTTCGTTCCAGTTTTGTTATTATAGATTCATGCTAGTAGTGCGTTAACTGGAACTGATTTTGCCTCAGTGTACCGATGACCTCGAGGACCTCTTCTTTACCCGGTGTTGAAAGGATTATTAGTTATCATGTTACTCTTGTAATCTTATTTGTTGTATGTAGTTTTATGGAATTTTTGACTTTGAGAATACCTGAAATTTGAGTCGAAAATGAAGAGAAAAATGGGGCGTGATGGAATATATATGCTCAATATACGTTGTTTATGTCTCTACTCTCTAGGGACTGCTGAAGGAAGAATTTGCTGAACTGTGCTCAATAAAAATTGGTTCCCCTTTTGAAATGATATTGAAAGTTTTAGAAACGATTAGGCCACATGTTGCGAATTGTCCCACATTGGGAGTTTAGAATCTATGCTAGCTATTAATAAGATACATGCGTTACTCCATTTATTGTCAATTGGTTTTGAGTTGGAACCACATGTATTCTTAACATCACCTTATAGCCTTTTAACTGTCAGATGTCATAGAGTTGCTGAATTCTATGAGCTCTGGGCATCGAGTTGATGATTTAAAGCTAATGCTTTGCATATGCTGGTGGGACATGCATTTCTCCATGGAAAACTATAGTGTTATTTTTTTTGGATTTAAAATGTAGATAGAGCGGCTCCTGGCGATTGCTTTCTACCTCATTCAATGCCTTTTCCAACATAACAGGGGCAGCTTCGAAACTTATTTTGCATGTAATTTGCAGTGTCGGATCCAAAGCTATATTTCCTTCTCTAGTGATTATCTTGGATCCTGTGAAATAGCAATTTTACATTTTCAAATGGCTTCTTTGTTTTGACTTCATATTTTTATGTTTTGCTTTGCTGCTGAATGTTGCCTCAGTTTTCGAGTGGCATAAAAAGAAGCCTTAGTAAAGCTGTTTTTAAGGGTATTTCTTATCGAAACCTTTATCTTACTTCGTAACTTATTAGTTATACTAGTTTTTTTTGGCACCGCACAAGGCGCGGTGCCAAGAATCAGTATGTTTGTCAATTTTTTTCTAATTTGATCGAAAATAACATTTCAAATGATTGACTTTAACAAACTTTTTAAAAAACAACAATGCTACGGTAGTTGAATGGAAGAAAATAACAAAAAGATTGGATCTAATATATTTTGAAAAAAATTATGCACATCTTACTATATAAACTTAAAAAATAACATTTGAAGTTGATGTATCAACAACTGATTAAGATATATTTTTTCGTTAATTGGTTCAGACAAACCCGCGCATCAACAAAAACCAAATTTTATTTAACAAAAATAATTACATTATTTAACAAACAAATTTGAACAAAACTTTTCGAAAAAAAAAAATAAGAAAAAAAATGTGAATATTAAGTACTATTCATTACTATTCCTCACAATAGCGTGGTACCAGGTATCAGCATGTTGGTCAATTTTTTCTTAATTTGATCGAAAATAACATTTCAAATGATTGACGTTAACAAACTTTTTAAAAAACAACCATGCTACGGTAATTGAATGGAAAAAATAACAAAAAGACTGGCTCTAATATTTTTTTTTTAAAAATGATGCTCATCTTACTATATAAACTGAGAAAATAACATTTGAAATTGCTTGCATCAACAACTGATTAAGATATATTTTTTCCTAATCGGTTCAATCAAACCCGCGCATCAACAAAAACCAAATTTTATTTAACAAAAAATTTAAATTATTTAACAAAAAAAATTTTTTGAACAAAACTTTTCCCAAAAAAAAAAAACAAAAAAGGCAAAAAAAATGTGAATAGTAAATACTATTCATTACTATTCCTCACAATAGTAATTTTAGCACACTTATTATATAGGTAAAAAAATGTGAATATTAAGTAATATTTCTACAATAGTGCGGTACCATGTATCAGCATGTTGGTCAATTTTTTCCTAATTTGATCGAAAATAACATTTCAAATGATTGACGTTAACAAACTTTTTAAAAAACAATCATGCTACGGTAATTGAATCGAAAAAAATAACAAAAAGACTGGCTCTAATATTTTTTTAAAAAAAATGATGCTCATCTTACTATATGAACTGAGAGAATAACATTTGAAATTGCTTACATCAACAACTGATTAAGATATATTTTTTCTAATCGGTTCAGTCAAACTCGTGCGTCAACAAAAACCAAATTTTATTTAACAAAAAAATTAAATTTTTTTAAAAAAAATTTGATTAACAAAAATATTAAATTATTTAACAAAAAAATTTTGAACAAAACTTTTCCCAAAAAAAAAAAAACAAAAAAGGGAAAAAAAATGTGAATAGTAAATACTATTCATTACTATTCCTCATATAAGGAACATGAAAATGGCCAAAAATAAAATAAATCCAGAATTAAAGGGCCAAAATGAAATAAATCCAGAATTAAAGGGCCAAATGAAAAGCCAAAAAATGTTACTGTTCATAACTTTTACATATAAGACACAAATTACTGTAGCAGTGCTTGTTCATGGTAAATTTTCTTGACATGATCTTTCACAGAACGGAATTGGACACATAAATTTGTTATACGTAAAATATAAATGAATTTTGCCACTTTAAAAACATGAAAAAGAAACTTTTCAGTTTGGTTCTTCTCGATTCTATATTTGCGGCTCCGCTACAGGCCCACCCCAGGCCGACAAGAACCAACAGGCCGTCTTGCCCACTTGAAGGGGTCTTCTTCGTGGCTTTTACTCTTAAACAAATCCTGGATTCAGATTCCAAGTCAAACAGTCTCAGCCTATTTCACATTATTATATGCTGAACTAATGATTCAGTAACATGAGATACCGAATGATCAGTGTAAAGAGATTGTTTTTTTCAATAAAAAAACATGAGGGGTGGATCCTAAAGCGAAACATGCTCTTCTAATATAGTAAAATACTTGAAAATTGAAGGAGTTCTTTAGTAGCTTAGCTTTGTATAAGTACTTAATTAATGGTAATCATTATGACGAAATACAAAGCTTATTTAGTGGGTTGCTTTTGTATTACTCTGTATTATCAAGAAAATGCTTATGGCATAGGGTAATTAGGCATGTGTGGCTTTTAAATATTATATAATTCATAGATGTCTTTATACTTGTATGGGCATATTAAGAGCTGTCTTTCAAATATTGTTTTGTCTATTGTTTGTTTATTTCGAAGCTTTTGATGTAATCGTTGTGCATTGATAGTTCCGAATGGACTTCAAGAAGACCAAACATCATGCCAGGTTGCCGTTGACACAGTTAGCTGTGTGTGGGTTTTTGGGCTTTGTCTATGCTACACCTCCCTCTGTGACATGGACAAATATTGGCCATTGGATCCCCAATACATGGAGTTAACTTCCAAACATCTTATGAGGAACCACATCATCTGATGGTATTGAAAATATGGGGATGAATAATGTGGCATAGAGAGAACCGGGCTTTTGAGCACATAAGCTATAACAAATTATTTGGTAAATCCTTGTGAGGTGACTGACTTTAATCCACCTTATCACATGCAGTATTCTCAGTTACTCCAATTCTTAGCCTTTGAATATTGCATCCTTTAAACCTTCGGTTTCTTGGAATAATGATTGCTATATGAAGTGATATTAACCTATTTTGCAGTCCTTCGACTTTCTGAGGCCACTGTCCATATTGACATGTGATATCTAGCCACTACATACTGGTAATAATTCTGTAATTTGTAGTGCAAACTAGACTAGGTTTGGCTGTGTGTTTTGCAATTGTAATTGGGAATCTATCAATTCATGCATCTGGAATTGATGTCACACTTTGCTGGTGGTTCAAATCCTTACTTTCTTTAGTGTACCGAAAATACTGAATTTCTATTCTACATAGGGTTTAACACTCTCCATTTAGTTTGAGTCGTTTGATGTGGGTTCCACCCATCCAATGGACCCCGTCAAACGGCTCAAACTACATGGAGAGTCATGTGGTTCCACTCCAATAGTTTGTATCTCTGTCACATTTTGTGATTTCCGTTTACATGCATGTACACACGTCTATTCATCCAAACAAACCGTAGGGGTAAATTCACATTTTCACTAGTTCATAAATATTCTTGATATATAATAGTACAAGCCGGTTTCATTTCTTGAAACTCTTCATAAGAAATACTAGACCTTCATATTTGTGGAACTCTTTTTAGCACTAGGGGATTAGATTTTGCTGAAAAGCATCAAGAAAATTGATCCAGTTATAGTCACCCTCATCATATTCCTCGACAAATAGATGATCCCACAGTTGAGGGGTCTTCTCTGTTTCATCATTTCTCGCAAATCTTCCTCTGATTCGTGGACGACTATCTGCTAATGTCTTCCTACATTCATACTGATTGACAGAAAACTTGTTGTTAGTTGTAGACAAATTAGACCAGATGACGGATACGACAGGGGACGAACACACCACTCTCCCTAAATCCTGTATCCGACTCCAAATCAGACATTGCAATTAATATGATACACTCGTGAAAAGAAATCTAACACGTGCATGTGCATGTGACAGAAACGAGCAATAGTCGATACAAAGTTCAAAGATATGCTTGGTTTAACTCTTATCTTCAAGGTAGAGTGAGTTGTATGTACCTTGATCTTCTTATTGAAATTCCTAAGATTTCTCTTGCTTCTGTATCTCTCAATTCGTTCTTTTCTCTCTTCTGGACTGTATTTACATGCTCTGTTCATGCTTTCCATTACACCGTTCTGATCATTTGATAATGAACTGTTTGATCCCTGGTTTCTTTGTGCCATATTCACACCCTGCGCTTTATCATATGGTTAAAAGTCGTTTCAACTTCCGTTTGATTAAATGATTTCATACATAAACTATGATCAATATTCCGGTGAAGATGTTAGGTGTTTGCAGAGAATTTCGTTTATTTTACCTGCAAATCACCGGTTCTCAAAGCCCTCCTGACAGAGGTAGTAATCTTCGGTTCAAGAAACGTGGCCGGTGATGTTTTTATCGGGGAGTGGACATCCAATTTTTTTAGTAGAGAGTGGCTACTGATGCTTCTCTGAATCAAAGTGGGACTATACTCTGCATAATTCGACCGCAAACTGGTAGAAGTGTTATAGCTGCTACAGCCACTGCTGGTGTATCCGAGCTCGGACCTCAATCCTGGCACAGAGTCGTTCTCGTCTACGGGAATGGCGAGACGAGGTAGGAGCGATGGAAGTGGTAATGTGGTGGTGTCTGTTAAAGGGTAATGGTTAAAGAATTCTGAGGAATGGTCATAGATATACTTGTCTCCGAACATGATCTGTTTCTTGAGTATGTATGCTTGTGTTTGTTTGTGGGAATGACTTGGAAAATGGGAACGTGTGCTCTTCTTAAAGGGGATGGACAGGCAAGGAGATGACGTCATTGGCTTGGGGGCGTTGACTTGAGAATCTTATTGGGCACAGGTGGAGGATATGTTGGCATACTTGTAGTACCTCTGAGTTCATGGTGGGTAGGTTTCCCTGACGAAAATGAATGTATAGACATCCACACCAACTCAATATGATTGATCTAAAATAGTTGATATATTAATTTATGTATTTTTTATTTAAAATGTGTAATATTGAGTTGATGTATAAATGGGGTCGAGGCCTTCTACATACAAGTATTTATGTCATCACATAGTAGATTATTTTATCATATTCCAATCTGAAAAGATAATATCTGGCATTGGTAGAGTGCTCTATAATACACATCGTTCTCATTTCAAAGTGTAGAAAATCAAATTGATGCATAAAGTTTTTTCAAAAAATGTCGTTTCTCTTCTCAAAAGCTTAATTTATCAAACACAATATATATATACTTTGCTTTATTCCCTTATCTTGGCTTGTACATCATAATGGTACGAGGAACTTTTATAGTTTGGTATAATAGCTTCTGACATTCTTGTGTAATCTAAAAAAATGTATCATACTAATATTATTTTAGAGTAACATCTCTAGTTTTTTATCGGTTCAACAACTGAACTGTTCTGTTATGTTTCAATGGATCTGATTTATTTAACCGATCAGCTGATCTATTTATAATCCTCCAACTATTTTTGAAGATTCATTAGCTAAACTTATATCTAAATTTAAAACATTTTGTTACTTCAAAACAAAGTTTATCGTATCAAATGTCTATACTAAGTGAGTGTTTGCAAATGCTTTTGCAAAATGCTTATCAGCTTTTCAGGCAAAAAAATAGATTTTGAGTGTTTTATTTTCTTGCTTCCATTATTGCTTCTCTAAAAATAAGCATAAAAAAGCAGAAGCTTAGAAGCAGAAATGCCATGCTTTTGACTGCTTTAAGTTGTTTGGTGGCTATTTTATAATTAATTAAAGTTTATTAAGCTGTGTTTTTTAATTTTAATAACAAGCACTCAATGCTTTTGCTTAAAAACAACTTTTATTCAATTTTAAGCAAAAACAACATAAAAGTGCTTCGAATAAGCAATTGTAAACACCCTAAGTCAACAACGTAACTACCATCAAAATTTTCCCCTTTTGATCATTAAAATTTAAAATTCATTGATCAAGATAAGTGTCTTAACATAATAGATAATACATGCTTAATGTTAAAAGAAAACAAATCTACGCTAGGCTCAATATTTTCGAGAAAGATACTACTCTCCTAGGCTCCTGGCTAATCAAATATAATAAACAGTCAAAACATAGCTAAAGATCCTCTCTTTGGTAATATGAGTCGTCCCCGAATTATACCTGACGTGACTCGTGATTTTTGAGTATAAGGTAGAATAAAGTGTTAATGAAAAATAACGATAAACACGCCAAGATTTTTTACGTGGAAAACCCTCAAATTGAGAGAAAAATCACGGGACCTAGTCCAGTATAAAACTTCACTATAAACGTTGATGATTTACAAGACTTTCTGGACATAAATTACAATCGCTCAATGACTTATACGAATATTTTTGAGAAATAATAAAAAAGACCGAACAGACATGAATTTACTCTCTTCGGAGTCTTTTTGCCCAGAAAATTCCAACCCCTTCTACGATGACATCCGCGGGTATTTATAGGACTATTCATAGTGATTGGCTTGCGGTGGATCCGGAACACGATGTCCTCTGATCGTGGCTTGACTGGAGCCCATCGTGTCTGAGAAATCCGCGCCCCATTACTGCACGTTTATTCACGCCGGTTAATTTGTTGGTTATTCCGGGGTCTTCCGCTAATCTTTGACCATAGAACCGAGGAAGGTTTAGCAGCTGTTCGGTAAAACCCTGCTCGGTGCTATCTGCTCGGTGTATGACTTGTTCGACTATTGAGGAGATTTTATCCGAGGAAGTCAATATGTCATATGACATCACCTCACCCCCTAAAGTAAAGCAAGACGAGACTTTTGAAGTCTTGTTTTATTGTCTTCGGGTAAAATCTTAAACTTAACCTGCTCGGGATCTTTTTGCCGCCCTTTTTTGCCGCTCAAAAATTTCAAATGCCGCGCGACGTTTCGTTTCCCGAGGCACCTTTATGGCCGTTCATTCTCTTATTTTTGGACGGTGAAGATTGGATGACTGTTCATATGGTTCCCGCTATAAATACCTCTCCCTTTTCTTCATTTGTTTTTACTTTGCTGCATTTTGCTTCCGAGCTAGCACCAGACGATCGAACAACTTTCCCTCGCAGTCTTCCTTTTCTTAATTACCAAGTATGATTTCTTCCTCAGTTGACTCTTCATTGCAAGCGATAGATAGGTTCAATGAAGGAGATGTTCTTAGCCCTCCTCAGTCATCTTTCTCTTCTTCTGATAGTGACAGAACTCTAAGCTCCTCTGTCGCGTCAGCTGCTCGTATACAAGAGCAGAGACTTGCTACAGAGCGAGATTTAGCTAAAGCCCGCGTTCCCTGGTTCGAGATCTTCGAGTCTGAGGTCAAATTGACTCAGCACCTTATCAATATCCGAACTAAATGGGGGATTTCCGAGGGGACTTCTATTATTGCTCCCCCTTCTGGATCTCGTCCTCACTTACACCCTAAGGGGTGTTTTCCTTTTTATATAGACCAGCTCCGAGGAGGCCTTCGTTTTCCTATCCCTCCTTTCTTTAATGAAGTAGCCTCCTATTTTTGTGTTTCCCTTAGTCAATTATTCCCTAATAGTTATTGACTATTAGCAGGCTTTTTCATAGTACGTTCTTATCTGGGTTTTACCCCTACTCCTGAACTTTTTCATTATTTTTTTCAATTAAATAAGAAAGAGATTGGGCTCTTTTACTTTTCCTCAAGGACAGGGGTTGGCTTCCTCAAAAAATACCCATCGTCCATAAAAAATTGGAAAAACTCTTACTTCTTTGCTCGCCCACTCCAGCCTTGGGATTGCCCTATGGAGTGGAGGGAAAATCTCCCGAGGGGCAAGTCAATCAAGGGTCACCTTGAGGAGGAACCGTATTTGTCGGTTCGTCGTGCACTTGGCGATCAATGTTTTAATTTGACGGAGCTGATTGACGACGGACTGCTATACTTGTTCCAGTTGAGCCCCAAGGGTGTATCTTTGAAAGTGCCCCTCGGTGAGTGCTTGTCAAGCAGTCTTCTTCGTTTTACTTTTGACTTATCATGTTCGGACTAATATTTCTCTGCTCTTTTCAGAAACAAAAATGATGAAGGCTAGGATGGCCGAGAAGCTGAAGGAGAAGAGCTAAAAAGGCCAAACTTCTAAGGCTGCTATTACTCCTGCTCCTCCTCCGTCCATTGAGATTTTGACTCCTTCTGGGGAGAGGGCTTCACCCGAGAGGATTCAAGCTCTTCATCGCAAGAAAATGGCTACTCACGAAGGTCCAAGTTCTTCGCCCCAAGCACCTACTACTAAGAAAACTTATTCTTCCCTTATTCCTTCCGAACCTCGAGCCTCCTCTCAACCCGCTCTCGGTGTGTCCCGGCCTACCACGAGATACCATATCCCTTTCGTGGACGTACTCCCCCACTGTTCCACTACTGAAAAAACCCGATCTCAAAGCCTCCCACTCCATTTTGTGCTACACCCCCAACTCAGCTGATCGAAAGTACCTCGGGGAACTGGCTTTCAGCAACTTGGTGAAAGACTTCTCCTCCTCCTTTACTCAGGTAAATGCTTTTACCCATTAATTTGTTTTACTTGTCTTTCTACAATACAATCATTTATTACTTTAACTTTATGTACGATCTGATGCAGGCCCACATGATGGCGGGTGAACTTCTCACTCATTTTTCATTCAGTTCGATTGGCTGATGGGCAGAACCAGAAGCGCATCAGGCAGCTAGAGGGTATGGGTGAGGAGCTGAAGAAAACAGTGAGCCTTTTGGAGGAACGGCACTTGGCCCTGGTATCAGCTCGGGACAAGGCGGAGCAGGCCCTGGCTGAGGAGCGGACAAAATCCGCTGATCTGGAAGGTGCTAACTCTACCTTGTCAGAGCAGTATAAATCCCTGGCTGGGCAACATCAAGCTGTCTCCGAGCAGCTTGCTCAAGAGAAATCTTCCATTGTTGCTCGTGTGGAAGAACTCTGGCTCTCGAAGAAAGCTGAGTTTTTGAAGTCTCCAGAGTATAGCAACATGGTGGCTGACCGTGCTTACAAGTTCTTTGATCATGGCTTTGAAGCATGCGCCGACCAATTTAGATCTCAAGGCTACCCACCCGAAGGAGCTTCAAAAGATTTCCTTGACGTCAATGCTGCTCTGGAGAGCCTCCCCGAGGAGCTATTCCAGCCGTAGGGTAGAGCTTTTACCTTTTCTTGTATTTCTTTCTCTTTCATTAATGAAACCATTTACTTGTATTTAGGAACAAACTTACTATCCCGAGCACAAATACTTAGGCAATTTTAGGTTTAAAACGTGGACCAAACATCTCGATCCCACGAGTAAACAACTAAAATTCCGAACAAAGCTCGCTACCCCGAGCACAAACACTTAGGCAATTTTAGGTTTAAAACGTGGACCAAACATCCCGATCCCACGAGTAAACAACTAAAATTCCGAACAAAGCTCGCTACCCCGAGCACAAACACCTAGGCAATTTTAGGTTTAAAACGTGGACCAAACATCCCGATCCCATGAGTAAACAACTAAAATTCCGAACAAAGCTCGCTACCCCGAGCACAAACACTTAGGCAATTTTAGGTTTAAAACGTGGACCAAACATCCCGATCACACGAGTAAACAACTAAAATTCCGAACAAAGCTCGCTACCCCGAGCATAAACACTTAGGTAATTTTAGGTTTAAAACGTGGACCAAACATCCCGATCCCACGAGTAAACAACTAAAATTCCGAACAAAGCTCGCTACCCCGAGCACAAACACTTAGGCAATTTTAGGTTTTAAACGTGGACCAAACATCCCGATCCCACGAGTAAAACCGATGATAATTTAATGTTAAACGTGGACCAAACATCCCGATCCCACGAGTAAACCCATGATAACTTAATGTTTAAACGTGGACCAAACATCTCGATCCCATGAGTAAATCATTAGAATTCCGAACAAACTCGATGAATCAAATACTTTCATTTTATTACTGCTGAATTCATAAAAAAAAAAAAAAAAAGAAAGATTACACAAAATATTTCTTCAGGTTATGAATGTTCCAAGGTCTTACCAATTTCCGACCTTCATGATCCTCCAGCAGCCTGTAGGCTCCTCTTCCGATCACTTCCTTGATTTTGTAAGGGCCTTCCCATTTGGGTGCCAACTTTTTTACCTCACCAGCAAGATTTGTTCTTCGTAACACTAAATCCCCAACTTGAAATGTTCTTGATCGAACCCTTCGGTTATAGGCATTGGTAATCCTTACTTTATATAGCTCTGTTCTTGCTACAGCTTGTTCTCTTAGCTGATCAATCTCATCTAACTCTTGCATTCTCTTACCCTCGTTCTGCTATGGATCATAACATTGTACGCGGAGAGATTCAACCCCAATTTCCGCTGGAATGAGGGCCTCCGAACCGTATACCAGACTATACGGAGTTTCCCCTGTAGATACCCGAGGAGTTGTTCGATAAGCCCACAAGACTCCAGGTAGTTCATTTACCCATTCTCCTCGGGCCCCTTCTAGCTTCGTCTTAATCCCATGTAATAGAATACGGTTAATAACTTCGACTTGCCCATTTGACTGTGGATAGGCTACTGACGTGAATACTTGCCTGATTTTCATATCCTCGCACCACTCATGTAGTTTCTTTCCCTGAAATTGCCTTCCATTATCCGAAATAATTCTCCTCGGTATTCCGAACCGACATACTATGCTTCTCCATAAGAATCTGATGATTTCCTCCTCAGTTATTTTTGCTAGAGGTTCAGCTTCCACCCATTTAGTAAAGTACTCAACTGCTACTAGGAGGAATTTTCTTTGCCCCGTGGCAAGAGGAAAAGGTCTGACGATGTCCATCCCCCATTGATCGAAGGGACAGGAAGTAATAATGCTATTTAAGACCTCTGCGGGTATATGAGATAAATTTGCATGTTTATGGCAATTGTTACATTTTTTAACAATTTTTTCGGCATTTTCTCTCATACTGGGCCAATAGTATCCTGCCCGAAGGGCTTTCTGATATAACATATTACTTCCCGAATGATTCCCACAACAGCCTTCGTGAATCTCCTTTAGCAAATGTTCTCCTTCTTGTACTGATGTGCATTGTAAGAAGGAAGCTGAAAATCCCCTTTTGAACAATTTACCTTCGGCTAACACAAAACGCCTCTCCATTCTCTTCACCCGAGCAGCTTCCTTCGGATCTAATGGCAACACCCTATTTTTCAAGAATTTGATGATATGCTCTCGCCAATCGGATATGATACAAGGCTCCAAATTCATTATACTGTTGATAGCTATGTGCGAGACCAGAAGATCTTGTACCAGCACTTTCCTGTTCTTCCACTCATGAATGGAACTGGCCAACTTTGCGAGTGAATCTGCTCGGTTATTATCTTCTCGTGGTATTTGCTTCAATTCCACTTCCTGGAACTGAGTCGTTAATACTTGAGCCTTCTCCACATATTTTTTCAACTTTTCTTCTTTCACCTTGTACATCTCATTTACCTGCTGTACAACCAGCATCGAATCCATGAACACTTTTACTTTCCGAGCTCCGGCGTCTAATGCTACTCGTAAACCTGAGAGGAGAGCTTCGAATTTGGATTCATTGTTTGAAGAATGAAAACCGAACTGAATAGCTATGGCAACTTCCTCTCCTTCTTGACTGATCAGTATAATTCCTGCACCGCTTCCTATTTGAGTAGATGATCCATCTACAAGTAGGCTCCAATGTTTTTCTTCGCGAGTATGAGTTACCTCAACCTAGAAATCAGATAAGGCCTGAGCTTTGATGGTAGTCCGAGGCTGATAAGAAATATCGAACTCACTCAATTCTGTAGCCCATTTCACCATCCTTCCTGAAATTTCAGCTTTTGACAAGAGCTTTCCTAAGGGAGTGCTCGTTACCACCATGATAGGGTGAGATAAAAAATACGGCCGAAGCCTTCTTGCAGTGATCACCAGAGCCAAAGCTAACTTTTCAATTTCAGGGTATCTTTGTTCGGCTCCCTGCAAAGCTCGGCTGACATAATATACCAGTTGCTGCTGCCCAAATTTCTCTTGAATTAACACCGAGCTGACAACTTCCTCGGTTACCGACAAGTAGACGAGGAGGGTCTCATTGTGCTCGGGTTTATTCATTAAGGGTAACTGAGCTAAATATTCTTTCAAGTCTTCGAAAGCCTTCTGACATTGATCATCTCACTCGAACTGCATTCCTCGCCTTAATGCTTTAAAGAAAGGCAAACTCCTATCAGCCGATCTGGATATGAATCGACTAAGCGCTGCTATTCTTCCTGCTAACCTTTGTACTTCGTTCAAGGTCCGAGGAGGGTTCATTTCTTGGATTGCTTGGATTTTCTCAGGGTTAGCTTCCACACCTCTCTCTGTCACCATGTACCCCAAGAATTTTCCACTATGAATTCCAAAGGTACATTTGGCTGGATTTAACTTCATGCCAAATCTTCTCAAAGTGGCAAAGACTTCCTCCATATCTTCTATCAGATTTTGGGCCTTCTTGCTTTTGATCAGGACGTCATCAACATAAACCTCCACGTTCCGTCCTATTTGATCTCTGAACATCTTATCCATCAGTCTCTGATAAGTAGCCCCAGCATTTTTTAATCCGAAGGGCATGACGACATAACAAAAAGTTCCTCCCGCTGTGACAAAGCTAACCTTGGACTGATCCTCGCGGGCTAAGGGGATTTGATGATATCCCTGATAAGCATCCATAAGACATAACAGCTCATGTCCCGCAGTAGAATCCACTAATTGATCAATCCTCGGCAATGGATAACAATCTTTGGGACACGCTTTGTTCACGTCCCGAAAATCTACACACATCCTCCACTTGTCTCCTGTTTTAGGTACTAGAACCACATTTGAGAGCCATGTAGGGAAACTAATCTCCCATATATGGCCTGCCTTCAGCAAATCCTCTACTTGTTTAGCTATGACGGCATCCTTCTCGGGTCCGAAATGCCTTATCTTCTGCTTAATTGCCCGAGCACCCGGGTCAACATTTAGATGATGCTTAGCAATCTCAGGTTTTACCCAATTAAATCAGAGGTATTCCAAGCGAACACATCAACGTTATCTATTAAGCACTCAATCACCCTTTTCCTCAATTCAGGATCCAACTTGGACCCAATGCGAGTAATTTTCGCCGGGTGACCTAACTCGATACTCATAAATTCCTCCTCGGGGACTATCTGCTCCTCCGCCTCAGGCTGTCCAAGTTTCCTCTTATTATTTCCTCGCTCCCCTTCTTCTCTATTACTTCCCTTGTCTTGCTTAACTCTTGCACATAACATTTTCTTGATGAACTCTGACTTCCTCTTACTTGTCCCACTTCCTCTCCTACTGGGAATTTTATCTTCAAGTGATAAGTAGAGGCAACCGCTTCGAAGGCCGTTAATGCTAGCCAACCCAATATTATATTATAGGAGGAAGGTGCATCGACTATGAGGAAGGTGATCATCTTCGTCTTTGTCTTGGACTCCTCTCCTAATGTGACGGGTAAAGACACTTGTCCTATAGGACTTATGACTTCTCCGGTAAACCCATGCAAAGAAGTATTCACTTTTTGTACAGCTATACTTCTCAATTCCATCTGTTTCAAAGTATTAAGGAAGAGCACATCTGCCGAGCTTCCTGTATCGACGAAGATTCTTTGCACATTGTAGTTGGCCACTGTGGCTGAAATAACCAATGCATCCTCGTGGGGAAAATAAATCCCTTGTAAATCCGCAGGTCCGAAAGCTATAGAAGGACTCTCCTGAATATGACTTGGATTAATGGATAACACTTCGAGTCTTCGAGCATAACTTTTTCTTGCTCGGTTAGAGTCTCCACATGATGTTCCTCCCGAAATCATATGTATAGTTCCTCGGTTAGGAACATTGCTCACAGTTCTTTCCCTGGCAACTTGATTTCCGCCCTCCACTCTTTCCCCCCGTACTGCCCAAGGAACTGGCTGAAGTGCTCCTCTCCCTGGATTAACATTATTCCGAGGGAAAGGAGCACTGTTCCTCAGGTCATCGTCAGCTCCTCGCCTTACACCCATTCTTCTTTCATGAACGCTCCCTCCTCGGAATACTCATCTTCCATAAGGTCCCCCCGACCCCTCTTTGGCATAATTTGATTCATGGCTACCTCCCGATAAGGTCTCATCGGTAGGTACTGATCAAAGTTCATCTTAGGCTGTTCCAGTGGCCTCTCCTTCCTATTGATTTCACCACCATTTTTTATTTCCTTCTTCTGTTTCATCCTCTGCGCTTCCTCCAAATTAATATATTTAGAGGCACGCCCCAGTAATTCATCATAATCCGACGGTGGCTTCTTGGCCAACGATCTGAACAGATCCCCCTCCCTCAACCCTTGGGTGAAAGCGTTGGCTAGTATTTCAGATGTCACATGCGGAACATCAATGGCATGCTTGATTGAATCTTTTCAGAAAATCCCGCAGGGACTCCTTATCCATTGCCTGAGACCGAACAAACTCAAGGCTGTTCTCTTGCAACTTCTACTGCTCGCGAATTGATGAAGGAACAGCGAGCTGAATTTAGGAAAGGAATCCACTATTCCTGAAGGTAATTGATTGAACCACGATTGAGCAGCGCCAGCTAGGGTAGTCAAGAACACTCTACATTTCACCCCATCTGACAGCTGATGAAGGAGTGAAGCATTCTCAAATCGAGACAAATATTCTTCTGGATCCGTGCTGCCATCATAATTCCCCACACTTAAAGTTCTAAAATTAAGAGGCAGAGGATCATCAATGACTTGAGGAGTGAATGGGGTGCTCCTCCTTGCCGAGTTAATACGACCTTCCATTTTATTGCGCATTTTTTGTAACTCCTCCTTTAAATCCTCCATTTGATGGTGCAAAGCCCTATCTATTTCATCATTTGAATGATTAGATAAGTCCTTCAATTCTTCAGCCTCCTCCTCCGTCTTCTTTATAGAGGTTGAGTCTTCCTCTTCTTCCTTATTTTCTTCCTGACAGGGGGGGTCATAAATTGTTTCTTAACTTCTCCGACAGTTTTAGCAATCATCTCAGTCAAATGTTCCATGGGTATTCCTCCAGTGGGTAATACTCGTGAAACATTCTGCGATGATCCAGCCTCCCTCTGCTCCTTCTGCTTCTGGGCATGAACGTGGGGGGGGGGGGGGGGGGGGGGGGGTCGTTGTTTATCCCTTCCCGGCATTGGCCCTCGCCCTTTGCTTCTAACCATTCGCCTTGGATTCTTAATGAAATATCCTTGCTTCAACGTCTTTACTCTTTAGATTCCCACAGACGGCGCCAATGATGTGACTCATGATTTTTGAGTATAAGGTAGAATAAAGTGTTAATGAAAAATAACGATAAACACGCCAAGATTTTTTACGTGGAAAACCCTCAAATTGAGAGAAAAACCACGGGACCTAGTCCAGTATAAAACTTCACTATAAACGTTGATGATTTACAAGACTTTCTGGACATAAATTACAATCGCTCAATGACTTATACGAATATTTTTGAGAAATAATAAAAAAGACCGAACAGACATGAATTTGCTCTCTTCGAAGTCTTTTTGCCCAGAAAATTCCAACCCCTTCTACGATGACATCCGCGGGTATTTATAGGACTATTCCTAGTGATTGGCTTGCGGTGGATCTGGAACACGATGTCATCTGATCGTGGCTTGACTGGAGCACATCGTGTCCGAGAAATCCGCGCCCCATTACTGCACGTTTATTCACGCCGGTTAATTTGTTGGTTATTCCCGGGTCTTCCGCTAATCCTTGACCATAGAACCGAGGAGGGTTTAGCAGCTGTTCGGTAAAACCCTGCTCGGTGTAGGACTTGTTCGGCTATTAAGGAGATTTTACCCGAGGAAGTCAATATGTCATATGACATCAATACCATTTCCACGTATTGTTTATACGGAAAATACTTATATGCATCTTGTTTATACATCACTTATATATTAACTTAATATTAAAATACAACGCATTTTTAAAAAAAATACATTAAGTAACATATCAACTATTTTAGATCAATCATATTGAGTTGGTCGATAAGTAGAACCCAAACTGGGTACATACGCTATTAATTAACCAATCATTAGTCGTAGGTTAGGGTTCAGTAGACAGTAATCATAATTATTTGATTAATTAAATACAAATTGTGATTTATTTAAACACAAAATTGTTATCAACTGACTGAAATGTAATGTCTAGTTCATTGAAAATACTTATATGAATCGGGTATTTGTAAAGACCAAGATACATAAATATGCATATATATGTTTGTATGTGTATTGGTGTTTGTAAGATCGGGTGTACAGAAGTAGGACCGCTAATTCATTGATAAAATCGTTACATGTCTAATCAAGAGAGATCAGGTAGTGTGGCAATATGGATTACTTTGATTGAGTTTACTCCACTTGAACAATTTTTGTGTCACCTCTATTTCAACAGACATGCATGCTTGATGTACAAAATACATGTCTCAAAAGATAAAAAATATAAGCATAAATTTCAAAAACTGTCACGTAGAATATGTTTCAATAGGTGTTAGTCGATGTTATATTTCTGGTAAATTTAAGAAATGATCTCGAAAAATATGTACTTTTTAAATATTAATCTTAAACTTTTAGGACTAATCAATATAGTCATTTGAAAATTAATTTTAATGAAAAATAGTCTCAGATAAATATTTTTAACAAATTTAGTGCCACAAAAATTAATTTTTAACAAAAATAATCTCATAATTGAATATGGTGCTTTGAGAACTGGCTCTTACTACACAAAACGAACTAAAAACTTGATTATGCAAAACTGATAAAGTAGAATCTAACAAAGAATTTTGTTTCGTAACTCTAATCTGGTTAAATAAACCATAAATGTGTCCTTCCGTAGTTGTTGTCACGATTCGTCGAGATTTCGTCTTTAATCATATTGATTTTTTTTAATGTAATTTTAGATTTTTGAAGCAATTTCTTTCTTAAAACTAAGAAACAAACTTAATCGGGTGATAAAGTTATGGCCATCACAATTTGAGACATGTTTCGCTTAGTTATTTGCCGTCAATATTTACTTAAACACCTCTTAAATACCTTATAACCAAGTTTTTGGAGCTTATAAAATTGTTAGGGGATACAACATTGCCCTTGTTATTGGATCGATCAAAACGTGGTGCTTGTACTATTGTACAGTTTAAAAGGTTTGAGTTGCACCATTATCATCAGCTATAGCTTTGGTAAAGCGGCAAGCGCTTGATCCTACAATTGGTATCAGAGCCAATGCCACGTGTTCGATTCTCATGAGTTGCAAGGAGTGTAATTATTGGGAGGGGATTTTGTTGGTGTACAACAATTGTCCTTAGTGATCGATTGAAACATGGTGTTTGTGCTGCTGTTTTAAAATATTTGAGTTGCACCGTTACCGTCAACTATAGTTTTTGGTAAATTGGCAGGCGCTTGATCCTGCAAAAATGTTTTACTACTAGCTTATAACCTCGAAATTTTACTTTTCAAACTAAACTTTCAAAGTGTTGGAATAAACATAAATGCTAAATAATTTACACATTGAGTCACATGAAGTGCATCAGTCTGCTCTCAGCTTGATTAGAAAACCCTAGTCAGACCAAAAGTAAGGACTCAAACTCTCAAATCATATTATATATTCAAGTTTACAAACCCTAATACATAAAAATCCTACACTCAAATTTTGTATTGTCTAGTTAGAGGTTACGTCGAACGTTTGAAATGTGTACTTCTTGTACTCATACCTAATAAAATATTTGTCTTATAAAAAAAACTGAACAAAGATAGACCAACCAAATCTGGAATTTTTTTTTTATAAGCAAAAATATTATTATAGGAGCACTAGAAGTACTCAATGAAGTTACAAGGTGAAAATAAACTTATATCCTTAACCAAGCCTCTACTCAGTCAATACTTAAGCTATTTAAAGAAAATCTCAACCGAACAATGACGTTATACAATTCAATGCATACATTTGATACTACAAACCAATTTCAAGGTCATCTAATTCTTTGAATCCAATCTGAAATCCATTAAACCAAAACTGCAATGCGTTTCCGAAGTTTTACGAATTGCAAATTAATCCCAAACCATACACCAACTAGCAACTCTCTTACTTTTTTTGAATGATTTAGATGCTAACGTTATTCTAGTTTTCAAAATCGAGAATTTTCGAAGCACGGAATGCAAAGTATACCCCCATAATTGATTATAAAACCTCAAGCTAAAGCCAATTCTAGAAGTTTGTTTTCTTTGGAAGAATAAAAATTCAAGTAATATTCATAATTTTTATTGTAATATGAATTTTATACCTTCAAAGTGTATAAATTTATTGTGTGACTATTGATCAAGAACACAACTAGTTTCATTTTTTGTAGTGAGGATGAGAAATGGAAGTAGGTCCTCGAGAATCTTAGACATCAGTTCAGAAGTGGGCGTACCCCTCATTCATCTGTCTCTCTAAACTCGTACTATTTTAGTTGCTCAAATTATTCATTTCGGGACTTTTTTCAGTACTCAACGTTTCGTTCTTTGGTTGGTCAAAACCCTTTTTCTAAAAAAAAAAAAGAAAAGAAAATTAAAAAACAATTCGAAAATAATTATAAAAAAAAACATATAATTGCACTAGTTTTAAGTGCAATAATTATTTCCACCGAGGACTGCAGACTAGCATAGGTGAGAAAAGCATTAGAATTTAATCGATATATTTATTCCTAAAATAGAAAAAAATATATTTTATTCAATTTATTAGTAGAACTCATACATACAGGGATGGACGCAGGAAAATTCAGAAGGTGGGGGCAAATTTTTTTTAAAAAAAAATATAGGACAAAAATATTTTAAGAGGTCAAAAAAATTTAAGAAGAGGCAACATGTAAGCTAAAAAACAATTTTTTAGGTAAATTTTCCTCCTCGCAAGGGGGCACTTGTCCCCTGCCTCTACTTAGATCCGTCGGAGCATACATGTGCATATATATATATATATATATATATATATATTCCTTTAGAATAGTCATCACAACTTTTTTTTATTCGAGACTGCCATTAAAGACAGTGGGAAGATTCACTAGGGATCATGAGAATCAACATATATTGGATGCATGAATTTTTATGTGTACCCATGCAATTGTCACTTCATGTTAAACTTATATTTCTTCCTATTTGTAAAGCAACGTTTCGTTCATTGATTGGTTGCAAATTGGAAAAATGCAAGGGAAATTAACAAAAGATTTCTCGTTAAATAAATATATACATAATTTTATGTTGTCACGTGATTTAAATATTTATTTTTAAAAAGAAATATAAATTATTTTCCATATTTCGAAACTTTTAGAAGAATTTATGCAACTTCTTGCCTTTTTAAATTAATTTTCATCACTTTTTTGTGTGTTTTATTTAACGTTTTCTTTATTTTCTTTTCACTTATTGTGATTTTGGGCACTGAGTTATTGATGTAAAATGGTTTTTTAAGTGTAAGAGCACATTTGCATGTATGCATAATGGGAACACTATTCTTTTCCACAAGACAGACATCAAATCTAGGATTTCAACATCAATTGTTGTTTAGTAAAGTTGAAATAGAACGTCATGGAAAAATGACAAAAGGGTAGCCGTAGTCCAACAAATTCAGTTTTCATATGATTACAGAGAAGAAATTCTTTAATTCCAAGTTTTTTGTATAAGCATTCTCCGATCCTGTGATATATATATATATATATATATATATATATATATATATATATATATATATATATATATATATATATATATATATATATATATATTTCATTTAGTTAGCCTTCAACCTTCATAGTTGCCTATAGGTGGTTTACACATATACATGTTTGAAAATAGACAGTTTGCTCTAATGTGATTTGTGAATTGGTGCAAAACATCCTCAATATAAAGGGACATTGTGTTATATTTCGCAAACCACATGAAGATAAAATGCTTATTTTCAAAACGCACAAGGGTAAACTGTCTATTTTCGAACCATTGGGATATAAATTGTCATTTGCAAATCACATGAGAGTAAAATGATTATTAGCGATATCATAGTGGGTAAGTTGGCACTGAATCTGAAATGACACTAAATATTTAGATAACCATTTTCATTAAAAAATTAAATCCCACAAGAAAGGCACTGAATAATTCCAACATAGAACACATCACATGGGTAGGAATTCAACATCGTTGAAAACAAATGATGAAAGTTTGTTAAAACACCAGATAATAAGATAAATAGAGCATTACAGTCGTCCTGTCAGAGCAAAAAGGAAGCCATTTAGTGCTGAAGAATAGGAATTACCAGTTAAAAGTCAAGAGAGAACAGTCACATCTTTCGAAAACATGATAAGGGTCAACCTTAATTTACACTTTTTAAATTGTTTGCTGAATTCTTGATTATGTAGAAGCTACTTAATGATGTTGAAATTACGTAATCTATGATTAAAGGGGTTTTTTTATTAAAATATTCAAAAATAATAATTAATTTAACAAATTAACTTTTGTGGTGTCGAATTCTGAAAATGACTGAAGACGCCATTGGAGATGGTGCCTTCAAATGAAGGCGACACCTACAATGTCATCTTCAACTTAAAAATAAATTAGAAGGCGCCACACCCAAATGCCCCTTCAGTATTGAAGGCACCTTGTGGTGTGACACCTTCAGTTAAAAAAATATTTTTTTATTATAAGGCGCCATGTCATCAGTATATATTTCTGTTCGCCTCGTCATCCGAAATACAGAAGCAAAAACGAGCGAAGCAAAAAACGAGCGAAACAAAGCGTTGAGTTGTAAACGAGCGAAATCGAGTGTAGCGTTGTTCTTCATCTGCTGATACAACCTTCGAATATTTTCATGTACGAATTATGTTTATGTTTTAAATTATTTAAATTTTTAATAACTTAATTTATTAATTATTTGTTATATTGTTTATTTTTTGAAGCATGTCTATTCAAATTTTATTATATTGGGGAGGTATTATATTACAAGAGTCAGATTATGTTAGATATGATTGGGGTCCTTTAAGAGGTACAACAATATCCCGCACAATTAATTTTATGCAGTTGTTGAGCGAAATATATAATATAACTGGCATCAGCCACAACCAATTCTTTCTGAAAATATATGCAAGACATATGTTCAGAGATTTTTTCGGGATACGACAGACAATTTTGCCCATAAATAAAGATTATATTTAGCATGACTATTGGATTCAGAACAATGTCATAGTTGCTTGAAAATTTATATAGAAGCAGAATCACGAAACATTGATTATATTCCAGAAAATGTGGATTTTTTGCATATAGTTGCAGAAGGAGTGACTACCATTTGTAGAGAAGCAGGTGCCGATCTCATAGCTGTTGATATTATTGCTTCTAAGCCACGAGCAGATAGTTTTGCTGAATTTGGAGATGATATTCAGTCTGAACCAGAGGGGATTCCATCTGAGGATGAGGCTGATGACGATGAGGTTGACATTTGTGTCATGTCTGAAACAATTGCAGATCAAGAGGCGGAGATACACACAAGAAGTGTCAGTTACTGTACCAGCCACAACCACAACAAATACTCGTGTCCTCTACCCAACAATTCCATTCTTCTCAATGTCCCATCCCGAAGTATTTGGAGACTCAATAGACACCCCAACAGGTAGATTTGGGAGTTATTACGACTACGCCAAAGGGGATCTTCATTTGGATATGGTCTTCAAAAATAAAGGGAATTTGCAGGCAGCTGTAAAGGATTACAGTTTACGAGTTGCAAAACGTGAGTACTGCGTCGTCAAGAGTACAAAAACATTGTGGAAAGTGGTGTGCAAACACGATACAGAAGATATGCCTTGTAGATGGTACCTGCACGCTTCATTAAATAAAAAAAGTTGGATTATTCAAAATAAACAAGTATGGGAGTTCTCACACTTGCCTTTTGAGTGAACTGTAGATCGATCATTCAAATTTGGACAAAAATATGATTGCTAGCTTGTTAGTGGGAAGCGTTCGTCGTGATTCAGCTTACAAAATAAAGTACGTAATTCAGACAGTTAAAGATAAATATGGGTTTAAGATCTCCTATGCAAAATGATGGCATAGCCTGCGACGTGCTGTTGAGAATGTATATGGAACATGGGAGAGCTCCGTGAATAAGTTGTCTTACTATATGGGAGCCTTGCAAAAATGGAATCACGGCACAGTCGTTGAGTGGGTTCACCTTGACCATGTCAGACCAAGAGAAAAGACTCTGAATTACGTGTTTTGGGCCTTCAATCCATGTGTAGAAGGATTTCAACATTGCCGCCGGGTAATACGTGTTGATAGAACACATATGTATACAAAATATCAACATAAGATGTTGATTGTTGTGGCAATGGATGCTAATAATCAATTCTTACCTTTGACATTTGCAATTGTTGATGAAGAAAACTGTGTCATGGAGATGGTTTTTTAGAGATGATTAGCAAGCATATTGTGAGAGGATGTGAGGGTGTATGTTTGATTTCATACCGTTATCCGGGCCTCATTGTAGCAGCCGATTGTATTCCTGATTTCAAGTCCCCGCGTGGAGTGCATCGATTTTGTTTGAGACATGTTTGTTCAAACTTTAATAGTCTCTTCAAAAATGTTCATTTGAAAGACTTGTGTTGGAGTGCTGAGTCAGAAAATCAACTAAGAAAGTTTGATTGCATAATGGAACAGATAAAAGTTATTGAACCAAGGGCGTTTGATTACTTGAATCGTATTGATGGTCTCTTGCTCTTGACGGTGGATGTCGTTGTGGTATCATGACCACAAATATGTCTGAGTGCATAAATGGTGTTATGAAGGGTGCTCGTCGGCTTCCAATCACCGCCATTGTGCAGCTAACTTTAGATCGTTGTGTGACATATTTTCTTGAACGACTTAAGAAGGCGGAGCGAATGATTCAAAATAATCAAGAACGGCCAGATTATGTGTTCGAAAGATATGCTCGTGCTGACCATCATTCCATTAATCATGATGTCCAGATGTTCGATGGTAGACATCTAACATCATTTGTTATATCTATGAGATGGATTGGGACACCCCATCTTTTGAGTTGTACGACAACTCCACTCTGCGTAAAACCAGAAGAGTTGGTCGATATCGCACGACGTGTATTCAGAATGAGATGGATTGGCCAGAAGCCCGTGCAAGACGACAAATGGCTTCAAGTTCTCGAAATCATTAATATTTTTATTTTTATGTGTAACTAATTGTTCAATTATTGTAAATAATTGTGTGTTGATTGTATGTTTTAATCTTTGTGAAATAGAAATTATAAAATTTCTCAACAATTTTGTTTTTTTAAGTTGTTGTTACTAATCAAAATATTTACAAGACGATAGATACAAATGTGATCAATCACGACGTGGCCTCATCTCTAAATGTCATCCAGTACCACAACGAGGAGGAATAATCGGTCTTCTCACTCTTTGTTCCCCATCCACTTGTTCGTTCCTTTCTTGTACCACAGGTACATCATGATGCGAATGATATGGTGTGAACTGAGAGAATCCAATATGTGAAATGTCAAAACTTGGTCCCGTTGATGTCGTATATGATGGTGCAAACCCAACATCAACATATGTATCCTCCTGTGTGTAGATCGGAGCATATGGTGTGAACGGAGATTGATCATATGTTGGTGGCATGGGAACATAACAATCCATATATACATCGGTACCAAAAGATGTAGATAGGCCTACCGCATCTATCGGGGTAGGTGTAAACATAGATGGATCTGCCACATCTATCTGGGTAAGTGTATACATAGATGGACATGCTGCATCTATCGGGGTAGGTGTATACATAGATGGACCTGCCGCATTTATCGGGGTAGGTTCATGGACCGGCTGTACTGGTTCTTCACCATGAGCAGGAACTTCTTCATATGGTGGGAAGTTCATGTCTCGTCGATCAAGAGCCACTTGCATCACATTTTGCGCTATTGCCCTATGCTGATGTCTCATCTACTCCATATCAGTGGGATAGCTATCACAACTAACAGTTAACTGTTTCATCTTATCAATTTGGAAAGTAATAGTAGGTCAATTATAATTTATAAATCTATATTACAAATTCAAAAATCCATTTTTATCTATTAACTTACCACAGAATGCCATGCTGGGCCGTCCCCACGTTGTATCTAGTCTCTACGAATTGTCTTTGATGACCAATATATCTACGAATGACTCGATCATACCACTCACCATACCTGACCACTATCTGTCCACACATAGATCACGTGACATCTCACATCTATGTATATATGCAACATGGTGTAAACTCCAATCCTTATTGATACTACCCCTTCAATCAACTGCATGCAACTTATCATCCTGCAATCGTGGACCTGATGGGATGTCTTGTAGCATTCCAAATTGACGAAGAACCCTATCAGGATGGTGCATCTCAACAATTTCATACAAAATTAATGGGCCGACATATGTCCATAACAGTTGGCTCACATCTTTGATGCAATCATCAGGGTACGGTTGCAGTTAAACTACAAATACAAAATTGCATTGTAATTATAAAAACATTGTTATTTCTATTGTAATATCAGTTGCAGCTGATATTTTGCTTACTTGAGTCAATGGCTGCTCATCAAGAATGTCTCTAATGATGCGTACAGAATGACACACTGTTTTTGTAAATCTTAGTGGCATGCTGTTGGAACCAAAGAGGGGGGGGTGAATGAGGTTCCTTGGCTACTTTAGCGTTTTAAAATGAATTTGCAAAAATGACGAGTTTTGCGCTGCGGAAGACTTCAAGTCAATCGATAAATAAATAAAAAGAAGAAATAAATAAATGCGTAATTTAAATGAAGATAAAGAACACGAGAATTTGTTATAGAAGTTCGGCGATGAATCGCCTAAACTCCTCTTCCTGGTTAGAAAACGTTTAACCGAGGTTCCACCAGAACGAAAATGATCTTGGCCTTAAGGGCTCCAAGTTAACCACAACACAACTCTTCCCGAGTAAACACAGCTCTTCACGACCACCACACTCTTCACGAGTCTTCTTGGCCTTAAGGGCTCCAAGGATAGCCACACACAACTCTTCCCGAGTTACCCACACTCTTCACGAGTCTTCTTGGCCTTAAGGGCTCCAAGGATAGCCACACACTTGCACCAACTTTACTTGTTGATGACTTTTACAATTTCCAACTTGCGTCGGTGTTGGAGGACCTTACAATAACTCAAATAACACCTTCACGGTGTACCAACACGAAGAATCAAAACTCACACACAAGAAATTAATTACAAACTCCAATACAACACAAATGTATGAAGTTTGCAATGCTATAATAATTTGAATATAGCAAAGCTTTCTTGTAGTTTATAGTCTTGTTTCTTATCTCCAAATTGATCCAAAACATCCATATTTATAGTGTAGGAGGCCCCCAAGGCTCCTACTAGCCGTTGCTACACTCAAGGCTTGAATCACTCCAAGATCGCCTCGGACATCGCCTCGGGCGATCACCATCGCCGCCCCAAATCATTCCACTTTTCAATCATTAAACATGTACACTAAGTAGACACATTAGTATAACAAACACAAGTTTTGTTGATCATCAAAACTCATAAATAATCTGGAGATAAATTAAGCATTAAACTCAACCATGCGTTTAAGGCTCAACAATCTCCCCCTTTTTGATGATCACAAAACTTGATAAACTTGAATATGTAATATGCATGAAATGTGAGTAAACAAGACTCCCCCTTAACAATTGCATAGCACATACAAGATTACCAAGTAAAGCATAAAAAGCTCTCCCCCTCAAATCATGCATAACTCTCCCCCTCAAACTATGCATGTATTTAAACTTCAAGTTTATCACAAAATTCTCCCCCTTTTTGTGATAATCAAAAAGCACAAAATTCAAATAATCATGTCACAAGTATATGTTGACACATAGCCATATTTTAACAATTTACACATGTTCCTCATCAAGCATGTAATAGCCATAACAAGCATAAGATTAAATCATTGAGAGGAATACAAACATGCGTTTAAGGCAATCAACAATGAATTCTAAATATTGCAAATTATGCATATGTTCATGCACTCATGCCCAATAGACATTAAGTTTCTCAATGTATCATTATAAGCATTTGATAAGATATAACCATTGAGGCCATAGAAACCATACATGAAATTCTTAGGCCATATTTCTATGATCCAAGATAGAGCATTTAAACAAATATAGCATGCTTAATCACATTTATTTGCACATTTTCACATTGCATATTCAAATTTGAACTCAAGGCATATCAAGATACTTACTATAAAGAGATATGCATAAATCAAGCATCAAAACAATTTATATGTGCATATGCTAAGGGGAAATGCATTTTACTATCAATGAATATTGAGCTTCATTATTTATTGGTCACAATTAATTTGTGCCAATGAAATTTTGAATTGCTCTTTTTAAATGCACAAAATAAATTTACCTTTGATGACAAGAGTACGTTCTTGTCATTGGTCCTATACCTCGCGCTTCTTCTATTGTGTTGCATAAGATGGTTTCCTCCCTTGAGGTGCTAGTCACTTCATCATCCATCCCTTTGTTGTCCCTACAAAATAAATTTTTCATTTGGGATTCTTTGGTACCCATTTAATTTTTGGGTCCTTGAGGGTTAGCTTTCATTGACGCCTTTGAAATCCATTTCCACCTTTTGTTAAGTTGGTATTGGATTTTAGCAAACCCACATTTATTCTTTGTATGACCATCTTTACAACAATAAGTGCAAGTAGGAGAATTATGCTTAGCTTTAGCCAACAAGCTTGAAAATGTTTTAGATTTGCTTGAAAAGCCTAGTCCGGCTTTATCAAAGCTACAACGTTGAAAGCCAAGCAATTCATTCATCTTTAAACTACTATCACTAAACTTGCAAAAAGATTTCTTCAAAGAACTTAATTCATTTTTCAATAAATTGTTTTCTTCATCTCTCTTGGCTACCTCAAGTTTGAGTAATTTGTTAGTCATCTTGGTTTTGCCAAGAACATCAATAAGCTCATGATAAGAATCTAGTAATTCATCAAAAGATGGTACCTCATCGTCGCTTTCATATTCTTCGTCATTTACGTCATCTTTGTTGGGATATGCCCTAAGACAAGTCATTAGATGATTGTTTAAGACATACAATGTTTATGGATTTATGAATGGCAATTCATTATTATATATTATTCTTTTAACTGTGCATTGTGAATTAATATATATGTTAATGTCCTTAGAATAATATTGTATTATTCTTAAAGATGTCCCTAGTCAAGTATTATCATGAATAGGGATAATGATAATACGTAGAGACTAGTATATGTTGATCGATGAATTGTTCATTGATATGAGATATCAAATCAACATATGGGTACATGTTTGAGAACGATGTACTGGACAGACCCACCATGAGAATGCAACATGGATAGTTATATGATCGTCATATGCAATTCTCATAGTGATAATAATGTATGTAATCCTTACGACTTGTGATCATCAGAGATCCCAACATAAGGAGTTATGTATCTTGATATCGTCAAACGTTACCCGTAACAGGGTAATCTATAAAGGCGACTATTGGATACACTACAAATTATGTAGAGGGATGTTGACTGATCGAGATAGGATTTGTCCCTCCTATATAACAGGAGATGTGTTTGGCCCTTGATCAAGTGAGAACTAAAATGCATGGCCATGCTCGAATGAGTCGATATGAGATATCGAGCTTATTCGTTTATTCTAGTTCTACTTGGGGATCAAGAAATAAAGATTGGATATACGAGTATGACTATTCCATGACTCGTGTTCAATCTAAACACAATGGACAAAGGGATTAAGTTACATGATTAATATTATCACAAGTTCTATAGGTTATGTCGAGTCATTGACATTCTTGTAATTTGGGTAGCCTTGATGTGTTGCTAGACACCGCTCTTTGCTTGTAACGTAAAATGAGATTTTATGTCACTGCCAACATTACAAGAACCTATCGGGTCGCACAAAAGATTAAATCGAGAAGGGAAATTAAATTCATTGGATGAATTAATTAATTAAGAAGAGTCTTAATTAAGTGATTAAAAGGTTTTAATTAAATCATGGGTTTGGGCCCATAAGACTTTAAGAAAGTCTTGAACCTTAATTAAAAGCCTTATAATATAAATACATGGTTTTGATTAATGGTTAATAATACTTTTCATATCATACTTTGATATCAAAACCTAGCCACTCAAGAGCTCCTCTCGGCCGCCTCTTCCTTCACTCCTCACGGCCGCCGTCGGTTGTGTTAGGGTTTTGGTTGGCCGTCGTTAATCGGTTTTGAACCGAGAGCTCGATTTTGGTTTAAGAACTTGTCTAGTAACTTGTTCTTAAATCCCCTTTCGATTTGATCGTGTGGATACCGTAGAGACGAAGGTGAAAACTTTCGTTTGTGACTCGGAGTTCGTTGGACGTGCTGCTCCGTGGAATCTGCTTCAAACACGCTACAAGGGTGAGACACCTTCGTATACCTTAATCCGATATGATAACCTATGTATAGATCCGGTGTTAGTAATCCTAAAATTTTATTCCGCTGCGTTGTATGACATAAGGATTACTTACAATCTTTGGCCATGAGACAAAGGTTTGTTGCTTCTTCATCTTAGTCACTATCACTCCATGTGGCTATAAGAGCTTTCTTCTTCCCTTTGTCCTCATTCTTCTTCCTAGGACATTTATTAGCATATTTATCTTGACAATTATAGCAAGTTACCTCTTGTTTTGAATCATGTTCGGTAGCACCGTGTTGTGTAAAAATCCTTTACCCCAAGCGCACGGTAGTCAAGTTTTAGTATAAAAGATGTCGAACCCACGGAGATTGAATATATAGTTAAATCTAAGTACTGGATTAAAATAATCTTTGCTTTATTTAGAGAAGCGAATGGTTGAGTGTTTTATGCAAATAGTAAAAATCAATTAACTAACGATGATCAAATATTGGGTTGAAAAGAAATCACTTAGAGACGAATCTAGGAGTACGATTTCACTTGTTCATCAACTACACTTATCATTCCTTGATTTCAATATTATGGATTTTCCTAGTTTACTAGCCGAGAATTCTTTATTATTTTCTACTCCCTCTCTCGAGTGTTAAGCAGAAGTAATCATCTAACATCAATCTTGATATCTCTATCTAAGATCAATTATCAAACAATTGTAAATGCGTAGTAATTCCTTTAACGACTTCTATGGAGTTATAGGCCTCTCGAACAATATAACTTCCACGATATGAATCCCTTCTTTCCTATTCACAACCCCCTCTCTCGAGTGATAGATCACAAATATAACATCATTCAATCCATGGCCAGTAGATTAAAAGCATTAAGAACAGAAAAACATAAATAAACCATATGGAAATCCAAATACTTCAATCAATTAATAATAAGCGTAGTTTCAAAACAAGCTACATCGTCTCCTAGAAAATAGAATTAGCTCATACTAGGATGAATTAAACACATAGGCATGTTTAAATAATCCATAAAAACTGATAAAAGTTTAGAAATACAAAACGATTTGGAAGCTATTCTTCGTTCTCCAATGAACGCCGTCGTCTCGTGATGAAATCTCTACTTTTTGCTCCGAGCCGTCGTCGTTTATTTTCTCCTTCTTCAACCCTAGCCTCCTTCTTCTCTCACTCTGAACGTGTGTTTCTGAATAATCTTTTGTCCCTTGGTAAATCCCTCTTTAAAATCCCGTGCATCAGATAAGGAAAGCAGCAAAAATTACCAAAAGTCCTTTGGCGTAATTACGCCTCAAAACTGGCGTAACTACGCCTGTTGATGTGTCAAAAAATGTGGCTTCCCGCGTGACTGGCGTAATTACGCCACAAGATGGCGTCTTTACGCCTCTCAAAATCTCAAAAGCCGTAGCGTTGGCGTAGCTACGCCAAACGCAATTCTTCAAACTTTGAATTGTCGTGGCCTTGGCGTCTTTACGCCTGAATCAGGCGTAATTACGCCTAATGCTTTGATGGAAAGCTTAGACTTTTGACTTCAATTCATCCTTTCGATCCGCCATTTGCACCCTTTTAGTCCACAAATCATGTAATTACCTGGATTCCTACAAGACAAAACAGAACAAAACCAAAAGCGTAATTCTGATAAAAAACTAGCACTAAACCATGTAAAATAAGAAGAAATATAAGTGTATAAAATACACTTATCACACCGGAGGCCTTTGGCTTGTTGTGTTTGTTGAAGAATTTCTTGAACTTTCTAGTGAACAAGATCATCTCTTCATCATCGGAATGATCTTTCCTCCCGACCAAGGCTATCCCCTTTCTTATGGATCTATCATCCTCCTTTATTCACTTCCTTGTTGACACTTCAAGCTCATGGGTCACCAAGGTACCCTGAAGTTCATCAAGGTCATATGTTGCACTTTCTCCTTTGTTGGATTCGATGATGGTCGTGCTCTTTGCATCCCATTCATTTGGCAAGGCTCTTAGTGCTCTTCTCCATATTTGCTTTGGAGGGTACTTCTCACCAAGTTGTGCAAGCTCATTTATGATTTGGGTGAGCCTTCTAAACATCGAGTCAACGTCTTCTCCGAATTCCATCTCAAATGTCTCATACATGAGTTGTAGTAGATCTATCTTTGTCTCCTTCACTTGATTTGTGCCCTCATGACAAATTTGCAATTTGTCCCATATTTCCTTTGCGGTAGAGCACATCGAGATCGGTTGTACTCCTTCATATCTAAAGCACAATGTAAAATATTAATAGTTTTAGCATTTTGCGAAATTAAAATCATATCCGCTCTTGTAAAATCGTCCATTTCTTTGGGAATACTTATTCCCCCAACTTCCTTCAAAGGAATATGTGGACCTTTTACAATGATTTTCCATATGTCATAATCTACGGATTGGATGTATAGAGAAATTCTATTCTTCCAATAACTGTAGTTATCACCCGTGAAGAGCGGAGGGCGATTGGTCGATTGACCTTGAGCAAATTCATTTGCTAGATTAGCCACATAAAATTTTGATTTTAAACAAAACTCAAATGGCTCTGATACCACTTGTTGGAACCGAAGAGGGGGGTGAATGAGGTTCATTGGCTACTTTAGCGTTTTAAAATGAATTTGCAAAAATGACGAGTTTGCGCTGCGGAAGACTTCAAGTCAATCGATAAATAAATAAAAAGAAGAAATAAATAAATGCGTAATTTAAATGAAGATAAAGAACACGAGAATTTGTTATAGAAGTTCGGCGATGAATCGCCTAAACTCCTCTTCCCGGTTAGAAAACGTTTAACCGAGGTTCCACTAGAACGAAATGATCTTGGCCTTAAGGGCTCCAAGTTAGCCATAACACAACTCTTCCCGAGTAAACACAGCTCTTCACGAGCACCACACTCTTCACAAGTCTTCTTGGACTTAAGGGCTCCAAGGATAGCCACACACAACTCTTCCCGAGTTACCCACACTCTTCACGAGTCTTCTTGGCCTTAAGGGCTCCAAGGATAGCCACACACTTGCACCAACTTTACTTGTTGATGACTTTTACAATTTTCAACTTGCGTCGGTCTTGGAGGACCTTACAATAACTCAAATAACACCTTCACGGTATACCAACACGAAGAATCAAAACTCACACACAAGAATTAATTACAAACTCCAATACAACACAAATGTATGAAGTTTGCAATGCTAGAATAATTTGAATAGAGCAAAGCTTTCTTGTAGTTTATAGTCTTGTTTCTTATCTCCAAATTGATCCAAAACATCCATATTTATAGTGTAGGAGGCCCCCAAGGCTCCTACTAGCCGTTGCTACACTCAAGGCTTGAATCACTCCAAGATCGCCTTGGACATCGCCTCGGGCGATCACCATCGCCGCGCCCCAACGGTCAATGCCGTAGCTTCGGTTGCTCATAAACATCCATCGCCTCAAGCGAAGCACCCATCGCCTCAGGAGTTCAAGACATCGCCTCAGGCGATCAAGCCATTGCCTCAGGCGAACTCGCCCTGCGCGCGGGCCTCGGCGTCGCTCCAGTCGATGTGCGTGGCGAAGTCCTTCCTGGCTGCTATCGTCTGGGGCGATGATCACCATCGCTTGGGGTCCTGCCCAGACTTTGCACAATTGATTTTCTTCAATCATTCCACTTTTCAATCATTAAACCTGTACACTAAGTAGACACATTAGTATAACAAACAAAATTTTTGTTGATCATCAAAACTCATAAATAATCCGGAGATAAATTAAGCATTAAACTCAACCATGCGTTTAAGGCTCAACACATGCCCACATGTATGATCACAATTACAAAATCTATAAATATTTTAAAACATAAAAAGAATACAAAACAAATTACCTTGCACCATATGGAGCAGAAGGTAACGCATTTTCCTCATCGATCATTATTGGCCCACATCGAATCTTGGGTCACCCAATTGAGAACTTAAACCTGATATTCGTGACCATGCCCAAATCTAAAAAATATTGTCATGAAATAGTATTATGAATCAAATATGATTAATAAAATATCAATATTTAAAAAGCACAAATTTAAAGTTTACCTGTACGAGTTGTAATGCACCACCTATCACTTTTTTTCCTCTCAGTGGTGAAGTGCATAACTCACGATACAAATATGCTAACACAACACTACCCCAACTATAATTATCAGCCGAATCAATATCTTCTATTTTTTGTAAATAATATAACTTCACGGTATGACCGGAGGAATCAGGGCACATAATGCCTCCTAACATCAGTAATATGCAAGCCCTTGTGTATTTAACAACATCATCTGTCGTACTGTGCACATTCAGGGCATTATTCAACAAATGTTCTTTTAATGCCGATAGGTACAACTTTGCACCTCCAAAGTGTGCAACATCTGGTGTAAATCCCAAACAAACATATAACAATATTCTTGCAACTCAGGTATACTTCTATCGTGATCAACACCTGACGATATGGTGACATCTACTCGCAATGACCATATCAATGCAATGTCTTGAAGGGTGATGGTTGCCTCTCCGGATCTTAAAAATGAAATGTGTGTGTCACGGCGCCATCTCTCAACTAAAGCCGTGATGAAGTGAAAGTCAAGGGCAATTTTACCACACCTACACACACCATAAAATCCAATATTTTTCAACAAACTAACAACACGTATATCAAGTGGAAAAAATAACTACCAGGGCTTCTACATCGAAGTGTTCTATTATATCACCTGCCCAAACATCCTCAGATCGATGAGATGACTGCAATGATAGAAGATGACTGTCAATCGGGTTTGACGCTCTCTGTAAATTCATCATGAAATATTATACAATAAAATATCAACATAACAAAAATATAAACATGACCAGCACCGCCGGCCACCAGCCGCCGCGTCGGAGCCGCCGCGCCGGCCACCCCAACGGCCATCGGACGTCGGCCTTACCCCAGCTCGATCGTAAATCGTCCGACGGTCTCCGCCATTCATCTCCAAACTATAACTATATTTTCAAATAACAACTACCAAACAACAAAAATCAAACACAAACAACAAAATAATGTATATTCTACCACTTTCAAAAATGTATATTACGAAAAAAAAAATTAATATTTTTTTTAAAAAAATCTGAAGGCGTTCAGATAAAGATGATACCTCAGATGGCTCCTTCGTTTATTTTAATAACCTTCTCCAAAATCGTTTATTTTGTTAAATAAATTTTTTTTCCCAAATATTTAATTAAAAAAACCATGATTAAAGAGGGGTTTTTTAACAAAATAACCCCAAATAAATAATCAATTATCAAAATAACCTAAAATAAAAATTATTTCATAAATGACCTTACCCGCCAACTGAGTTGGCGGGACCAACTTTCAGTTGGCGGGACCAACTTTGAAAGTTGGTCCCGCCAACTCAGTTGGCGTGTCCAAAATGCTTTTATGGTGATTTATATTTTTATTCAATTCAAGAATTAGGAAATCTTCAAACCTATTTTTTTAAAAAAAAATTTGAAAGTTCCCGTATCTAACCCGTGTCGGATACGTTCAGCGGCGTATCTTGACCGTATCCGAAACGTATCCGAAATAAAAACTTATTTTTTATCCCCAGATACGCCATGTGGCGTATCCGATACGTATCGGTGTAACATAGAATATAAGTTTATTTTGAATTAATGTATAAGTTGAACGCGAATCAGATATATCAAAAGCATTTTCGGCTACAGGGGATGTCACATGTTTGAAGACACTGACCCGGTTAATATGGTGCTGATGGTTGGAGATTTCTTAATTCTTGAATTGAATAAAAATATAAATCACCATAAAAGTAAGCATTTTCGGGTGCAGGGGATGACGCTTATTTCAAGACACTGACCCAGTTAAAATGATGCTGCAGGTTGGAGATTTCCTAATTCTTGAATTGAATAAAAATATAAACCATAAAAGCATTTTCCGGCACGGCCGACCAGCCAACTTTTATATTTTTATATTTGTGTTTGAAATGTTTATATTTTTATTCAATACAACCAAGAATTAGGAAATCTACAACCAGCAGCACCATTTTAACTGGGTACGTGCAACATAGCTTATTTTAAAGAGAAAAAACATATAAAATAATATGTCAGTCAATTTAAACTAATCATATTGAGTTGATTTATAAATTGTGCGTAAAATAAATTCATATAGATATTTGACTTGTATATATTTTTATTTTATTTTATTTTAAATTTATTTTTTATTTTAAAAAAAGGAAAGAAAAAAAAACAAAAAACAAAAAAAAAAATAAAGAAAAAGTTGGCGTGAAAGTTGGCCACGCCAACCAAGTTGGCGTGTCCTTTTGGACACGCCAACTGAGTTGGCGGGACCAACTTTCAAAGTTGGTGGGTAAGGTCTTTTATGAAATAATTTTTGTTTTAGGTTATTTTGAGAATTGATTATTTATTTGGGGTTATTTTATTAAAAAACCCATTAAAGAGTGTAATAACTAATAGAAAAAATGAATAATGAAAGTAATCTTAATAATCAGTAACAACATTAATGAAGTCACTTCAAATTGATCATGTACATACATCCGAAGTGACATTAAAGCATTGATCAATTCTGGTCACTTGTCCTAAAACTTGTTAATTGGAGCTTCCGACTTTGGATTAGACTTTGTCGGGATGGATAAGACTAATTACTTATTTTGAATAAACTCATGTTTGAGTTGTGTTTTGTGGAAAAAATTAATTTAGCCACTTTCCATAGTTTAAATAAAAACCACCTTAATTGAAATTGGACACACACACACAAAACTGCAACATTCAATATATAATGGCCTCGAACATTTAACTTGCTTGGAAGGAGGGGCGTGTGGAAAGGCAATATTAAAAATAATTGTTAAAGCTGGACAATATCGCATTTTATTAGAATTTTTTTTTATAAAACGATTTTGTAAGTTTTAAGAAGTTGTCGATTTTGAGAAACTTTAGAACTTGTGTATATATTCACTTCTCTTGAATTTTTTTTCTTTAAAAACTGAACATAAAACTTGTTTCTTTTCAAAATAAAACTAAAAGGTCGTGTTAAACTAACTACATTTTTAAGTTAAACACCATTATCTAAATTCACCTTAAGAGTGCAATAAATTTGAACCAGAAAAAGTACAGTATCCATTGGAAATGGGAATCACCTTAGATTTTGCCCAAATTATACTTCGACTAGATATAAAGAACTACATAAACATACCAGGAGAGATAATCCTTTACTCTTATTTTTTATTTTGGTATCTATAGTTTTACTGTACTACATGGTTCAACCAACAAAATGTACATAACCTGATGAATCTGTGAACAAAAACATCGACAGCCGCTCCGCACTCAGCAAACCTGGTTGGAGCTCATCGCCTGCAACTAGGCAATTTTCCATTATGTTAAAAGATGATGTCAAAGATATGCAAATATAACCCCGGAGCTCGAAACGAGGAAGTGATCGCACCAAATGGTTCCTTTTCGTTTTTCTCCCTTTTTGGTTTATTATTACCATGTCGGCATGTGATAGCAAATTTACCTGTTTACATATTAACATTGCACCTAGTTTCCACTGTGACTGCATCAGGACTTTACACCTTCACTGCGGCAAAAGAAAGAAAGCACAGAAACTGGTACTGAGTCAAGTGCATAGCTTGGTATTTAAGGCCATTTTATTAAGATAGATAAGTTCCAAGAAGACATGATATGGTGATATATAAATCGACACAATCAATAATCTTAGAGCTTTTATCATATTATTGAATAGTTCGTTTTGGTTTTCCATATTCCGTGATCAGATTCCTGAAGCAATACATGATTCAGTTATCCCACATCCACCCACCCCTTCTTTCGGACAGCCACATAATAAAGTGTGTCCGTTTGTGCAAAAAATGTGATGGATAATAAATTTTCTATAAAAAAAAAAATTATAACCTAGGAATTAATGGGAACACAGGTTTGAATCACCGGTGTGCACAATGACGCAAGTGAGGATACATAAAACACGAAGATTCCGTCCATAACATGCTAACATCTTATCCAATTCTCTCTGTCAAGAAATATGTACTCACATTGTAATAACTCGAGTTTCCACAGGAAGATGACGATAATTTTTGGAATGAAACTGGTTCAAGCACAGAAACAGTTTTTTGCATTGCATAAGAAATACAGGGAATATGAAGTTTTCTTATTACATGTTATTCTTAAATTTATCGACATTTGTCTTGGATGGGTAAATTTTCATCATTGGCTGCAAGAGGGAATCCATCTAAAAATTTGTCTAAGCTTGACCATGATACCGTTACGCCAACAATCCATGTTATGGGCATATAAAAGCAGCTATAGCGTTTCAATACTAAGCTAACATACTGAAATTGTTTTGATCATTTTGAAATTTTAGGGGTTATTGCTTGTTTACTTCAAATGTTTGTTCCATGCTTGTTTACTTAAAGTGCTACTTGAATGCCTTACTTTTTAAACTTAATCTTGATCCAATAGAAAAGAATAGACAAATCTCATCGAAATAGCTAGAACTTATACCTAGCATTATTAAATTCGTAGATTTATGGAGTTTGAATCATTTTTATCGGAGATGTTTCATTTAACTTGGGGATATATGAACACAATATATCATTTTATGGATATTTATTATACAAGTTAATTTTTTTCCTTATTATTTAAGTAAATTCATTCGACTTATACAAATACATATTTGGAACTTTCAGATTATTATGCACCTTAGAGTTATTTAAAGTATACCTACTTCAGGATTGGATCAGCTGTCTCATCGTATCATGTAAATCTAATATTTGTTTTGCTTCATTTTAAAGCTGTGTTGTAACAATGTTATGTAACCGCATGACAAATTGGTGGCAGGTATGACACATCATTTTTCTCCAACTTTTCACACGATATTTCCTAGCATACAATGCATAACATGGAACAAAGAGGCATATTCACAACTCTATCAACCAATACGTTCCGCTCTACTCAATTACGCCACGTCAATCACACAAATCATCCCTTCTAAGGGGAGGGAATTTGCCCCCACTATGAATTGAAAACATTAAACAGTTCCATTTTTAGAGGTAATTAATTAATATACAGCTATCAATTCATATTTGCTAAATTTATTCAACGAATCTGTGGGGAACGAATAGAAAAGGATATACATCTTACCAGAGCAAACGAAAAGGGAAAAATGATTTATCAATATCTAAACAAGCACACCAGACCATACTGAATGGTCTTACCAACAATCTGCAAGCAAATATTTTAATTAGCAGAAGTTCTCAAGATATCTTATCAAAGAAGAAAAACAGCAATTCATTTGGGTTCCTTCCAGAAGATTTTGTATTTGAAACAAGTTCTCAGACTATCATTGATTGGTAAACACAAGATGCTTAACATGGTTTTGCTCAGTAACTGAAGAGGACGAAAGAAAAGGAAATTAAAAGTAAAAGGCTGCAAATAAGAAATAAAACATATTAAGCAGGGTAAAAGATTATACTTGGATACCTTAAAGATCATATGACAGGTAGCCTGAGAATACCACCACACTGGAGGTTATTCACCAAATGTGTCCTCAAAATCTCCATTTGCGGAATTTTCTTGGCAAATCAATTCATTTTCTCCCATAGAATTCAATCCAACACCATTCCAAGTCACCAGAGTAGGATCGTGATTGTCCTTTACCTGATCATTACCATTGTCGCATTCAACTTCTAATCTCTTATTGTCGTCTGCAAATGATGCCTCCACATTGAGATCTGAAACCAAATCAAACCCTGGTTGCTCCACAGGTCTAGAAAAAGCAACTGTAACACCGCCCTGATCGGATGGCTCAGAAGGTTCTTTCTTTTGTTTTCTCCATTTCTTTGTGGATGAAGTTCCATCATCCTCAAAATCTTCTTCATCTCTTTCTCTGTGTAAGTAAACCCACAATTTTCTCTCCCCATCAAATTGCACACAAGGATCACGTTCATAATGCAAACGATCCAATGCACCGCTTACAACTTGGTTGACCTGTGCATCAGAAACATCTTCCACAATGTACTGTGAATCTCTAATCAAGGTACAAACATCTGCTCGGGTTCCAATGCTTCCAGGAAATCTAGCAGCTGCATCTCTCACAAGACAAAGAATTGTAACATGAGGTGGTCGATCCCGTTTCAACATAAAGTGGTCTCGGGCCTTTGATGTTGGCTTGCCACCACACCTTCTCAAAGGAGCAACAATTGATTTTTTACCATCAACAGCGGTATAGGAGAAAGCTCTGTCTGGTATTAGATACCTAAGGACTTCTTCCTTCCGGAAGTAGGCTCTTACTTCTTCAGGGTTTGGACTAATGGTACTGAGACTCTTCTGAGCTCTCAGGTCCTTGAACCTCTCTTTCTCATCCAAAATGTTCTGCATCAGTGTCAAAGGAGGAGAAGGAAGACTTCCAATTTGTTGAAGGGCATCCTGACTGTTTTTCAGCCAATTGGCAAATGAGTCGACCAATTTGACAAGTGTTTTATATGGAAGAGCCCACACATCTGGAGATATCTCCTCTTCAATCACCAAAGAGTCAGAAAAATTGTAAACTAGAGGACCAATCCATGACCAGCTCTTAGTAGATTTTTCATATACAACAAGTGGTTTCCAGCATTTTGCTCCTAGAGGTGCAGTTCTAGATGAAAATATTTTTAGAACGCCTCTGACCAAATCCTGAAGTGGTTCCTGCGTTTCAAGAATATATGGATCTCCAGGATTTGATCTAACAAGACTAACAATTTCCTGAACAGTTCGAGAGAGGACATTTTGTTCCGTAGAATTTGGCAAAGCTTCACTAAACACACCAGAAGCTGAATTAACTGCACGGGTATCTTCCTGCTTTCTTTTTTGTTCCTCATTGACCCCTTCTACAACATCATCTTTATCATCATGTTTTCTACCCTGTGAGAAATCCTCTGGAAGCATAGTAATCATAGCCCTACGAACAGCTGAAAGAAGATGGATAATGGAGAATGAAAACCCAGTGAGTACTGTAGGTATGATTAAAGGAAACTGCTTGTTCTTTGGTTTAGTTTGCGCCTCAACAACTTCCATTTCCATTTCTACAGAAGGTGGCTCAGAAATTTCATCTTCTAAAATATCAGAAACTTCCTCTAACGTGTTTTTTTCCTCATGTTTCCCCAAAGAATTGATTCGGTCAAGTAGCAGCCTAGCATCATCATGTAGACAATCATTATTATCTTTCAGGTCCATGTTTGTTGAGCCATCCTTCAGTCTTCGTTTCTTTGAAACAGTATTGCACCCCATCAAATGCGCACCAGATATTTTGGGATGGTGGCCTGTGGAGGGCTCAATCATCTGACCTTTCTTCCCCAACTTGAAAGAAACTCTATTACCTGCAGCAATCGGTCGCGTCCAGAACAAATCATCCTCAGGACTATACTCTTTCACATAATCTGATGGAGGATGATCAGTATTACATTGAGCTTTACTTATTGGCTTTCTCCCAGGAGCAAATGATGATTTCAGAGACGGCATTTTGAAACTGTTGCCATCGCTTCCTTCCACATGACCATTTCTACCCAACGGAAAGAACAGTTGCAGACCATCACCCTCATTGCCTGGTCCAATATAATAGTTTTTCTGTAAATCATCAGTGGGCAACACATTCAAGTAGCTGACATCATGCATCTTACCCTTGTGTACAGGTTTAATCATATCTAGATCTTCGCCATAATCATCCATCTGTTTAGTAGATTTTAATGATCCATCAAGCCTAAGGTAACTATCTTTTGCATCTTTCCTAGAAAGTTTAACCTTTTTGTCTCTGGTCCATATTTTGAATCTGGCACACCACCAGGGAAATCCCACTTGCTCCTCATCAAAGGGCTCTCATCATCATCATCCATCATTTGATCCGATGAATCAGACTCTGTTTCTTCACCTCTGTCAAACGCTCTAATATCTATGTTTTCTGCCCCATCTCTTGGTCCATTTGCTTTCGAACTTATCCGGAACTTTTCTTGTGAACTTTTAGCTCTATTCATAGATTGTAATAACATATCATTCGCATTGACATCAATGGCTTTCCTTCCCCTAGTCCACTTCTTACTTTTCGAAATTAAATGAGCAGTGTGATCATATGGTGAATCGTCAGGAGAAGCCCCCCTAAGTGGTTTACCAAGCCATGATTGCTCGCTTCCACCCAGAAGTTCAATCTGACTTGCTTTCAAGGACAAATTCAACTTCTGATTGTCACCAAACTCCATCGCATTCTCCGAAGATAATTGCTGAAGATTCTTGGGGAAGTTCATTTTCAACCCTCCGTTGTACACGCCTCTTCTATTAGATTGCCTTGTAACCTTGATGTCAGAAAACTGATTAATAGTCTTATTCCTTCCAAGAGCACTAATATCACTCCTCGCTGTCTCAAGGAGTCCCAAGGAACTATCCCTGCCACTTCCAGCTGTTGAGCCTTTTTGTTTCTTTCCAAATTTGAACGCCATAGATTTCGCCTTTGCTCCACCTCGTGGTAGATTTTGCTCTCTGTGCGAAGCCACTCCAAATGTTGTTTCTTCCTCATCATCATCTTCTATTAGCCTCTTGTTCATCCTGACTGATGCAGAAGTATTATAAGCAGCTGCCGCTGGTTTATTCCGATAAACAGGCAAAGTCAAACCATGGTGTCTTGACTGCATTTCGACTTTAGGGTGAACTGGTATAGAGTGGTCCGCTAACTCTTTCGCTGAGGTAGGTTTTGATCCAGCCAACTTCAAAGTACCTGTAGGGTTCTGCTTTGCATGCTTGTTTGATTCTGCGACAACTTTTAGGCCAGGAGTACAAATATCCAATTCCGAAGCCCTGCTATATCCAGAATACCGACCTTTCCCATCCTTTGCCTTTTCGCCCCACAAATCATTTCCAGAATCATCTTTATCAGATGAGTCCGTACCAAACTTTTCCATATTCTCATTCATCAAACTCTTCTGACACTTTTAATATTCAATACACGAAGCTTTTCCTCTATACTATACCCCTTGCAGTCCATCCATGCATCCCTCATTAGACAAAGATTGTATACCATTGCATTTTGATGCTTCCGAATGTTATGATAATGTTGTCTTCTCTGGAGGAAATTCAAACCCTGTCTATAATGTGCTACCCTTGGCTCACATGATCCTTCCTTCAGCATCTCAAATAACTTATCAACAGGACACCCAAAATGCAAGTTATCACAAGAAAAAAGCTCTATCAGTGTGAGAATGAAATTCTCTTGGTCCATATCAGGTAAATACTTGGCAAGACTAAACCTTTCCTCTTCGGTTAAAAAATCATTCCAAACTTCCATAGATAGAACATCTTTAAACCCAGGAAGATCATAGAGTTCATAGGGGATGCTGCAAGTTTGATCTCCAACCTGGCAAAATTCATCTCCAGTTTGGCCTAATTCAAGTAAATCAAAGTCATCAGATCCCGCTCCCGAATCACATTCATCAAAATGATCATCCTCATCGTCATTTGACTCAACAGCTGAAATATTTCCACGCTGCAAATTTCCATCATCATTACACATAACCGTGTCCCCCATTTGGGCCAACTGATACTCTGGATTGCAACGAGACACCTTAAACCTACACTTTTCAATCGCCATTCAACAGTGACATAACCACAAAAAACACGTAAGACAAATAATATCTTATCAGAATTTCAGAACACCGTACTCAAGAAACTTGTCGAGCTCAATCCAAAATCCTAGAAGAAGCAAAACAAATACACGTCAAATAATAAAAAAACGCACCTATTCAATAAAATAAAAATCATAGAGTCAATTAAGTCTGAGAACAAAAATACAGACGCAAAAAGAATAGAATTCAATTCCCATATCAAAGAGTTATCCAATCCAATTCAAATACTTAACTAAATAAAAACACCCAGACCCAGAGGAAACTCAAAACACAAAGAAAGTAAATTCCCATCCACCATGCATAATTAAAAGCTAAGAACGCTCTACAAATGCTTGCAAAAGGCGAAGGTGAGATGGGATCAAAGAATACCAGGGAATCCGGAAGAAGTATGGAAGACGCAAAAGAATCCGAGCAGGGGCAATTGAGATAATATATTGGTAGCGTGAAAACCCTAGCAATCGATATGGAAAGAGGGAAGAAAGCGAGGACGACGTGCAGCTGTATGCTAATGTGAGCCAGGAGCCGACTGGTTCAGAACACAGGTGAATTGACCAAAATAGGCACCAGATGGAGGAAGAAAAAGATTGTCGTGAGTAATCTTCCATTGGTCGGTTCGAATCTTAAACTGTAAACCGGTCGGCTCCTGGCAATTTGAATAATTAGGTTTCCTTGTCATTAAAAATTTTAAAAAATTAATTCGATTACAATCAAATCAGTTTTTTTTTTTTTTTTTTAGGGGAGGGCTAAAGATTTTAGCCGCACCGAATTTATAATCAAATCAAAATTTACATTGTTAACATGTACATATCATTTACTTACATTAGGGGTGCTTATCGGAACGGGTCGATCCGAATCCGGTCCGAAACCGGACCGGTTAGTCCGGTCCGAAATCGGAACCGGACTAACCGGTCCCGAACCGGTTTGATACCGGACCGGATCGGTTCTACCGTTCTGGATCCGGTATCTTACCGGTTCCGGACCAAACGGATCCGGTTCCGGATTGAACCGGAACCGGATCCATTTTTTAAAAAAAAAAAAAAATTCGATAAATCCTTTCCTTTTTTCCTTTTTTTTAAAAAAAAAAAAAAAAAATTCCGGTTCCGGGTTGGAACCGGTCCAACCTAGAACAGGTGGAACCGAATCCGATCTGGTTCCTTACCGGATCGGACCGGTTCCGCCCATAACGGGCCCGGAACCGGCCGGTTCCGGTCCGGACCGGTTTGATCCGGTAACCACCCCTAACTTACATGTTTGACCCCAATGATTTTATAACATGAATATTATCGGACATGCTTAGAACTTATTAACAAACAATTATCTTGTAGAATAAATAACTCGTCCAAACCAACTAAAGTATGTGGAGGTGGTAGCTGGTACAGTCTTGGGTGCTCTTGGGTTCTTCTGGACGGCTGCAACTCATGTATTGGGCTTTCCCCCTTTGGCGGATGTTGCTTGGCAATCCCCCCACGCGGGATGAGTCCCCTTAGTGGACATGCGCGGGACTGGAGAGCCTCTCATGCATTATTTTGCGTGCAATTGGCTAGTTGCACCAGCTCTTCGCTTTTGGTGCTTTTCCAGTATTTACTCTAGCTTTATATACTTTCTATTTTGTCTGGTAAATACGTTCTAGTTTGTAATTGCCTTATGATGACTGTTGTTGGTACCTTTTGCGCCCTTATTCTGTTACTTTTGTGGTGGTTGTTTGGTTTCGTTTCATTATTGTTGCAATGCTTGCCTAAGGCTCTTGGTCATTTCTGTTTCGTATTTCACACAGCGATGTTTCAGGGTTGTTGGCTTTTCGTGAGGATTTGGGAACGAGAGCTTGCTCGAATGTCTATTTTTTATCAATTTATGCTCCTCGTGTTCCCTTATTTTTGTAAGCTTGAGTTATGGAAGATGGGAGTAATTACACGGAAAGACATGGAAAGAAATCATTTCCTTTTTCACTAGAACGTTATCATAGGCATTTGATTTGTATTCATAAAATAGATGATACCATTACTGTATTTATTCTGCTGTATTTATCCTGTAAAAGTGAGATGAATAAAAAGAAGAAAGAAAGATACTTTCTGACATGGTATCAGAGCAAGGTTCTGGACCTTATTTCCAGAAATTCTAAACTCAAATCGGTTTCTTTGTTCAAATCTCTCAACAATGTCATCGGACTCTGAGACAGAACACAACTCTGGTGCATCTCAATCAGAGTCCATGTTTACTGAATTCAAAACAAAGATGACAGAAGCTCTCACCAAGATACAGACACCAACTTTGACGACTGAATCTCCTGCTGCACCAATTGGCATTAAGTTGGACGACACCAACTATGCCCTCTGGTCCCAAGTTGTTGAGATGTACATCTCAGGTAAAGACAAGTTGGGCTATATCAATGGCGATTTTCCCCAACCATCCTTGACAGATCCATCCTTCCTCAAGTGGCGTACAGATAATGCCATTGTCAAAGGATGGTTGATTAACTCAATGGATTCCTCATTGATAGGGAACTTTATTCGGTTTCCCACTGCCAAAATGGTTTGGGACTCCATTGCTACAACCTATTTCGATGGCAGTGACACATCTCAGGTTTACGACCTTCGACGTCGAGTGACGCGGCTTAAACAGGCTGGAGGGTCTCTAGAACAATACTACAATGATCTACAAGGGTTATGGCGCGAAATTGACTTCCGACGTCCCAACCCAATGGAATGTGCTCTTGATATTCAAAAATTTAATACACTCGTTCAAGAAGAAAGGGTGTATGTGTTCTTGGATGGCATTGACGATCGACTCGACAAAATTCGAAGTGACGTACTTCAACTTCACCCCTTTCCTACTGTGGAGCAAGCATACGCCCACGTGCGTCGTGAAGCAACCCGACAAACTGTTATGATTACTGGAACCTCAACCACAGTTCCTGGTGCTGTTCTTGCCACCAAAGGACTTAAACTTGGTCCTGCCAACACCACGACTACCATGCAAAGGCAGAAAACTCGTGCATCATCTGAAGGCTTGAAATGCACTCATTGTGGTAATCCTAGACATACACATGAAACTTGCTTTAAGTTACATGGGTATCCTGACTGGTGGAATGATCTCCAGGCTAAAAAACATCGTGAAAACACTAGCAAAAAACATGATCTTGGTACTGCAGCAGTGGCTAATGCATCACCTCACTTATCTCTTACACCACAAATTACTCAAGATTCGGACATCTCAGGTAACTTCGGCTGTGGTTATTTCTCCTCATGTCATAATACTCAATGTGAAGCATGGCTGCTGGACTCCGGCGCCACTGATCATATGACGTTCGATGCTAAAGATTTCATAGAAGCATCATTACCACGACGTACCACTATTGCTAATGCTAACGGAGCTATTTCTCCAGTCACTGGAGCAGGCACCGTGACCTTGACACCTACTCTGCAGTTATCCAATACACTACTCGTTCCATCGTTGTCGCATAGGCTCCTCTCCGTAAGCCAAGTAACATCAGATCTTAATTGTATTGTGCTTATGTATCCTACTTTTTGCCTTCTCCAGGACATTGTCACCAAGGAGATCATTGGGCGTGGTACTAAGAAGGATGGACTCTATTATATGGAGAATTTTAGTGTTGGACAAACACATCATGTGCAAAATCCTGTTGGCAATAAGGAGAAGGAGATTTGGCTTTGGCATCGTCGTTTAGGGCATCCGTCCTTCACTTACATGAAATATTTATTTCCAGAATTATTTTCTAAATTCAAACATTCTGATTTTCAATGTGAAACTTGTATTTTAGCAAAAAGTCATAGAAATTCTTATCCGTTGCGTTTAAATAGAAAGGACACTCCGTTTACTTTGATACATTCTGATGTATGGGGTCCTTCTCCAATCACTACAACGTCCGGGTATCGCTGGTTTGTGCTATTTGTTGATGATTGTACTCGAATGAGTTGGCTTTACTTACTACGTCATAAAGATGAGGTACTCAGCATGTTTAAAACATTTCATGTTATGATCAATACTCAGTTCTCTGCTAAGATTCAAGTACTACGTTCGGACAATGGTGGCGAGTATGTTAATCTCAAATTTCATGAATACTTGCAACATTATGGCATTCTTCATGAAACTTCTTGCCCCCAAACTCCACAACAAAACGGAATTGCCGAGCGGAAGAATCGGCATATTCTTGAGACTGCCCGGGCACTCTTAATAGGGGCCCATGCTCCTTCTCAATACTGGGCAGATGCAGTTACTACCTCTGTGCACCTCATCAACCGACTGCCCTCCAAAGTATTGGAATTTCAAACCCCATTACAAGCTCTTGCAGCACACACTCCTTTACCCACTGTGTTGATGCTTCCACCCCGTGTGTTTGGGTGCGTTGTTTATGTCCATCTGTATAAAAACCAGCGGACTAAACTTGACCCTTATGCTCGCAAGTGCTTATTTTTGGGATATGCTTCTCATCAAAAAGGGTACAGATGCTATGATCCTACTTCTAATCGTAGCTATATCTCCATGGACGTTACCTTCATGGAAACAGAGACATTTTTTTCACCTCTTTCTCCTCTTCAAGGGGAGATTAGACAGGAAGAGCCGAAATATGTGAGACTCGACTGGCCGGCCCTAACTGAAACACGGGTGGAGAAAATGAATGAAGAGCCAATGCAATCAATATGTGTCCCTCAAACTACTGAAAATCAAGAAGTTGATCATGAAGCTTCTATAACTCCAATGCCGTCTCAAATGGACAAATACCCAACTCTTGAGACTGATCCTCTTGAGAATGATCCTAAGGCAAGCCACTCTGATAACAATACCACAGAATCTCATGCGAGTCCTATTCTACCTCACAGGAACAATCGGGGCAAACCACCAAACCGCTACTCACCGGACATTGAAGAAAGAAGATCACGATATCCAATAGCCAACTTTGTGACTACAAAGGGACTGACCGATCCTCTCAAAACCTTCATGCATAAAATTTCCACTCAGTATGTTCCAACAAGAATAGAGGAGGCCATGGTAGACCAAAATTGGACACAAGCCATCAAAGAAGAGATGGAAGCCTTAATGAAAAACAAGACATGGGAGTTAGTGCAACTGCCGAAAGGAAAGAAAACAGTGGGGTGCAAGTGGGTGTTCTCCATCAAACACAAAGCTGACGGATCCATAGAAAGATACAAAGCAAGACTGGTAGCAAAAGGATATACGCAAACACAGGGGGTAGACTACCAAGAAACCTTCTCGCCGATAGCCAAACTAAATACTGTAAGGGTGTTGTTATCTCTTGCGGCAAACTTAGATTGGCCGCTACACCAATTTGACGTAAAGAATGCTTTTCTACATGGAGATATTGAGGAAGAGTTGTATATGGATGTTCCACCAGGTTACTCAGTGACCACTGGAACCAACGAGGTATGCAAGTTACATCGAGCTTTGTATGGACTAAAACAATCACCACGAGCATGGTTTGGGAGATTTAGCGTGGCAATGAAGAAGTATGGCTTCACACAAAGCAACTCAGATCATACTTTATTTCTTAAAAGACAACATGAAAAGGTAACGGCTTTGATTATCTACGTTGATGATATGATCATTACAGGAGATGATAGGGAAGAAATATCACGGCTCCAAGGGCAATTGGCTGGTGAATTTGAAATGAAAAATCTAGGTGGTCTCAAGTATTTTCTAGGGATCGAAGTTGCTAGATCAAAACAAGGCATCTTTCTGTCTCAAAGAAAATATATACTAGACTTATTATCTGAAGTTGGGTTATTGGAATGTAAACCAGCAGATACTCCAATTGTCCAAAATCACAAGCTTGGGTTATATCCTGACCAGAAACCAACTGATAAAGGAAGGTATCAACGGATAGTTGGCAAACTAATATATCTTTCTCATACTCGCCCAGATATCGCATATGCCGTGAGTGTGGTTAGTCAATTTATGCACTGCCCAAGTGAGGAACACATGGAGGCTGTAACACGAATACTGAAATATTTGAAGTCGTCCCCTAGGAAGGGGCTCATGTTCTCGAAAAATAATCATTTAGAAGTCAAAGGTTATACAGACGCAGATTGGGCCGGGAATATCTCAGATAGGAAGTCAACCTCTGGGTATTTCACATTTGTTGGCGGAAACCTTGTAACATGGAGAAGTAAGAAACAAAAGGTAGTGGCACTCTCTAGTGCAGAAGCTGAATTTCGAGGGATGGCTAAAGGTCTTTGTGAGCTTCTCTGGCTAAAAAGGTTGTTAACCGAAATTGGCTTTACCCCTACAACAGAGATGGAGCTTCTGTGTGACAATAAAGCTGCCATAAGTATCGCTCATAATCCGGTTCAACATGATAGAACTAAACATGTGGAGGTGGATCGGCACTTCATCAAACACAACCTAGAGACTAAGACAATACGCTTCCCATTTGTCAAATCTGAAGACCAGCTAGCAGACATACTTACCAAAGCAGTGTCCAACAAAGACTTCCACAACTCACTTGACAAGTTATGCATAAGGGATCTATATGCATCAACTTGAGGGGGAGTGTAAGCTTGAGTTATGGAAGATGGGAGTAATTACAGGGAAAGACATGGAAAGAAATCATTTCCTTTTTCACTAGAACGTTATCATAGGCATTTGATTTGTATTCCTAAAATAGATGATACCATTACTGTATTTATTCTGCTGTATTTATCCTGTAAAAGTGAGATGAATAAAAAGAAGAAAGAAAGATACTTTCTGACAATTTTTACCTTCAGACTTGAGGGAACCTGACTTGGTCCTAGAGGTCCCTAGACTCTCTTGGTCAAGGATTTGTGCTGCTTCGGTGATTTTCGTTACCTTTCCACCTTCTCGAAGCCTAGTTCAATGTTTATTTGTGTCCATGTTATGCGTTTGCATTGTTGTTGTTTAGATGCGTACCGGGCGATTGTCGTTGAAGTTCGCTATAATCTACTCGTATTTTTTTTTTTTAAAGGAATAAATAACTCGTCAATCTCGTGTAGCTTCTTGCATTCTACGCCTAATTCGGAGGGGGGTTACTGCAAAAGATTCGAGGTAGTAATTTGTTGATGTTGATCCTTTTGGCATGGAAATGTGAGAAATTTTTGCTTCATTGGGTGTATGCTCCAGTATATGCTACACAAACATACAAATATAGATGCATGCATATATATATATATATATATATATATATATATATATATATATATATATATATATATATATATATATATATATATATTTAAATGTTTGTGTTGGTGCATGCATCACATTAACATCCGGTGCATGCAAGAATTTTTATGGAAATATGAGGGGGAAGAGTTGTAGGGTTTTTTCCAGGGGCCTATATCACTCAGCAGGGGAAGCTGGAAATCATCATCAAATAACTGCCACACGTTCTGATCTAGCCATCTTTCGGAAGATCGCCAGCCGTCCATGTGTGCTTCATGTATATATACTTGCATTGCATAAAATATCATGATTAAGTTACCAGTGGATGCAAATTTTCTGGCAAGTAACAATTTTTGGTACTGTTGCTGTTGGTGAAGTTGCTTGGCAAAGGCGAGTTTCTTCCTGAATCCTGAGTTTCTTGCGGTCCCTGGCTTTATGATTCTGAAACCAGAAAAAACGTTTTTGCCATGAATCTTGACGTAGAAGGAGAGGCGGGCAGTGGTTTTTTTTGTATTTGGGAGGAATTAGGATTCGTACAAGTCCTCTACTGTATAGTTCCTTCAGTATCATGCGATGTTCTGGGGTTGGGCACCAGCGACTGGATGAAAATGGAGGGTTGATAATAATATTTTTTTTTATGTAATTTGCATGAAAAGTCAAAAGTTATAGCTTGTTCTTCTTCTGAATTTCAAAGAAATCAGAGACAAGAAATAGGACATTTCCCAACATCACCTTTTTAATCGAAGAAATCAATTGTTTTTAAAAAGATTTTACATTTCCCATTTACCCAATACATTTAAATTATTTATAAAAAAAAATGTGTAATAGATATGTGGAAAATGTAATATGTCGAATGAGTATGATAAGGTAGCATGTGTTCATATGATATATCGTTCCACACAATACACAGTCTTTTATGTTTTGCCTTTGCTTTTGGCCTATTACTTAGCATAGCACGATAATATTATTTATGCTTGCATTAATGGTGGCAGTTTTTTTATTTTATTTTAAACATTAAGTATCCTACTAGCTAGTATTTTACTACTAGACGGCATAAATGTGAAAAATCTATTTTTCCTGTCTGATTGGTTTCTAAATACATTGGTGCGTTTGAACGTCGACTAAATGGTAGGGATATAATTGAGATTCGTGTAACAATTGATCTGGTGATTGTATTTTGTGATTCAGGTATGTTATATCATATAATATAAGGCATAGTGTGAAGTGATGGATATGATAAGTAACGTAAAGATTAAAAAGTTGTGAAATTATTGTAAAAATAAAGTGTGACAAGTTATTTGGTGTTTGATTGGGAGATAAGATGTTTGATAGATTTTATTTTTTGGTAAATGACTAAATATCCTCAAAACTATAATTAAAATTAAATAATAATAATAAACATAATAAAATATATTATTTTATGATTATTATATATCATAATAATAATAAATATATATACACGTATAAAATATTAAATAATAATATATAATAATAATAATATTATTATTATTATGTGTATAATAATAAAAATAATATTATGTTAAAATAATATAAAAATAATAATAATCATATACAGAAATATATATTTATAAATTATTATATTAATACTATATAATAATTATTATTATTACATAATAATAATATAATTATATTATAATATATACATATATAATAAAATAATAATAATAATAACAATAATGAAATAAAAATATAAATATAATAATAAAGTTGTAGGAAATAAGTTGTATTTTTTGTGGGAATTTCAAAATTTGAGATAGTGAAAAATGGTGGGAGTGATATTTATGTCATTTAGTTGTAAAAATGAGATTAAAATATGATAAATATGATGTGATAATTTTTAAAAAAAATTAAAACGAACATGGGAATTGGGATATAGATTACTAACCATATCCCCACCCCAAATGGGGTCTAAGGGTTTGAGTACCCTTATAATCATTATTAACAAACTTTTTCTATCAAAAAAACATATAGAAGACAGCAAATTTTCAGATAGAATCAGTGCTTCACAGTCAAAGGCATCGCTATCTATATTTCGTGGTTTCTTTAGACCTATAGGGAAAAAAAAGAGTAAATGCCGATAATCTAACTTCTACTGGTTCTTGATTTGCATAGCTATACTACAAATTGATCAGCATGTGAACTCGCGCCGGGCAGCATCTTATTCCGTACTAACCTCTCGTTCTGCTCTGCTACGCTTCTTCAAAATCTGCACGTATGGAACCAATGGATACCGCGACAATGGTGTTGATGATGGAGAAGCAATATGGACATTGGTAACATTCACAAGCTCTGACGTATCTTCTTTTTCAGCCACTGTGATTCTTTCATTTTTCCTCTCCAAATTCACTGCTTTTACATGAAATAACCAATCAATGTATCCAACGAGCCACTTTAGATACAAAAAGCAAGAACAAGTAAAAAAAATTATAAACTACAGCAAACTTGAAATTAAATTCATATCTACCATGAAATTGTGATATTACATTAATAAAGATTTAGGGTTTTTCACGTAAATTTAATGTGCTACTATCATAACAGAAAGATATAAAGCAAACAAAGAAATCATGCATAAATCGAATAACGATAAATAAGTCTATCAACAATCTTGAATACAAAAACGGAAGCGTTTTGAAGAAAGTCCATTAAAACAAACGGCAAGAAAGATTGAGTAACGGCTTCTTGAAATGAAGAAAAAAATTACGCGTACCAGGATGAGAGAACCACCAGAGAATGAAGAGGCAAAGCAGCAGCACCACAGGGATGAGATGAACCAGATTATCTTTCAGCCAGGACCTCGAAACGTCCTTCTTCCAGTAGTTGGAACCTTTGTGGTACACCGGAAGAGATGTTGTTCTCGGGGACTTGAGCTGCGATTCGTGGGGTAGGTCGATCGCATGGGAGGATCGTGAGGTATTCGTTTGCCTTGCCATTCTGGAGAGAATCGAATGCGTTCTGTACAGAGAGAGATTCAGAGGAAATGGAGAAGATGTAGCAGCGCTTTTGTAGACGAAGAGGTTCTATTGAGAAATTATGAATTCTGTGAGGCGGCGATTGTTTTTTTTGTTTTTTTGTTTTTGGTTATGGACTTCTATATATATATTTGGATAGAAATTAAAAATTTATCAAAATAAATTTAAATTAAAGAAAAACAATAAATATAAAATTAAATATATCTCTATTTTGCCAATGCATACTCAGTTGCCTGATCACTGGTCAGTGATCACTTGTTTACAAATTGGACTATACAAATGTGTTGTTGTCATTATAGACAAAAAAAAATTATTTTTCAACTCATTGTTTGAAGAAGTTCATTTGTCCACATTGGGATGAAGAATTATGTCCAAACTTTTGGCTATAAAAGAAGGTTTTGGAATTTTGTTTTAAGTGCACCAGTCGGTAGTTTGTTTAGAAATTTTTAGCTTCAAGAAAATTCATCTATTATTGTGTAATCTTGTAGAGTATACTATGTGGTTGCAGCGGTGACTAATATTCCATATCATATATTATTTTATTAGGTGTCTTTCTTGTTAAAGGGGATTGTGTGTGTTATAAAGTGTGGCTAATAAGAAAGCTTTGTGTGTATATTTGGGGTGAGAAGAAAAGTTATGTGGTTACAATAATTTTTCATATTGTGTATTTTCTTTTTTGATCATGTTGTGTTGTTATTATTTCTCTTTTTTCTTTCTTTTCTTGTAAAAAGGTACAGATCATGGGATGCCCCTAACAAATTTAAAAGTAAAATGGTATTTGGCAATAGGAAAGTCCCATCAACTGCTACTACGAATAGATATATGGAAAGAATACAAGTAAAAGCATCACCTTGTCTGATATCCTTGAACAGGTCTCCTCCCTTCCCCTCCCCTCCTCCATTTGAAGCAATGTGATATCATATGAATCAATCTGTGCTGACATTTGCGGTGCCAGCTTCACATTTTGCACCATTCTCAAGCTCTTTTCACCGGAAAATGAGTGACAGATATGATGATCGGGTGATACAACATCAAACTTAACAGATATAGCATATTACTGTGGTGATTGAGCTCCAATCGGGTTAATTTTGGATAACGGATTTGGCCCAGGTTGAACTCCTTCTGGTACAATGGGTCTGATACAATCCATACCAATGATTACCTAGTCAATGAAAAATAAAATGAACTGGTCATAATAAAATAAACTATTAATTTTTGGTTATAAAATAAAATCAAATATTATCTTTGTGTTTAATATATTTTTTAATAATTGATGTGATCCGTTATTTTACGTGTTTGGTAGAAATAAATGTGTACGAAAAATAAAAGGAATACACCAAGATTTTTTACGTGGAAAACCCTCGAATTGAGAGAAAAACCACGGGACCCAGTCCAGTATAAAGTTTCACTATAAATATTACTGATTTACAAGATGATCTGGACACAAGAAAAAGTTATCCAATGACTTACACGACTAATGTTGTAGAAATTATAAAAAAGACCGAACAGACTCAAGCTTGCTCTCTTCGGAGTCTTTTTGCTTAGAAAAATCCAACCCCCTCTATGAAGTTATCTGAGGGTATTTATAGGACTGCCCTTAGTAACTAACTCGCGGAAAATCAGCCATATGATGTCCTTTGATCGTGGCTTGATGGGAGCCAAGCGTGTCCGAGAAATCCGCCCCATTAAAGCACGTTCCATCTCAGCCGGTTAATCAGTTTTAATTATGACCGGGTCTTCCGCTACTCTTTGACCAAAATCCCGAAGAGGGCAAAGGATGCTCGAGAATATGCTGATCAGTATCCTGGGTTCGACAAGCATCTCTTCGGTATAGTTTCTGCTCGGCAATTTTAGGGTTTGTGTCTTCATAAATGGATTTTACCCGAGAAATCAATATGTCATATGACATCACCTCACCCCCCCAAAGTAAAGCAAGATGAGAGTAGTGAAATCTTGGTTTATTGTCTTCGGGTAAAATCCTGATATGCTCGGGATATTTTAACCGCCTAATTTTCCCGCCTGAAAATTTCAAAAATCTCGCGACGTTTCGTTTCCCAAAGCACATCTATAACCGTTCATGGGTTTTTATTTGAACGGTGCTGATTTAACGACTGTTCCAGTGGCACCCCACTATAAATACTCGTTCATTTTGCGGATTTAACTTACTTTACTGCAGTTTGCTTCCGAGCTAGCATTTTAGACGTCCGACCAATCTTTTCCTCCATACTTATTTTCTTTCCATTCATCGAGTATGTCTTCTTCTGACGATATTTCGAAGACTATAGACATGTTCGAGGAAGAGGGTATCCTGGGTCCCTCTCCTCGACACTCTTCTTCCTCTGATAGTGAGGAGACTTCCAGCTCGTCGACAACCCCTGACGCTCGTGGAGAGGAGCTTCAGGCTGCGACAGAGCAGGATCTGATAAAAACCCGCGTTCCTTGGTTTGAGATATTTGAATCAGGGATTAAATCGCAACGGCACATATCCAGTATCCAAACTAAATGGGGGATTTCAGAGGGGACATCTATTATTGTTCCCCCTCCCGGATCTCGCCCCCACTTGCCTCCCGGGGGTTATTTTTCCTTCTACTTAGACCAACTTCGAGGGGGACTTCGCTTTCCTATCCCTTCTTTCTTTGTAGATGTTGCTTCCTACTTTGCCATTTCTCTAAGTCAGTTGTTCCCCAACAGTTATCGATTGTTGGCGGGTTTCTACATAGTCCTATCCTTTCTTGGCTTTTCCCCGACTCCCGAACTCTTTCATTGCTTCTTTCAATTAAACCGAAAAGAGATCGGGCTTTTTTATTTTTCTTCCCGAACAGGGATGGGTTTTCTTAAAAATTACCCCTCTTCCATAAAAAATTGGAAAAGATTTTTCTTCTTTGCTCGCCCACTCCAACCTTGGGACTGTCCCATGGAGTGGAAAGAAAACTTACCGAAGGGCAAGTCAATCAAGGGGCTACTTGAGGGAGAAACATATCTATCAGTTCGTCGTAAGCTTGGCGATCAGTGTTTTAACCTTGGGGAGCTGATTGACGACGGACTGCTGTACTTGTTCCAGCTTAGTCCTAAGGGTGTTTCCCTAAAAATGCCCCTCGGTGAGTATTTACCGAGCATCTTGCTTTGTTTGCGTATTTTGTATTAACATGCTTGAATAATTGCTATGATGTTTCTCTCTTGCAGAAAACAAGATGCTGAAAGCCAAGATTGCTGCTAGCCTGAAGAAAATTGCCGCACCAGAGAAGGCTACCAAACCGACCACTGAAACAAATCCTCCCCCTTCTGTTACACATGCTCCCCCCGAAGAGGTGATTGAAGTACCGGAGACGGAGGCCTTGATTCCTCGATCACTGAAGAGGGCGACCCCCGAGGGCCAAGGTTCTTCCTCTAAACTTCCTCCTGCCAAGAAAACTCCCCCCCCGAATCTCCCTTACCCACCGAGCTAATCCATCTCTTCAAACTCGGGCTACTTCTCAACCTGCTCCTGGTGGTTCTAGCTCTTCTCGCCCAACCTCCAGATATCACATACCTGATTGGATTTATCCCCCCAACGTCCCGATTCTAAGAAAACCGGACCCCAAAATTTCCCATTCTATTATTTGCAATTGGGCCAATTCTCCCGACCGCAAATACCTGGGAGGATTGGCCTTCAGCAATTTGATAAATGATTTTTCCACCTCCCTCACTCAGGTACCTTATATCCATTTCCATCTGATAAACTTTTTGGTCTTCGGTATATTAACTTCGTTTATTTGCTTGCAGACCAATCTGATGGCTGGCGAGATTATGACTCGCTTCCAATCCATGCGATCCTCAGATGGGGAGAATCAGAAACATCTTAAACAGCTAGAAGGTATTGGTGAGGAGATGAAGAAATCCATAAAGCTACTGGAAGAGCGATACTCTGCTGCTGTTGTTACTCGAGATAAGGCAGTGGCAGCTCTCGAGGAAGCGCATGGTAAATTAGCCGACTTTGAGGAGGCTAACACCACTTTATCCGGGCAATTCAGGTCCGTGACTGAAGAGAATAAATCCCTCTTAGAACAACTTTCACAAGAGAGATCACTGCGAGCTGAAGAGAACAAATCCCTTTCTGAACAGCTTGATCAGGAGAAACTATCTCGGGCTACTCAGATCGAGGAATCCTGGCTCATCAAAAAGGAAGAGTTTATGAAGTCTGAGGAGTATGGTGATATTCTGGGCGAACGCGCTGCTAAGTTCCTTAACTATGGCTTTGAAGCGTCTGTTCGTCAATTTAAAGCCGCTGGCTATCCTCCTGAAGGAACTTCAACAGATTTTATAAATGTTGATGAGGCCCTGAATACCGTTCCAGATGAATTCCTCCAGTTGTAAATTTAGGAATGTACTCTTTTTGTTTTAAAGTTGTAATCTTTGGACTATGATATTATGAGTTTCCCTGTCTTCTTACATTCTTGTGCAAACTAGTCTCTCCAACAAGCAAACTTTTTAGAACACATCTCAAAGTAATGAATATAACAGAACTCGGGGAAAAGACATCCCGAGCCAACGATTAAACCGAACATAAGCTCGCAAACCCGAGCACAATAACATGGTAATTTCAAGTTAAACGTTGACCAAACATCCCGATCCAACGATTAAACCGAACATAAGCTCGCAAACCCGAGCACAATAACATGGCAATTTCAAGTTAAACGTTGACCAAACATCCCGATCCAACGATTAAACCGAACATAAGCTCGCAAACCCGAGCACAATAACATGGTAATTTCAAGTTTAAACGTTGACCAAACATCCCGATCCAACGATTAAACCGAACATAAGCTCGCTACCCCGAGCACAATCACTTAGTCCCATTTTAGGTTCAAATACAGACCAAACTTCCCGATCCTGTATTTAACCTGCCAACAATGGACTATAACAACATAAGCTCGCTACCCCGAGCACAATCACTTGGTGTTTTCAAGTTTAAACGTTGACCAAACATCCCGATCCAACGAGTAAACGATGGTGTTTTCAAGTTTAAACGTTGACCAAACATCCCGATCCAACGAGTAAACGATGGTATTTTCAAGTTTAAACGTTGACCAAACATCCCGATCCAACGAGTAAACGATGGTATTTTCAAATTTAAACGTTGACCAAACATCCCGATCCAACGATTAACCCGAACATTGCTCGCTACCCCGAGCACAATCACTTAGTCCCATTTTAGGTTCAAATACAGACCAAACTTCCCGATCCTGTATTTAACCTGCCAACAATGGACTATAACAACATAAGCTCGCTACCCCGAGCACAATCACTTAGTCCCATTTTAGGTTCAAATACAGACCAAACTTCCCGATCCTGTATTTAACCTGCCAACAATGGACTATAACAACATAAGCTCGCTACCCCGAGCACAATCACTTGGTGTTTTCAAGTTTAAACGTTGACCAAACATCCCGATCCAACGAGTAAACGATGGTGTTTTCAAGTTTAAACGTTGACCAAACATCCCGATCCAACGAGTAAACGATGGTATTTTCAAGTTTAAACGTTGACCAAACATCCCGATCCAACGAGTAAACGATGGTATTTTCAAGTTTAAACGTTGACCAAACATCCCGATCCAACGAGTAAACGATGGTATTTTCAAGTTTAAACGTTGACCAAACATCCCGATCCAACGAGTAAACGATGGTATTTTCAAATTTAAACGTTGACCAAACATCCCGATCCAACGATTAACCCGAACATTGCTCGCTACCCCGAGCACAATTACTTAGTCCCATTTTAGGTTCAAATACAGACCAAACTTCCCGATCCTGTATTTAACCTGCCAACAATGGACTATAACAACATAAGCTCGCTACCCCGAGCACAATCACTTAGTCCCATTTTAGGTTCAAATACACACCGAACTTCCCGATCCTGTATTTAACCTGCCAACAATGGACTATAACAACATAAGCTCGCTACCCCGAGCACAATCACTTGGTGTTTTCAAGTTCAAACGTTGACCAAACATCCCGATCCAACGAGTAAACGATGGTATTTTCAAATTTAAACGTTGACCAAACATCCCGATCCAACGAGTAAACGATGGTATTTTCAAGTTTAAACGTTGACCAAACATCCCGATCCAACGAGTAAACGATGGTATTTTCAAGTTTAAACGTTGACCAAACATCCCGATCCAACGAGTAAACGATGGTATTTTCAAATTTAAACGTTGACCAAACATCCCGATCCAACGAGTAAACGATGGTATTTTCAAGTTTAAACGTTGACCAAACATCCCGATCCAACGATTAACCCGAACATTGCTCGCTACCCCCGAGCACAATCACTTAGTCCCATTTTAGGTTCAAATACAGACCAAACTTCCCGATCCTGTATTTAACCTGCCAACAATGGACTATAACAACATAAGCTCGCTACCCCGAGCACAATCACTTAGTCCATTTTAGGTTCAAATACAGACCAAACTTCCCGATCCTGTATTTAACTTGCCAACAATGGACTATAACAACATAAGCTCGCTACCCCGAGCACAATCACTTGGTGTTTTCAAGTTCAAACGTTGACCAAACATCCCGATCCAACGAGTAAACGATGGTGTTTTCAAGTTTAAACGTTGACCAAACATCCCGATCCAACGAGTAAACGATGGTATTTTCAAGTTTAAACGTTGACCAAACATCCCGATCCAACGATTAACCCGAACATTGATCGATAACAGGAAATTTATTTATTTCAGAAATACATATGGGAATAGTAACGATAACTGAAAGATTACACAAAGTACTTTCTTAAATTATGAATGTTCCAAGGTCTCACCAGTTCCCGACCCTCGCGATCTTCCAGCCTGTAGGCTCCTCTTCTAATCACCCCTTTTATCTTATAAGGACCCTCCCATTTGGGGGCTAACTTCTTTACCTCCCCCGCGGAATTGACTCTTCGCAGCACCAGATCTCCCACTTGAAAAGCCCTCGGGCGTACCCTCCGATTGTAAGCATTGGTCACCCTTACTTTATACAATTCTACTTTAGCCAAGGCTTTCTCTCTCAATTCCATAATCCCGTCTAACTCTAACTTCCTTTTTTCTTCATTCTGGTCGGGATCATAGCTCTGTACTCGAAGAGATTCAACTCCAATTTCTACTGGAATGAGGGCCTCAGATCCATATACTAAGCTATATGGAGTCTCTCCTGTAGATACCCGATGAGTCGTTCTATAGGCCCATAAGACCCCGGGTAATTCATTTACCCACTCCCCTCGAGCCCCTTCTAATCTTGTTTTGATCCCGTGCAATAAAATCCGATTAATCACTTCCGCCTGCCCATTTGCTTGAGGATAAGCGACTGAAGTGAAGACTTGTTTAATTTTCATATCTTTGCACCATTCTTGTATTCTTCCTCCCTGGAATTGTCTTCCGTTATCGGAAATTATTCTTCGAGGTATTCCGAAGCGGCATACTATATTTCTCCATAAAAATCTGATGACTTCCTCCTCAGTTATTTTAGCCAATGGTTCGGCTTCCACCCACTTAGTGAAGTATTCGACGGCGACCAGGAGAAATTTTCTCTGCCCTGTAGCAGGAGGAAATGGCCCAACAATATCCATTCCCCATTGGTCAAAGGGGCAGGAAATGATGCTACTATTAAGAATTTCCGCAGGTACATGGGATAAATTTGCGTGCCTTTGGCAATTAATGCATTTCTTCACAACTTCTTCAGCATCTTCCCTCATCGTCGGCCAATAATACCCAGCTCGAATAGATTTCTGATATAACATGTTAGTTCCTACATGATTCCCGCAACATCCTTCATGAATCTCTTTTAATAAATGCTCCCCTTCTTCCTTCGAGGCACATTGTAAGAAAGGAATTGAGAATCCTTTCTTGAACAACTTGCCTTCTATCAACACAAATCGGTTCCCCATTCTTTTAACCTTAGCAGCTTCCTTTGGGTCAGAAGGCATAACCTTTGTCTTCAAGAATTTAATAAGATGCTCTCGCCAATCGGATATAATATATGGCTCCATACTCAGGATGCTATTGACGGATATATGAGAAATTAAGAGCTCTTGCACGAGCACATTCCTGTTCTTCCATTCGTGTATTGAACTAGCCAACTTTGCTAATTCATCGGCACGGGTATTCTCCTCCCTTGGTATCTGCATCAATTCCACTTCTTGAAATTGAGCTATCATCGCCCGCACCTTTTCTACATACTTTCGAAGTTTTTCTTCTTTCACCTTATATATCCCCTTCACTTGATGAACGACTAGCATCGAGTCCATAAAAGCTTTTATCTTCATGGCTCCAGCGTCCAATGCTATTTGGAGACCTGAAATGATAGCTTCAAACTCAGCTTCATTGTTTGAGGATAAAAATCCAAACTGGACGGCAACCCTGACTTCCTCCCCTTCAGGACTAATGAGTATGACACCTGCTCCACTTCCCAATCGAGTAGATGATCCATCCGCAAACAAACTCCACTCTTTTTCTTCCGAGGTATGGGTGACTTCTACCAGAAAATCTGACAGAGCTTGTGCTTTAATTGTAGTTCGGGGTTGATAAGTGACCTCAAACTCACTCAGCTCTGTGGCCCATTTTACCATCCTCCCTGATATTTCGGATTTGGATAAAAGCCTACCCAAAGGAGTGTTTGTTACTACCATGATAGGGTGAGACAGGAAGTATGGCCGAAGTCTTCTCGCTGTGGTGACCAGAGCTAAGGCCAACTTTTCAATTTCAGGGTATCGCTGCTCGGCTCCTTGCAGGGCTCGGCTGACATAATATACAGGCTGCTGTTGTCCTGATTTTTCTCTGATTAGCACGGAACTAATGACTTCTTCTGCCACCGATAAATACACGAGAAGTGTTTCTTTGGGCTCAGGCTTATTTATTAATGGTAACTGAGCCAAATAATCCTTCAAATCCTCGAAGGCCTTTTGGCACTGGTCATTCCACTCGAACTTGACTCCCTGCCTTAATGCTTTGAAGAAAGGCAAGCTTCTATCGGCTGATCGGGATATAAATCGGCTCAATGCCGCTATTCTTCCTGCCAATCTCTGCACTTCATTCAATGTCCTCGGAGGATTCATTTCTCGTATGGCTTGGATTTTCTCCGGGTTAGCTTCAACACCTCTTTCCGTAACCATGTATCCTAGAAATTTGCCCCTACGAATACCGAAAGTACATTTTGCGGGATTCAATTTCATGCCAAATTTTCGTAAAGTGTTGAAAACTTCTTCCATATCTTTGACCAAGTCCTTGGCTTTTCGGCTTTTGATCAGGACATCATCCACATACACTTCCACATTCCGACCAATTTGTTCTTTAAACATTTTATCCATCAACCTTTGATAGGTGGCCCCAGCATTTTTCAATCCAAAAGGCATTACTACATAACAAAAAGTTCCCCCTGCTGTTACAAAACTTACTTTTGATTGATCTTCCTGTGCCAAAGGGATCTGATGATATCCCTGATAGGCATCCATGAGACATAACAGCTCGTGTCCAGCAGTAGAATCTACAAGCTGATCGATCCTGGGCAAGGGATAACAATCCTTGGGACATGCCTTATTCACATCCCTAAAATCCACACACATTCTCCATTTATCACCAGCTTTAGGTACCAACACTACATTCGAAAGCCATGTAGGGAAGCCGATCTCACGAATGTGGCCTGCTTTTAACAACTCTTCTACCTGCTTGGCAATGACAGCGTCTTTTTCTGGTCCAAAATGCCTTCTCTTTTGCCTTATTACTCGAACATTAGGGTCTACATTGAGGCGGTGTTCGGCAATCTCAGGCTTAACTCCCTTTAAATCAGATGTGCTCCATGCAAATACATCCACATGCTGATTCAAACAATTAATCACTTTTTCTCGTAATTCTGGATCAAGCTGGGATCCTACCCTAGTAACTCGAGTAGGGTGACCCAGCTCGATGTTGAGGAACTCCTCTTCGGGTGTTATTCGTTCTTCCTCGCCCCGTTTCCTCTTTTCATTTCCCCTTCGTTCTCTTCCTTCGTTATTCTGCTCTTTTTCTTGCTTTAACTCTTGCACATAACATTTCCGCGACGAGCTTTGATCACCCCTTACTTGCCCCACCTCCTCGCCTACTGGAAATTTCATGATTAAATGATAGGTGGAGGCAACGGCTTCAAAAGCAGCTAGGGTTGGTCTTCCCAATATTATATTGTAAGAAGATGGTGCATCCACAATGAGGAAATTTATCATCTTTGTTTTGATCCTTGATGCTTCACCAATTGTAATTGGTAGAGACACTTGCCCTATCGGGTTTATGACTTCCCCTGCAAACCCGTGCAAGGACGTATTCACTTTCGATATAGGTAAGCTTCCTAAGTTCATTTGGCTTAACGTACCAAAAAAAAGTACATCCGCCGAGCTTCCTGTGTCCACGAAAATCCTCTGCACATTATAATTAGCCACTGTGGCAGAGATAACCAATGCATCATCGTGAGGAAAATGAACTCCTTGCAGATCTGCAGGCCCAAAAGATATAGACGGACCCTCATGTACTTGACTGGGGTCAACAGATAGCACTTGAAGCCTCCGGGCGTGATTCCTTCTTGCTCTGTTCGAATCTCCTCCCGACGTTCCTCCAGCTATCATGTGTATAGTTCCCCGATTCGGAATATTGTTCAAGGTTTCCTCTTCTCCCTCTACTCTTTCTCCTCGAGCTGACCAAGGGACTGGTTGCGGTGCTCCTCTTCCAGGATTTATATTAATTCTAGGAGTGAAATTATTGTCTTTGAACTCCTCGTTAAATCCTCGCCCTCCATCAGACTCGTTAGATCTTCCACCTCGAAACCCCCCTCCTCGATATCCTCTTCCTCGGAAGGACCCTCCTCGGATCATTGTTCCTCGGAAAGGTCCCCCCCTATGAGGTCCACCCCGCCCTCTCTTCGGCATACTCTGATTCATTGCTACTTCCCGATGGGGTCTCATCGGTAGAAATTGGTCAAAACTTCTTTTGACTGGCTCCACCGGTTTATTCTTTCTGTTTACCTCTTCCCCAGTTTTGCCATCTCTTCTTTGCTTCATCCTTTGGGCTTCTTCCAGGTTAATGTATTTAGAAGCTCTTCCCAACAATTCATCATAATCAGAAGGTGGCTTTTTTGCCAAAGATCGAAATAAGTCTCATTCTTTTAATCCTTGAGTGAACGCGCTGATTAGTATTTCCGAGGTGACATGCGGAATGTCAAGACATGCATGACTAAATCTTTTCAGAAAATCTCGAAGAGATTCCTTCTCCGCTTGCTTAATCCCGAATAGACTAAGAGCTGTTCTTTTGCAACTCCGGCTGCTTGCAAACTGGTGCAAAAATAGAGAACTAAACTTCGGGAAAGAGTCTATGATTCTTGCTGGCAACTGATTAAACCATGCTTGCGCTGCTCCCGATAATGTGGTCAGGAAAACCCGACATTTCACTCCATCCGTAAGTTGATGAAGAAGCGAAGCGTTTTCAAATCGAGACAGATATTCTTCGGGATCTGTACCACCATCGTAATTTCCCACATTTAAAGCCCTGAAATTTGGGGGCAAAGGATCATAAACCACATGGGAGGCAAATGGAGTACTCCTCTGCGGAGGATACAGACGTCCTTCCATCCTATTACGCATCTGCTGCAGCTCACTTTTCAGCTCTTCCATTTGGCGATTTAAAGCTTTATCAGCTTCTTCATTCAAATGATTAGAAACAGGTCTAACTTCCTTAGGCTCTTTTTCAGGTTCTCTTTCAGGCTCTCTTTCAGGTTCCTGCCGGGAAGCCAATTCTTCCCCCTCTTCGTCTTGTACATTTTCTTGTTTCTGGGGGGGGGGGCATAAATTGCTTCATAATCTCTCCAACAGTTTTGGTTATCATTCCGTCAAATGCTCCATGGGAATTCCCCCAACAGGAAATGACTGAGGAACATGTTGAGATGATCCTGCATCTTCTGGCCCTTCCCCGGGTTCAGTGAACATGTATGGGTGAGAATTGGATCCGTTTCCCCTAGAAGCTTGCCCCCTGCCTTTACCTCTGGCCATCTTGCCCTTTGATTTATTTTTGTTTAGAAAATTCGTCCTACTTCAACGCCTTAGATCAAAATTCCCACAGACGGCGCCAATGATGTGATCCGTTATTTTACGTGTTTGGTAGAAATAAATGTGTTCGAAAAATAAAAGGAATACACCAAGATTTTTTACGTGGAAAACCCTCGAATTGAGAGAAAAACCACGGGACCCAGTCCAGTATAAAGTTCCACTATAAATATTACTGATTTACAAGATGATCTGGACACAAGAAAAAGTTATTCAATGACTTACACGACTAATGTTGTAGAAATTATAAAAAAGACCGAACAGACTCAAGCTTGCTCTCTTCGGAGTCTTTTTGCTTAGAAAAATCCAACCCCCTCTATGAAGTTATCTGAGGGTATTTATAGGACTGCCCTTAGTAACTAACTCGCGGAAAATCAGCCATATGATGTCCTTTGATCGTGGCTTGATGGGAGCCAAGCGTGTCCGAGAAATCCGCCCCATTAAAGCAACGTTCCATCTCAGCCGGTTAATCAGTTTTAATTATGACCGGGTCTTCCGCTACTCTTTGACCAAAATCCCGAAGAGGGCAAAGGATGCTCGAGAATATGCTGATCAGTATCCTGGGTTCGACAAGCATCTCTTCGGTATAGTTTCTGCTCGGCAATTTTAGGGTTTGTGTCTTCATAAATGGATTTTACCCGAAAAATCAATATGTCATATGACATCAATAATACAAATTTATTAAAAATAACTTATATTATTTCTGGAGAATTAAGAATGTCTACCATTTAAGTTAACGACTTAATAAAACTTAGTTTACGACTTAATAAAACATAGTCGTAAAGTGTCGCACGCGCACTCAATGCACCAGATTACGAACGAAGCCTCAGTGCGCGAATTAGAAAAACTTAGTGCGTCGTAAAACGACACGCAAACACTCAAGCCACTTCGCGACAGGAGCATGAGTGTGCGAATGATGTAGAAAGATTATGTGACTTAGCTCAAATATATTAAATTTTTATGCTTAATATATCGAAGTGTCGAACCCACACAACTATAATTTTATAAGAAAATACAATTACATAATAATCATATGCATGAGCGGACCAAAAAAAAAATGTGGGGGGCAAAATTGTTTTTCTTGTAATGTAATATTTGAGTGTTAAAAAAAATTGAATTTTTTGGGGTGAAAGGGTGTCTTCAAAAATTCTTTTTTTTAAAATAAGGATAAATTTTTTAACATTTTTTTGGCCTTTTGGATCGACGGGCTCCACCCCAACGCAATCCCTTGGTCCACCCCGAATCAAATATAATATTAGATGAGAATAATTAAACAAACAGATTTTATTTTATATAAAAATCTATTATATATAAAATTATATTTTATATAGAAGATAATATATATGTAACTTCTGATTAAGTTAAAAGAATATCCCAAATTTATTAACTAATTCATATTAAGAAGTAGCGACAATTGTGCATATATAATCGTTTATTTTTATATAATATATTTTTTTATTACAATAAATATTTATAAAAATATCTTATTTTTAATAAAAAAAAATTCTATTTATTTGAATTATAAAATAAAAAAAAAATTGGTTTTTTTATTTATTTAAATTATTTATATTTTTAAATATCAATGAAGCTTAGAACCGTCAAAATGGATCAGGTCCACGGGCCAGGCCCAACCCAAACCCAACCTGTCAAATAGGTGGGTTGGGCCAGCATTTTTAAGGCCCGCCAGTCAGCGGGCATATACGGGCTAGCCCAAACGGGCCGTGGGTTTTGGCGGACTGGCCCGCGGGTTGGCCCTATTTTTTCTTTAAAAAAATAAATTGTTATTTCTTTTTTTTAAGCTCAATTCATAGATAAAAATTCAATATCACATTGAAGCATTTGATCTACTATATATTTTTCATTTTGTCTTTCTTGAAAGTTGCAACAAGTATTTTAAAATTGAGTAAAACACTGATTCATTAATCAAGTTTTTTTAGTAGCAGTGTTAATATCTAGATAAAACCTGAAACAAGTTTCAGTATTCTTCTAGTATCAGTTCCAGGTTCGGCAAGTTTAATTGGAAATATTTTTTTGAAGTTTCTTTAAAAAAAATGTAAATTTTTTTTTTTAAAAAAATAAAAATAAAAAAAAAATCGGCGGGCCAGCCCGCCCCAACCCGCGGCCCGCTTTGGTTCGGGTTGGGTTGGGGTTTTCCCAACCCGCCTGAAGGCGGGCCCGTTTGGGCCGCGGGTTGGGCTGACCCGTTCTGACAGCTCTAATGAAGCTTATGCTTTTAATTTTAGATTGAAAAATTTTGTTTTTTTATTGTTGGGGTATTCTTGGATTAAAAAAAATTAACATAACATAATATGAGGGCAATATTAGAATTATGAAAAATAATGAACCAACAAAGTTATTTTAAGGTGTTCTTGGGTTATAATATAGTTCAGAAGGAATCCATATTACCCACGCCAATACCAGCCGTCCATCCCCATAATCAATTCCAGCCTTACGATTATCGAAATCAACGGCGGTAATTTAACCTATCGTAAATACCAAACGTTCCAGTATCATTTCCAGGCCAGTGCTCGTGCTCTCCACACTCACATTTACACGCCGTTAGGTTTTTTACGTCTTCGATCTCTCTATCCAAGGTTAGTCGCTGTCTAGATTCGTCGTTATCTTTTTTGTTTTCATGATCGGTATCGCTTTCAGTTGTTTTTGTTCGGGATTTTCCTTTTTAGTTTTTAATGTTTGCCTTTGAGTCATGGTATGTGGTTTTTTTATTTTTTGTACGTTGATCTAATTGGATCTGATCGTAGGTTTCGGTGAAAATGGTGAAGAATTATCCTAGTGTGAGTGATGAATACCTGAAGGCGATTGATAAATGCAAAAGGAAACTCAGAGGCTTCATAGCCGAGAAGAACTGTGCTCCTCTCATGCTTCGCATTGCGTGAGTTCACGCTTTTTTTTATATATTCCTTATCGTAACATGTGGCGTAGAGGATGTGTTGTTTACAACTCTTTTCATTTCATGGATATACTCGTTCCATTGATCTGTTTAGAATTTGAAAACAACGGTATGGATTTTTTATATCCTGGTATACTTAATGATTTAATTGTATAATCATTTAGGAAAGGAATCATTTAGTCGATGTAAAGATAATTTTACCATGCTATATGCCCATAAAAGAACGAGGAATTTCTTCTTCGATGTTGAAAATTTAAGCTATGAAATAAATTAATCAAGTTGATCCGTCAAAATTTCACTGATATTAAAGGCAAGGCTCAGTAGTAGTTGTATCTGTCAAAATTTATTGTTGGATCAGTGGCAGTGAAGGTTTGGAAAAATAGATAGCTTATCTTTATTTCAACTTGGCCATTTGAAAATAATATGGTTGCATTCACCTATTACTAAAACTGGTGCTGTGAATATTGGATATATTTATCTTTAAAAAAATTTAATAACTAAATATATTGGATTGCGAAGTTATTTTGAAAAGTCAATTAGTTGATTGAACTGTGTGTATTATGATCATAGATGGCACTCTGCGGGTACTTTTGATAAGTGCAGCAAGACAGGAGGTCCTTTTGGGACCATGAGATTCAAGGCTGAGCAGGGACATGCTGCTAACAATGGTATTGACATTGCTGTTAGGCTCTTGGAGCCTATCAAGGAGCAATTCCCCATCATTTCTTATGCTGACTACTATCAAGTACTTTTTCTCTTCGAGTTTAGTTCTTACTTTTAAATCTAGATAGCATTTGGCTTGATAATTGAATCTTTAATGGCTTTTAATTTCTCCTAGTTGGCCGGAGTTGTTGCTGTTGAAATAACTGGAGGACCTGATATTCCTTTTCACCCAGGAAGGCAGGTTAGTGAAGTTTTGATTTTTTTTGGTCCGGTATAAATTTCTAATATGATAGGTTCTGCTTGATGCAGGCTTTTTTCTCTCAACATGGTTAAATTGAGAGGGTACTTCGATCTTTTTTTGATAAATTCTCTGTGGCATGTATACTATTATGAATTTGAAGATTCATGTTATTTATCTGCGTTTTTATCCTGTGGTGACCTCTGTGTTCCCATCCTTCGTGAACTATCCTACAATTATATACTATTTATCCATGTTTATTTTCAGCTAATATGATAGTAGAAGTTGTACGGATGCAAAGTTCTATGGATCCAACTAATAGAACAATGATTTATAATCTCAGGACAAGGAGGAGCCTCCTCTTGAAGGTCGCTTGCCTGATGCTTCCAAGGGTGGGTCAAAAAAATCTCTCTTGAATTTGTTGGCATTCGGAAACAAATATAAAGGAGACAATTTTTCAGTATTGTAAGCTTCTTTCCCCAGAAAGAGCTGACTTTATACTGTTTACTTTATTGTAATTCAGGATGTGACCACTTGAGGGATGTTTTTGGCAAACAAATGGGTCTGAGCGACAAGGATATTGTTGTGCTCTCTGGTGGCCACACTCTGGTTTGTATTCCCCGACATTCTTTTAGTTTTATAAAACCTAGAAATGGTAACTTCAACATGCCAACAATTATATGAATACTTTTGCTTTAACACAGGGAAGATGCCACAAGGAACGTTCCGGATTTGAAGGACCCTGGACTGCTAACCCTCTCATATTCGACAATTCTTATTTTACGTAAGCATACTACCGATCAAACTCGTTCCTACTGTTTCACTATTTTGTGATGGCAATATTTACCGTCATTCTTTGCTAATTTGTTTTCTTCATGATTGTAAACAGGGAGCTTCTGACTGGAGAGAAAGAAGGGCTTTTGCAATTGCCATCAGACAAAGCTCTACTTGTTGATCCCGTCTTCCGCCCACTTGTTGAGAAATATGCTGCGGTTTTTATCAGCCCCTTCCTTCTCACTAGTTTTCCGGTACTATGAATGCGCTATTCTTCTTCACTAATAGTATGCTGTCTTTTGCTAGGATGAGGATGCCTTCTTTGCAGATTATGCCGAGTCTCACATGAGGCTTTCTGAGTTGGGGTAAGGGAGCAAGGCCACAATTTTTTGTCATTTAAAATTTTATTTATTTGAGGGTAGTCCCATGGAATGGCTCGTGGTTTATGTGGATCTTGATTTTATTTCGCAGATTTGCTGAAGCTTAAGTTGTTGGTTGTTGCACCGAACTTTGAAGAGATGACCTTTTTTTTGCCTGCCATTAAGTTCTAATTCTGGGATTTAACTTATCCAGTGTTTCTTTTGATCGATGTGTTGCATTTTAACTAATTTAGCAGCATTCAATGACTTGTGGTAATCTTTTTCCTCAAAATAAATAAATTTGCAAGAATTATTTCGTTTTTTCTGCCTGCTATTAGGAATATGATGGTAGTAGTATTGGCGAATGTCCCTCGAATCGTTGGGGCACAAACCAAGCTTAAAATTGATAGTACATCCCGTCAGTTAAGAATATGGCTCAGATAATTAGGCATAATTAATTGGACTAATCTTTTGTTAATATTTGTCCCGGGTTAATCACATGAGTTTTTTAATCCTGGAAACCCGATTATCATTTTTAATAAAAAGGCTATATTTATATCTTTTCTATATTTTATATTTTATATGTTAAAAAATGTAGTTTTCGGGTTACTTTTAATTTTACACATTTGAAAATCATAACTTGGACTTTTTCAAAGCTAGTTTCGCTCTATGATGTAAAAAATGTTTCACATGTTTATGTTACAGGGTCATAAGACAGCACGGATAAGGGCTTTCGCATGTTTAATTTAATCCATGAATGGGAACTCTGTCAAAAGAATTAAGGGAGAGAAAAGCTCCAAGTTTTATGTTATTAGCATTGTTTTACAAATACACAATAAGTTGTAGAAAAACTTTCTTGACAATTTTGATAAAGAAAAAAATGTTGATTTTTTTCTTTTTAAAAAAAATGTTTTTGATGAATTATTAAACGTTTTCTTGGATATGTATGTCTAACTAAGAACTAAGCACAAGTGACTTCATTCTTTATGAGATCCTTCTTTCTTTTCTTTTTACCGGCCAGATTCTTCCTAAAGTTCTTGAAATATTACACGAATAAAAAGCGATATAAATTAAGACTATCGTTCTGGCTATAAGAATTTTCTGTCTAACCCACCGATAAACGTAAATAAATATCGACGATTATATTTTTGAAAATTTAAATAAATTATTATTTAAATAAATTGTTTATCAATTTTTTTAAAAAAAATATTAAACAAGGACGACTGATGATGACAATGAGACGGGTCTAAACCCTAACTCGTATTAAACCCGGCCCTATGAGACGGGTCTAAACTCGATCAAATGGGTCCCGGGACGGGTCTAGACCCGTTTGATCATTTTTGATGCTGGGCGGAGCAGGTCCTGGTTTTAGCCAAAGCTACCACAGACCCGCCTCATATAATGTTAATTTTAATTTTTAATTATTTTTTATTTTATTAATATATCTTATTCTCATTATGTCCTAAATGTTAGCACTAATTTCAGTCTCATGAAAAAAAAAATTGATTTTGGTAGTTTAGATATTGAGCATGTATTTGTTGTGAGTATGATATTTACGTCATTTTTATGTTCAAAATTTATGGGCTTGGCCATCTAAAATTTGACGGGATGGGTCGGGGTTGATAGAACCCACCGGGTTAGCAGGTTGGTGCGGTGCGGGCCGGAGCGGGTAAGGAAGGCGGGGCGGGGCGGACGGGTCTGTTTTTTTCTTGTGAGAGGACGGATCTCAGGTTTGGCCAGACCCGCCCCATTGACATCCCTAAGGACGACCACCATTGCTTAACTTTGATGCATGGGTGCACTGAGGCAAAAACTCTAAGAATGTCAGCATAAGATACAGGGTGGTGATGTCTGTGTTGTGGGAAAGTGGATCATGAAAAGCTTAACCGATAGAGCATCCGCTATCAATTGTAGGATTAAACGTATGCCGCTTTACCAAAAACTATACTGATAGTAACAGTGCAACTCAAATATTTTAAATCGTACAGCAGCATAAGCGCTACGTTTCGATCAATCACACAGGACAATTGTTGCACCCCAACATCTCTACTGTAGCCTCAGTAGTCAATTATGTATATATAAAAAAATCTTTTGGATGTTTATGCTAACTTAGATACTGTTACTCATTGAAAGCTAGAGTCTGCAGGGTAACTCCCAAGCACCCTCAAAAATGTCGCGAACTCCTGCAAAAAGTTAACACCTGTTATGGCACTCGACAACGTAATTATTTCATACAATAGACCAAACAGTACCTTTAGATGACCAAGGGCATTTTGTGCTCGGTTATCAGCCATCGATGCTTCAAAATCAATGTAGAAAAGATATGGGAAATATCTGTTCAGAAATACAAGTAATAGAGATAGTTTAGCAGAGGATTTGAAGAGCGTAAAATGCACAAGAATGCCAAGAGCTTATATGATCTGAGAATGGTGGTCGAAATAGCATAGATTTCTACTTGGGGAAGCCTATGGTATTATCATCAGGTGTCTGCGAAGCTTGCTTCTGCAAAGGACGGCTTTCAATCTACATCAGCAGAAAAAAATAATAATAAAAGAAAATTGTAATAGACAATAAATCACAGAATATATCCTGACAAGAGCAAGTACAAAACAAACTCACCTTTGTAAGGTTGATATTCCTCATAGCAAACACAGCAAGTGCTTTAAAGAGCATTCCTGGACCATCCTCAAGGGAGAAGACTATACTCGTCTGATAAATTATACATGATGAATGAATTACCAGTTGCATGGTGCTAGAGTGAAAATATAGGGAAACTTGCTCTTTCAAAAAAAGAATAACTGAAATTGAGCAATGAATTTCTTATCACCAACAGTTGCATGCTTAGGAAAGCTAACCTTGAAAGGTTTATCGGTGCCTGGTATAATAGGTTCCCTGGCCAGCATAAGAAATCGAGTGACATTGTCAGAATCATCCTGAAAGTAGAAATGGGACTGAAGATAATATATCAAATTTGTAAATTATACTTATGACTTATGAGAACATATGAAAGTGATCATATAACAGTAAATAAACTTACTAACCGACCTGTATGTCTTGAGCAAGTACATTCAAATCATAGATCTTAGCAGCAGTCATGCTAGCAACTGCCCCAGTATCCTTGAGTTTATGGAAAGCAACATACTGAATATCCAGAAAGATACGATGTGTAAGACAATGATTAAAACTGAATGAGATGTACAAGTTCTTGACCTCAGTCTCATTGACACTGACAGTCAGAAGTTCAAGAGATTCGCTTCAAAATCCTGGATCCCCAATGTTTAAAACATAGATTTGAAGCGGAAAAAATACTACTAAAATATTTCATTCATTTAGTTGAAAGGAAAGTGAACAGGCTATGTTTATGTGAATACACTGAGTGTTATTCTATGCATTTACTGTTTTATCTTGTATGTGTTATCATTCTGGTCCGTTGCTATTTCTGTTTATTTTGCCAGACCGGAGATGTGATGACATCTGGTTTTAAATGCTCTCTCTCGTGTTTTCCTTGCAAATCTATAGCCCGGAAGTTCATGAAGAACAAGGAAACCTATCGTAAGTGTCGGTACAAGAAATAATGCACGTCATAAATTTGATTTTACATAAGTTCTATTACCTTTGCTGCACCAGCTGTATCATCCACAGCTTCTCTCACCAGTCCTAACTTAGTTAATGTGTTCTCACACTGTGCAAGTGCCTGAAGAACAAAGGTTACATGTGGATTGAACGCCTCAAGACAAACAGAATCTGTTTGACTCAGAATGAGATACCTGTGGATGGCTAAGAACCCTCTTCAAATCTTCAACCTTGACACCATGGTTCACTAGTAAGCAATGTCTGACTGAAAGTTTCACTTCTCCAACAATATGCAATCTATGTCGAAGTAGAAGGTCATAATTCCTGTGAATGCTACCACCTAGAGAATTTTCTATTGGCAGTACCGCTCTATCAACAAGCCACCTTTCAACAGCCTGTAAAACGTTGACCAAAGGAACAAAAAGGAAATAGTAATGAACTACATCTCCTTGACATAGATCTCTTCAAGATAACACATTATTATTTAGTAATTTTTCATTGCAAATGATATTTAAGTCAAAAGAATTCCCACCAGTTCGAGTACCAATTTTATGACCCTTTTCAACTTTATAAGCAAATTATTTATGCCACAAAATGCATCATTTATGCTGAAAGCCTGAAACCTTCGGCGGGTGCTCACAAATGATTATTTCATTACAACACTGATAAATCCCCCCTCCCCCTACTCTTTATATGTGCCCATGTGAAGGAAAAAATAGTGTTTAGATGGCAGACTCCCCTGAACACTACCGAAACGGATTTAAAAAGATGTAAAAAAGGGGAACCACTGAAACACCAGCCATTTGTTGAATAATTCAACTAATACATGATTAATTCACACGCATCATATGAAACACAAAAATGCAACATATTTGTCACCTGAAAAGCAGTGTCAAATTGTTCGCAGGGAACTGCTTCACATTTTGGATATGCCTTCTCTGCTGCAGACTCGCTATATGCACCTCGAACACCCTTTCGCATTAAGAAAATTCATTCATTCCAAAAACATTAAGCATCGATCAGATAAAGATGCACTGGCAAAAAGATATCGGACGAGCTAGGGACGACAATGAGCGCGAGGGGGCTATAGGCTTATTCGTGGTGACCCTTATATTTGTAGAAAATTTCAGAAAAAAATAATTAAATTATTTTCATTTATGGCAATCCATTAGGTCTCCCATCTCTACACATTCATGTAACTACGTACTTCAATGCCGGGTAATTAAAAGCAGCCGTTTTTGAATAAACTGGGAGAAAACCTGATAAGCAACACGGAGAAGAGATCCTTCGGTTGCCCCATTAGTTAATTGCGCGGATGTCAAAGGCCCTAAAAATTTCAAGCATTCATTAATCATAAAATAATCCCCAATAAGCCAAAATAAAAAAACCATCCAATAAAAAATCAAACAAATTATACGCGGAAGTAAAGGAAGAGAATCTTTGGAATTAAATTCAAAAGGGTAGTCTTCGATTAGCTTTTGCAGCTCAATTGCTCTGGTTTTCTGAATGCCTTTGTCACTGCTGCTGCATGCGTGACGGCAGGTTCTACGACGCCGTTTAGGGAGATTAACGGAGATAAAGGGAGTCTGATTAGGGTTTTGGTTTTTGAATTGGAGAGGGTTGATTACGGATCGGGATGTGGATGCCGCCATCGGACTAAGATTTGAAGCCAGCTTAATTTGTTTCAGTTAATTATAGCTTTTGAATTTTTTTATTTTTTTGTAAATTGTTTAATATTAGAACTATCATCATGTCTGAAAATTGCATCGTGCGGACTGCTGAAAATCCAAAAGAAATCATGTTCAAAAGATGAGTATGTCAGATATACATATAGTCAATTAAATATATGATAAGACTAGACGAGATAAAATAAGGGATGAATACATTCGAGTTGAACTATGTGTGATTTGTAAGTCACTTATGCTGGTTAGACCATGTATTAAGTAGGCCAATGATGTATATATGTGTCGAGTATAGTTCATTGATTTCGACCATTTTAAGAGTGCAATGAACGAACGAAGAAGACATGCTTGGAAGTTATGTGGAAAGAGATGAAGTTCAAAGAGATTAATAATAATATTTTGGCAGAAATAAACTATTATAGAAAACTGACGTATTGGTATACCCGATTTGATTCTTTATGGTTTATGTTATCTATTTTAATTGGGATTAGAGATTTATTTATTTTAATTTGTTTAATCTAAACCGATGGTTGGATGTATAAAAATCAGGAAATGTTGTCTTGTCATTTATACTAGCTTTATCCAAACGAAAAAGATATCAACATCCTATCAATTAATAAGGGGAAGTATCAAATCTAAATTTTTAACGACTTTTTGTGAATTTTAAAAATCTAGAAGTATTTAATTTTATATATTTTATAAAAATCTATAGGTATTCAATCTATATTTTTGTACTCTATATAAATCCTAGACTTTTATAGAGTTTTTAAAAGTCATGTCATATTCAAACATGACTTTTAAAACTTCTATAAAAGTCTATAGATATCCAAATGTCAATAGATTTTTAATGACTCTATGAAATTCTTTTAAATACAAACCCTGAAGCTCGATCTACAACTCTAAAAAGTAAAAATTCCCCTCATTTGAATAGATTTTTAATTGAAAAATACTCAGGTAACCCATATAACTATTGCTTTACTCTAGTAACAATGAATTTTAGTCTTTACACATTGACTTATGCTTTCCCACAAATAATATCATTTTAAAAGTTGATCTAAAAAACTTACATAATTTTTATTTTATCTTAACATAGTATAATTTTTTTAAATAATTTTGGTGGGATCAAAGTTTGAATCGTTAATTTTTACATTCTTTGTAATTTTATTTTTGAAAGCTAGTAAATCGATGAGCAACACACCCCTGAATCACATCGGTAACAATAAGATCACGGAGAAAAGAACACAACTTGACCGAATTCGAATCCAAGGTTAGAATTCCGGATAATAAATTTGAAGGGTAAGACCATCAATATATCTAGTCTAATCCCCACATATTTTATGCATATAAATAGTTTATCTGAGTATAACATTTTTTGATAATAAATAAATATCGTGTAAAAAGTAAAAACTAAAGATTATATTAATTTAAATTTTTTATGATTATTTTTATTTGATTTTATAAATAATTAAAATATATATTTAGTAGGATAATTATTTGGGACTACTAATACACATATCTCGGAGCATTCTTATAATTTATCAAAATATATTATTCTGGTTCTAAAATGTTCATTTTTTCAGATAAGTTATATGAGGTTTCTTCTTTGTGTGTTGTATTTTCTACTATTGTCGTAGGGGTATATAATCGGTTAAAACTGAATCGATCGAACTGAATTTTTGAAAATTCTAACCGATCGAATTTTACTCTTAAAATCAAACCGATTAAAAATCGGTTATTTTGGTTGGTAACCGAATTAACCAATATTTTTTTAAAATTTAAAAAATTAGATATTGTGATTTTAAAATTTTAAAAAGTTAAATTTAAATAAAGAATGATAATAATTGATTTTTTAAAAAATAAAATGTAAATTTTTAATTTTTTTTAAAAAATATTAAAAAATTAAACATTTCGGTTAATTCGATTAACCGATATTTTTAAAATAAAAACCAAAACTGAATTAACCGAATTTTTTTAAAAAATCAAAAACAGAATTTTTGAAATAGCCGAATCAATTTTCAAATTAATCCAGTTTGTTCGATTTAACCGAACTTTTTCTCACCCCTAATTATCGTTTATTTTAGATTATGGCCAATTATTATTATATTTGTCGGTTATTTTAATATAATTCTTGTTCTTGTTAAAAAGAAAAAGAAAAAAAGAGTGACGAACAAAATATAGACTACTTTACAAATTAGTTACATAATAATAATAATTTGTTAGAATATATTAATTAATAATAATCTTACTATATTATAATGCATAAGCCCCTTATAATAACTACCTTGGTATGGCAAATTTGAATTTACCAAACTACCCCCTCCAATGGTTTGTTGTGATTTTTTGTTGCATCTTTTGAATTGTAATATTAACCAATGTATATGTCTCATTTATTCATTACACGAATCAATTCATATGCATTATATATTACGTTACACACACAAGTGTGTGCGTCGTCTACTAGTAATAATAATGTCCAAAATGAGTATCACTAATTAATTAGTTAGTAGATGCATGACTTTGTCTCGAGGAGGGAACCGGATATTTCTCACCCGTACCGCTGTCTTCAACAGAATGTGCCACCGTGCTTAACAGTACATGCATGGCAGCCATCTGTGTTCTTTTTCTCTCTACATAAACAGACCTCCAATTCCACTTCCAGAGAACACAAACGCTACAATTCGAGTCACAATGTGGAAGATCAAGGCACTGTTTGTGCTGGCCCTGGTGGTGTGCTTTTCACTGGTGGTTGCTTATGAAGAAGAGGAGTGGGGGAGGGGAGGTGGAAGGGGCTGGGAAGAGGGTGGTTCTGGCGGAGAAGAAGAGGGTGAGGGTGGAACTGGGCGGCGGGAAGGGGAGGACTGGTTCGTGTTGAAGGATTCCAAGCCTGTAGTGAAGACTGATGCAGGGTTCATGAAAGTGGTGAAGGGTTTTGGAGGCAGATTTATGAAAAGCCCGATGCATATCGGCTTCATCACAATGGAGCCCAGAAGCCTTTTCATCCCTCAGTACCTGGATTCTAGCCTCATTATCTTCATTCGCATAGGTAAATCTATTAGTATCTCTAGAGTGTCTCTTGTTCTGTGTTAATATTTGTTGTTTTCAGGTATAAAATTGTATCAAACAGGCCCTGACATGGATCTTCATTTTGATTGTTCATTAATATATGAGTTGCAGAGTCAAATTTTGTAATTTGGTTTCTGCATGTTGGGTTTAAGTAAAATATGGTATCAAAACATGGGAGAATGTGTAAATCGATACGATGAGATTTAAAGAGTCAGCTATTTAGTTCATGTGTGTATGTGCAGTTTTCTGCGTGTTGGTTTTTCTGTGAAAGATGGAATTTTGAAAGTATATAAACTATTAGTTCACTATTGTCAGACCAACTCATATGAGCTCGACTTGGTTTCTGATATTACATTCAACTAAAGCGTACATTATAAGTTCAGTGTTTTGTAATCTATTAAGTTGATATTTGCCCAATAATGTGCTCGTGTATGTCTTTCATTTGGATTTTGAGCTTCAAGTTTTCTGGCTTCAAGTTTACATGGGGAATTGGGCTAAAGTTTAAAAATAAAAGGATTTTTTAAACCCAAACCAGTTTAGGATCACCTCGCGTTAAACTGATTGGACCAGTTACAAAAGCTGGCAGTTTGAATATTGTTCGCCTTGCTGAACCTGTGGAGCTAAAAAAATAGACCAAATTTTGCGGCTGCATGCAGGTGAAGCGAGAGTTGGGAATATATACAAAGATGACCTGGTCGAAAGAAATTTGAAAATGGGGGACATATATCGAATTGGGGCAGGTTCCGCTTTTTATTTGATTAATACAGGAGAAGGGCAGAGGCTTCATGTAGTATGCAGCATAGATACATCGGATAGCTTGGGGTGGCAGAGATTCCAGGTAATTTTACGCATTCACCATCATTTTCAAATATGATTTTGCATGTCATGTGAATGTTCCAAGACTTGATCCTTCACTACTTTTTAGCTAATGGAACAAGAATGATGAAAATTTCTTGAGACATTACTCATTCTAATGTGTATGTTGCAGTCTTTCTATATAGCTGGTGGAACTTATCCGAGATCAGTACTTTCGGGTTTTGACCCCCTGACACTTTCAACAGCATTCAATGTAAGTGAAAATCCATCTTATATTTTCTCAGTTTAAAATAGATTTCTGACTAAACTGTGTGTGATTTTCAGGTTTCGGAAGGCGAATTGAGCGAACTGTTGATGAGGCAAAATAAGGGTCCTATTGTTTACCTATCGGAGCCTCATTCCGAGCCCCATTCTTCTAGTATGTGGTCCAAATATTTGGACATGGAACAAGATGATAAACTTGTGCATATGAAGAGAATTGTGAGGTTCAGAGGAGGTGATGTAGAACAAGAAGAAGAGGCGAAACCGGCATGGTCATTTAGGAAGCTTTTGATCTCTATGTTTGGGAAGGCAGGCAAGAGGGGGGATAAGAAGGGTCGGGTTGGCAAGGGGCCGGATTCTTACAACATCTACGATAGGAAGCCCGACTTTAAGAACGATTATGGATGGAGCATCGCTTTGGACGAGTCCGATTATTCGCCCCTCAAGCATGATGACTTTGGTGTTTATCTTGTCAATCTCACTGCGGTAAAACTACACTTGCATTATGCATAGCACATCCATAAGTTGATCCAGTGCTGATCCGTAGTGATCAGCAAGTGAAATATGTGTTGATTAAGCTTTTTGCATTGTAAATGATCTAAATTGTCTTCTCTTCCAAATGAACATAGGGATCAATGATGGCACCCCACGTCAATCCAAGAGCAACCGAGTACGGAATCGTGTTGAGAGGAGCAGGCACCATCCAAATCGTCTACCCCAACGGAACTCTAGCGATGAATGCCAAAGTAACAGAAGGCGAGGTCTTTTGGATACCTCGCTACTTCCCATTTTGCCAAATCGCCTCAAGAACCGGTCCATTCGAGTTCTTTGGCTTCACAACATCTGCCCGTGATAACCGGCCTCAATTCCTCGCGGGAGCCAACTCACTACTTGACACAATGAAAGGGCCCGAATTTGCAGCAGCATTCGGGTTGAGCGAAGATAGATTGAAGGAGATTCTCAGCTCGCAACGGGAGTCCGTTATCTTACCTTCGGCTGCCGTAGCACCACCCGAGGAATCGCCATCTGAAGAATCTCCACAAGAAAAAGCGGCACCGAGGTTGATGGTGGATGGAAGTGAGATGGCAAAGGTTATCGGCAGCTATGGCAATGATATGATTATGGGCCTTTAGTTCTCCATTTTGGAGTCGGGTTTTCATTTTCTTTTTTGCATTTTCGTTCTGCTTTTGTTTCAAGGTGGGTACGCTTAATCCGAGTTCTTGTTCTCTTGTGCATTCTGGAAACTTGTAATAAACTTGAACTGTGATCTTTCTTCTTTGCTTGGCTCGAGTAGATCATGATTTAAGTTTATGGGCGAATTTCATTGAAATTTAAGCATAAAATTGACCACGTTTAACCCCATGCTGCTCAATAATTAGTCTATTTGTATGCTGAAATCAAGAAAGTAGTAAGATTCGGTTTGGTTCATGCTTTGAAGATTTAAGTCCGTGTAACGCTGCTCAACTGAATTTACATCTTCAAATAATATTTGTTATCTAATTTTTGGAGTAGAATTATACTTTTTCTTAAAAAAAAATTGGTTCAAAATTTTTTTTTTTCTAACAGTCTAACTGTAATACGTCATCTGTATGATTTCGGTCCATTTTGCTATATGTGAAAAATTGTCTATACAATCATAATTGCTCAAAACGAACTAATTTAGCTTGTCTCGGTTCATACATTTGTCGACTATCTTCTTAATATGCTACCTTTTAACCGGGGAGTGATGGGTTAGATGAGGTCAATTCTAAATCTTACATTTCTATTGGGGCCATATTTTCATATATAACGCAAATTTAAGGTTGATCTAGTCCATCCCTCCCCTTTTAACCCGATCTCATGGCTTAAATGGTGGTTTAATTGGCAATCATTTCATAATAAAATAGCTAAAAACATGACCTAATTGAAACGGTGATGTAACAAGGTCATTGTTACTGGAAAGGTGTAATACGCTGTAGCGGTGACCCTACTTGCCACAAATTTTTTTTTTTTGACTTAGAAAATGTTTTTTTGTAAAAAAATTAAAATTTTACCCTTAAATTGTAGTTTTCCCTTAAAATATATATTTTGTCCCCCTTAAATTATATTTTGATCCCTCAAATTTAATTTTGAAATTTTTTTGCCCCTTTTCTAGAAGTTTTGCGTCCACCAGATGATGACATGACAACTTAGCTGTATGGAAAAGTATAAATTCCGTAATGGTTGAGCTGAACCTATTAAGTATAAATATCCAATGCAACTCAATTTTTATAAGTAATGTTTCACTATTTACACTTCATATTTGAGCGATCTTGCATTGTTTTTTTTCAATTGTTGACTTAAACATCGGAGAAGTTTCATCGAAAAATCTTTCCGACAACCATCTGACTTTTTCTTTCGTAAGCACAGGACAAATATTGGAACTGGTGAATGAACATTTGTTCACTAAACAAATCGTATAAATGCTCTAGAGGAATTTTAGTTATTAATTGTACTTAATGTTTCCACATAGCTATTAATGGCCTACCTATTGAGGTCCTTTATTTTCCGTACTCTTTTGACATCCCATCTTGCACCAGTTTTACTAATAAAAGACCCCTCTTTTATCTCAACAAGTGCTGTAAATCCACCCCCACATTACTGTAAGGTTGTATTTGTATTTGGAATTTTGGATAGATGTATTTTATTTGAATAAAGAGATTTGATTTAAGAATGAATTTGAAATTTGAGAGTTAGTGACATATAACCTCTATGTGGTTTGTTAAATAGTCAAATCTGGTTTGAAAATATGCATTTTACCCCATATAATTTATAAAATAGATAGTTTACCCTATATGGTTTGAAAATATGCATTTTACACCCCGTGAAAATAGACATTTTACCTCCTTATAGTTTGTGAATAAGTGTGAAATACACCATACACATTGGGGGTAAACTGTTTATTTTGTAAACCATATGGGGTAAAATGCCTATTTTTACGAATCACAAGGGGTTAAAATGCATATTTTCAAACTATATGAGGTAAACTGCATATTTTGTAAATCACAGGGGGTAAAATGTCTATTTCAAACCATATGGGGGTAATCCGCCTATTTGAAAAACCATAGAGGGTAATCTGTCAAAAACCCAAAATTTGGATTTGAAATTACACATATCGATATATTTCAAATACATCACAATTATATTATATTTACATAAGTAAGAGGTGGATTTGATATACATTTAATATAAATTTATTCAAACAATTAAATTAATTTGAAATCAATGATGATTTCAAATCTCACGATCCAAATATACCCTAAATGGATTTCATAAGACGGGAATTTTGGTAACAAGAATCTTGGGTATGTGAACAATAAAACTGGAACAAACATAAATTTAGAACAAGGTTACGCGAGTTGAGTCCCTCTTGTCCAGTCTATTTATCGATCTTTTGTATTATTATCTATAATTAATAATTTTATTAAATCTTTACTTATATCACACTCTGATTTAGGATTAACAAAATCTTCACACCAGCTCCAGATTGCTCTCACAGGTTAGCGACGATCGCCGCACGCTGATCAATTCTTCGCCGTCTCCAGCCATGATACGACATCGTTTAAGTATTCTTCAGATCTTGTTAGTATACTCTTTGTTTATCTTGTGTTCGATACATAATCGTTCTGCGAGAGCTGAAGTTATTACCCTAACAGGCGAGACTTTTGATGACAAGGTAAGGGAATTTTAAGTTTCTAATTTCTACTTTTCTATCCAATATCATGATTTGTGGCTTTGGTACTTTGAATCATCGTACAAAGATCTGGACCAATTTAATTTTTAATTTAAAAATAGTTTAATGCGGTATTCCTATGAATTTTATTGGAGTTTTCTTGTCACCGCAATTGTGCCTTCTTCCCTAAAGAAAAATATTGGCTCCAGTGGTTCTCGGTTATGTGACAGAAGCGTGTGAGCTTGACTATGATCTGCTCAGATGCCCTTCTTGTGTTGAAGTTATTGTTTTTAGATGAAATTGACTTTTAGTCGCGAAAATTATCCTGTTGAATTTTGTACTCATTAAGTGCATAGTGAATGGAACCAAATAAAAGATAGGCAACGCAAAGGGGGCATGGAAAAATTAGAATTGAGAATGTTTATATAAAATGAAGATGATTTCTGTACTCTGGATATCTTTTCGTATCTTTTTTTTTTCAAATGTTTTATGTTTTAAAGTCCCTTATGGTGTAATTTAGGTTCAAGAGAAAGACACGGCATGGTTTGTAAAGTTTTGTGTTCCTTGGTGTAAGCACTGGTAATTTTTATTATGCAATTTTTTTCAATTTTATGATCGGTCTGCTTGTAAAAACTGAGTACCTGTTGACATTGGCTTAACAATGGTTTAATTTGTCTCTAGTAAAAACTTGGGGACACTATGGGAGGATTTGGGAAAGGAGATGGAAGGCGAGGATGAGATTGAGATTGGTGAAGTTGATTGTGGAACTAATAAACCGGTGTGTGCTAAAGTAGATATCCATTCATATCCTACTTTCAAGTTATTCTATAATGGAGAAGAAGCTGTGAAATATCAAGGTAATGATTTTTTTGGATTTATATTCACGATTTGAGTTTTTAGTTACTATCTGTTTGATGTCTATTATTTCAATTAGTTCCTTCGCATGAGCTTTATCAGTGTTAAACCAACAATAGACTATTTAAAGCCTGTTTGAGAAGCATGTCCCTAATAGCACAAGGCCCGTTTTTATTTCTTACTGCTCTTTGTTTAGACTTTGGATAGCTATGAAAAGAGGATAAACCACTTTCTTCATAGAATGGCTCATAATTATATTTTTCTTCGATGGACGAGACCTAATTGAATAGTGTAACTCTTACTCTCCCATACCATCAAGGTATTTGTCATATGCCTCGGGCCCATGAGCCTGCAACCATCTAGCAATGAGCTAGTGACTACTTTGTAAAAGTTCTCGGTTTATGAAAATAATTCATACAAATGGTTGGACTGATGCATTATGCAGAATAAACGCTTTTCCAAATTTCTTGAATAATCCCATCAAAATCATCTCGGAGAAACGAAACCACACTACCAAAGTTTTCTTCACAGCTTTAAACATCTTTTTTTTTGTTTTTCAGAATGTTTTTTCAAGATATATAGTTGTTTTGGAAATAAAGCATGCATAAAAATGATAATGAAAGTGGCCTTTAGTTAACAAGATCAATAGTCCTTATGTGTTTTATCTGGAGATTCTCCTATCATTACCTTCTTGTCGCCACACCTTTTTATAGTGAATTTATGATGCAGTTTCTCTTTATAAAAGTCACAAAGTGAATAAAGTTTACTGCTTGAGCTGAAGAATTTCAGCTATTACTAATTCTAACTTGTTGATTTAAAAACTGAATCTCTCAGGAGCCAGGAATGTGGAATCACTTAAAACATTTGCTCTGGAAGAAACAGAAAAGGCAGCTACAAAAACACAACTCGAGAGCAATGGCGAGTTGTGATCTTTCTCGATGAAGTTGGCTTTGACCTTTCCTTTGATAGGAAGGGTATGCGTGAGTTTTCTAGCATGCCGCAGTCTAGATTATTTTGTTTATATCACGTCTATTGAAATTTCCCTCGTAGTTGAGAACTTTTGGTGTCACAATTTTTGAAGATATGAACTACTGATATGTAAAAACTGTGACAATTGGGTTGTGATCGATGGTTTTATCATATTTAGATGCAGTGATGGGATGTTTTCCTGGATATAAACACCTTTGACAATTGAAGATGGTTACCTTGGTGATGGATATCATTTTGGGGATCCTAGCAGACGTACAATCGCAATGTTCTTTACTAGCTTTGAGCTGCATAACACATAGCTTGTTGAAAACATTAATGCATTGAAATCTCGTGATGAAGTTTTATTCTTACTAAATATTTTTTGATTTCGAGATTTAGGATATCCTTGGTGTTTGACATTTGCCATTGTCACTCAGGGTTGCGATTGTTCTTTTCTAACCTTTTTATAAGGTTTGCCATTGCACAATAACGCTTTTGATCATTGGACATGACAACTTCTCCTTTTTGGACCAACATCTAATACAATTCTTGACTCTTGTATTCTTATATGCCGAGAATATCTTTGGATTTCGAGTTTAAGGGTTGTGCTTGTGTTATTTGCTTTTGCTGACATTATTTTGGGGAAAAGAAAAGATTGCTCGTTAAGTGAGGACAATGTGAAAATAATAAAGATAGATTATTGTAATCAGTCATTTATACACATATAAAATCAAATAGAAATAAAATATAATTACAAAGCTAAATTCAATGTTGGGTTTTGGTTTCTACAAGTTCAGTCTGCATACCTTTGTTTTTAACAGAATCTTGGGGAACTTTATTTGGTAACCTTACCTCAAAATGAGATACATTATACAACTGCACTTGGTGTAATCTATGCAATAGATCACTGGATGTTGAAAGTCCATTTCCAATGACTCCATTCTCTCTGTTGTCCTGCACTCAATAGCTATTATGGGAGTTTTTGGATTGTGTTGTTATTTTGTGTCTACGGGTTGGAGACTTGCTATGATAGATTAGTTGTACTTTGTAATAGGGTTGAAGTACCCATTGTACTCCTATTATTAATAATATTTCTCTTACAAAAAAAAATATTACATTTCTTTTTATAGTTCAAGGAAAGACTTCGCGGTTTGTATGTAGGAACAGTTAAGCATAAACATTTTAAAGTTTCTTAAGCCAGCAATTTTTTTAGTGAACGAGATCAGTATTGTAACACCCCAAAAATCTCAATTACAAAATTAGACAAAATAAGTTGAAGCTATCAAAAATAAATCCATAATGGTAAAATATTGGAAGAAAATTCATCATGCATCAAAATACCATTTATCATACTAAATTCAAATATATATTTAAATCATAGAAACAATAAATAATAATAATAATAATAACAATAATAAATAATAATTTATAAATTTATGTTTAATTATTTCATAATATTAGCTAAAAAAGAAAGATTTAATTAATATTAGGTATTGACACTTGTCAATACAATTGCCCCAACACATGCCAACTCCTCAAAGCCTCAATCCATGCAAACCCCTATAAATACCCCCCCCCCCCCCCCCCATTTCATCAGATTGAAGACACAAATTCAAGAGCAAGTTTGAGAGAGAGAGTGTAGGAAATAGGTAGAAAATAGAGTGGAAATAAGAAAGTTATGAGGAAAAATACCAAATCTTCTCCAAAAAATCCGAACATTTCACACAACATTCATTATACACCCAGAAAACATTTAGTATATGAGGTGTTCAAAAATCAGTATCCAAATTCGTCCAGAAAATCAAAATCGTGAAGAACTGTGAGCTGTCCAAAGCCCAGAAAACCCATTTCAAGGTATTGGTTTCAAGCTACGATTTCGTGCCTTTCTAAAACGATTTTAAACTTAGAGTCTAAATGGAAGTTGTTCAAAATGTGTTAAATCTTATGGGTATGTCGGCAGATGGCCCAAACGGCCGCCGTACGTACTGATTTCCGGCGACCCAAACACATCGTTAATCATTTCGAAAATTAGAATTCTGGGCAAAATAAGTTTGGAATTTCAAAATGATTTCTAAACAAAAATGGTAGATCTTGTCGCGGCGGACACGACTGTAAATTTTCAGCCGCGCGTGGCGGCCGGAGCTTGTCCACGTGCCGTCACGATGGCGCGTGAGATACACGCGGCTCCTCGATATGGCGTTTTCCGGTTGACGAACATTTCTGGACTGATTTTAGGTATTTCTGGAAAGTTTCGTGATTTTTCGACTTTTGGTTGAATTATCATGAATTTTTAAAGTCTTATTCAAAATTACCTGGACAAGTTTTGTACAAAAATGATTTGTAAAAGATTCAACAACATATCTTGGTTGTTAATCACCATAAATTACTTATATTATGTTGATAGGAATTTAATTGGCAACTGGGTTCAAAATCAGGTCAATCCAGTAAGATATTAAGTAGTAAGGTGAAGTGTACTGCCGAATTCTTGTTATATAGCCTTTTGGCATTTGGCCTGGAATTTACAGTATCTTGTTATTCATTATCTCACCTTTTATATATTGTCATCATATTGTACATTATCTCGTTCCATTGGTCATCTTGATCTGCATGTTTAATTATCTTCAATGTTATCGATTACTAATCGATCCTTTGATTGAACGAATCCTTTGACTGAATGACTGAATGAATGGAGCCATGGGTATTTATCCACTGGACAACGTGGCTTCGGCCCGGAAAGTGAGTCCAATGAACAACGGATGACAGTCCGGGTATATGGTTCATCTGAACAACGCGCACCATTTTACGGTCCGGAGAATGGTTCGCCTTGGCTCGTAAATGACTGAATGTACAGATCCCATCTGAATATGTGAGGAAAAGTGCTACACCAAACTGTCCGGTGGGAGCCACCTCTTTAGCCCACTATATTCACTCTGAAATCCTAAAATCGTCACTTGTCATTATTGACAATTATTTGATTGCAAGATATTTGTTACATGACAGATCATATTGAGAAATTGCATTGTTTGATAATTACAGATATAAAGCCATTGTTATTCCCTCACTAAGTCCTCAAAGACTTAACCTCTGTTTTCCTTGTTATTTATTGTGAGTTCCAGTTACAGGAGTACCGGAGCCAGAACCGGAGGAAAATTAGGAAAAATGGAAATGTTGGCTTACCGGGACTGTTATTGTATTTTCTCTTTTATTAAGTGCCGGACCATTATAAGGAGTTTGTACTGTGATGTATTTTGTTACTAATTAGAATGTTTAACGCTTCCGCTACTAAAAATGAATGTGACTAAACGCTTCCGCTATTTCCGAAAAGGTTTAAAACCTTCGTGCTTAATGTTCTTAGAGAATGTGGCACCAGATAAGGGTTAAAGTAATATGTGCCCGAGTCGGGTCCCACAAGTATCCCGTTTGATCCTGACTCGATCCATAAAAGTATTTATCCCCATGTCTCCTTGGCTGAGCTGAGTATCATGGCTTCCTATCTACCTTTGACTTGATAAATAAACTTCTGATACGATATAAAGGGATGCCTATAATATTATTGGTCTCTCTGCATGATACTGAATGGACCAAGGAACTAGATTTAGGCTTCCTGTTGGGTACTATTCGATCTACCTTATTCAGCGGTATTTAGATACACTTATATTCTCCTACCTGGTAGATTGGTTTCCTAAGGTATTCTGGAAGTTTAAGAATCTTTTATCAAGAAACATAACCATAACCACTGAATAACAAACACTAAGGCCACATCGCCAACCAAGAATACCACCCCAGCAATCTCAATAGTTTCGGAGTGAGTGTTGTTTCTTGACGTATGGAAGTGGTTGCTTCACCACCCCAGATGAGAATTCGTGCTTAGCCATCGAGCAACTATGCTACCACACTAAACCTTGTGAGATTTAGCTTCCTTTCTTCTACCAGGACTGATCGCCTCATACACCAGGCAAATGTAATGTATAGAGGATTGCTGTAGCTTTGCTTAAGACTCCTCTCTGCAATAGTTTGTCTTTCCAGATGATCCAAAGACTCTGTGTGATTCTTTTGTCTCACCATTGTGCTTCTAGCGGTTTCTCAAGAATGGGTGAAGGTACAAGGGCAAATTGCCTGTGTTTAGTTCGCATTGTTAATTCATGAACAAATTTCTTTGTCGCAATTTGAAATCGCATAAGCCGCTTCTCATGGATCATATAATCATAGTTCAGCTTTTGCCATACAATGAAATAAAGGGAACGCACAGATCCTTCTGATGTAAAAAAATGAGATGCTTGGGGAAGAGAGAAACACTGCCCAAGTTCCGAGCTCTTGTACGACTAATTTTTTTCAAATATCGTATAATTTCCGTACATTAAGCTGACCAAGGACTACCAAAAACAAATTTTCAGTTCTTGTAAAGAAAGATTTTTGATTCTCCATTAGAACACCCTTTACAAGAGGTATTATTGTGATCGCTAAATTTGACATATAAATTACACACAATAAATCAAACAGGAAATCAGGTATTATTTTGTTCACTAAATTTGACATACAAATTACACACAATAAATCAAACAGGCAATCAAACTACATCTCATTCAAACTCTAACATCAGAAACAACAAAAGAATCTGAACAACAATCAATTACTTCAAGATTTCTCAGCGAACCTGTAGGATGAATAAGAAAGTGTACCAGCGCTCCAGCTGGTATGAATAAGCTCACCTCTCGTATTCTCGCCCGCCGCACCCATCGCTACGTGCAGCGGATAAAAATGGTCCGGCCACGGATGCGCTGCCTTGGCATACGGCGCCTTGAGTTCATAATCATTCACATCTTCATACCTCCCTTCGTAAAGAGCTTCCTTTATCCAATTATCGAACTCATAAGCCCACGGTACCACCGAATTCCCAACCTGACGACTCATCGCCCGCAGATTATGGGTGGCGGCGCCCGACCCGATTATCAAAACCCCTTCCTCTTTCAGCGACGCCAACGCTTTCCCCATATTAAAATGGTGGGTCGCGTCCTTCTCCGTCTGCACGGAGAGCTGGCACACGGGGATGTCAGCCTCCGGGTACATCAGCATCAGCGGCACCCATGCGCCGTGATCCAGCCCGCGTTTCTTGTCCACGTGCACGCGCTTGAATCCCGACTCAGTAAGCAGCTCCTTCACCCTGCTAGCCAATTTCGGAGCGCCGGGAGCCGGGTACTTGAGCTTGTACATCTTCTCCGGGAAGTTGTAGAAGTCGTAGATGGTTTCACTGGGTCCTTCCACGGCGTTGACCGTAGGATCGGCTGTCTCCCAATGGCCTGAGATTATCAAAATGGCTTTGGGTTTCTCCATAAATACCTTCTGCCGGAATGATTTGAGGAAGCCGCGCGCCGGTAGGGAATCGTCGATTGACAGCGTTGGCGAGCCGTGAGAGATGTAAAAAGTCTCTTTCATCATCTTATTCGTCGTCGAGAACTCCCAGGATTCAATTATATACGCAAATTTCAGAGTAAATACAAGACAGAAACACAGAGACCCGAATGCGTATATATAGAAGAGAGATTTTGCGGTCATTCCGTGGTAGATTACGGGAGCTACCAACCTTTCTGATGTTGACTTCTTCCCGGCCATTTTTTGACTTTTATTATGATTGTATTACTTTTCACGTTTTTTCAATGACGTTTGCCATTGCGCAGTTTCCAAATAGCGACTTATCGAAATTAACACGACTTCTAGAAGAATAGAGGGTTCTAGAAGCTGCTATAAGTTCAAAGACTTTTGTCCAAACACATTATTAATCTATTATTCATATATCCCCTCAAATGCTTGAACATACTATTTGAGTGAATCTCGTGGAATAATCATCTGAAGATTTTTTAGGATAATTGAAATATGAATTCTGATGTTATTAAAACTTGTAGAAGAAATGAAAATTATAGAAGTCTCATATTGAATCATCAGCTATGAGATTATGTAGGAATCAAAACAGTTTTTTTGAAGCTCGTGTATTAGGAATTTAGAATCCTTGATTTGTATCACCTAAAATATTAAAAAAAATTGGCCATAACAAGTGCCATTGTTGTGTGATTGATCGAAACGTGATGCTTGTGTTGCTGTACGATTTAAAAGATTTGATTTGCACTATTACCATCAGCTGTAGCCTTTGGTAAAACGACAAGCTCTTGATCATATAATTGTTATCAGCTCAAGTCACGTGTTCGATTCACATGAGTTGCAAGGAATACAATTATTGAGAGGGTGATTGTTGGGGTACAACAATTGCTCTTGATGTATAATCGATCGAAACGTGGAGTTTGTGCTGCTGTACAATTTAAAAATTTTGATTTACATCGTTACTATTAGGTATAATAACTTTTGGTAAAACGACACACGCTTAATCCTACAAATAACAGTATCACAGGCGACATTTTTAACTCTACCCAACCAAACATTTATATGCTTTTAAATGCGAACATCGGTCAAGAAGTACATTTTTTTTCGATATATTATAATTTTGATATACATGGTTAATTAATTTAAGGATATCCCATCTATGTACAGTTATAGAGTTTAACTTTGCATATAATAATTTTTTGTGTAAGATATAATTATGTTGACTTAATAATTTTTTTAATCAAATTTTATATTTCAGTTACTCTTAGCATACAATCATACAAATTTAATTTTAAATATAAAATAAACTTTTATGTAAAATATAATTATGTTGAACTATATTTTTTCAACCAAATTTTATTGTTTCGGTTTTATTTGATTATATTTTGCTTTATCAAAAAATCGGAGAGAGTTATGAAAAAGGAATATTTTGGAGGAGCAAATTTGATACATTTAAATAATGTCTTCAATTTAATACTATCATAATATCAATATTTATAGACAGGTGCAGAGGCACACATTTTATTTTGGTGATATAATTTTTTTTAAAAATAAGAATAAAAATATTTTTTTAAAAAAAAATTCGTCCCCTATAAAAAAACACAAAAGAATGGGGTGCGGCCCTGCTCCACTGCCTCCCCTCCGCCACTGTTTATATATATATATATATATAAATAAGAATAAAAATAAATTTTTTTAAATTTCCATACCAATTTTTTTTTTAAAGTAATAAATATATATACTGGCTTAAAAAACGTGTTTGTAATTACTTATTTAAAAAAAATATTTTGCTTTCACAGTAAAATATCTTATGACGTGCTTCTCTATTTTTGCATTTACCTACTTATTTTTAAAAAATATAATAAAAGTAACGAAATAAAATAATTAAAATCTGTTTTTTTTATTTGAAAAATATATAAACAATTTTGAAACGTTACCGTAAAGAACCTCTAAATCAGAAAACCACAAATAAAAAAATAAAAAATAAAAAAGGAAAAGGAAACGAAAACCACAGCATCAGCAAGGACGACATGCCACTGCGCAAGGTAGATGCTCCTCCGGGTGAGGACTTGGGAGCACCCCCTCAGTCCATTATGAATTTTTGTTATTTTAATAGAAAGTACCCGGACATGTTTGCAGGAATTAACCTGAAATCATAAACGGCGATACGTCCGGAATTTAGTAAACTTCCCTTTCCGGCTGGTTTCGGGGTTGAAAAACACAAATCTTACCTGTAGCGTGTGAGAGAAAGAGGAGGGCAGCGGAAGGCATACCCGGCCTCTTCAAAACACTAATTGCATATACAACCGGAAGACTTCAGATTTCTGTATTTTCTGGTAATTTACAATTTTTTTGATCCATATTTGTTTGAATAAAAACTTTAATTGTAAATTCTGTCGTACCTTTTATTGACATGCTAATTGATTTTGCTTGAGTAGTTATGTAAAATGTTTTTTTTTTGTTTCATTAACCAATATTATATGAATGACGTGATTGCCATTTTTTTTTGGAATGGATCAGTTAATCGGAGAGGATGCATGGGCTGGAGGGGTAAGCAATTTTTTATTGTTTCTACTGAGGTAGGCTGTGGCATAGTGGCAGAAAGGTTAATAGTATGGACCTGGTGGCAAGTTGCAGGGTAAATTTATTCTTGATTCAGGATTTTGTTTGATTTGGATTGAATGGAATTGTATCCTATATTTCCTTTTCTGTGTATAAGTGTTTTTGGTGTCTATTATTCTATTTCTTGACGATGGTGGCGATATATGTTATTTTTAGATGGTTATGCTGGAAATATTGCAGACTGCAAATGTTAAATAATATTTATGTGGAGGCAACATTTGTTGATTTTCATTGTTAGAGTTGAAGTGGTGGTGTGTTGTTGCACATACTTTATGTTGACTGGTATATAGTTTGAGCTGACGAAACCATATCAGTGATGTGGACACGTCCCTTAATGGTGCCAAGTATCTTTGTGCATCACATTTTAAAACAAGCACAGGCTAATTGCTAATTGCTAATTGCAAGAAAAATGGTTATTCAATCATGTAAGTTAATCAATGAGCAAAATCTCCGTTTGTGATTTGATGTCATGCCAGATTACCGAACTGAATTTACTGTTTTTTGTGTGTGATTCTAGCTAACTGGGAATCTTCAAGCATGAGTTCTTGACCTTAGCCTGTCTCATTTGAATCATTGTTGCATTGCTTAGATTTTTAAGCAAGCCCATTTGGGAATGCAGTTAAGCTGCTTTGACAAGAGTCTGGACCATGATTTGCTTCTATTAGTGTGTTTCCTTGACTGGAAATTGTCTTCTGGTGGATTCCCAGCAAGACCATATCTAGAATTGGTAATTTTATATTGTATGATGATGCCTTTGATATACTGCAGTTCCAAGGAACTCTGAAAGTCTGTGCTTCGTTTGTTTCGATTTGGAGTGGAGCATTCCCCATTGAAAAGCCTGATTGAGTTCAAACTTTTTGAAACAAATGATTTTCTCCTAGTTTTCTATCAACTTGTCAGTTTGCATTTTCAGATTAATCATATCAAAATACAACCTGTCTATGCTTGTTTGTTTCGATTTGGCGTGGAGCTTTCCCCATAAAAAAGCCTGATTGAGCTCAAAATTTTAGAACACATGATTTTCCTCTAGTCTTTAATCAACTTGTCAGTTTGCATTTCAATAATTATATCAAAATACAACTATCGCATAATCGTACCTTTTCCCTCTCTTACGTTTTAACCTGTCATATTGAGATTTCACATTTTTAGTTTAGCCATTGGACCCATATCTTTACATATTGGATCATTTTTCAAAATTCACATCTATCACCATTCAAAATTATGAAAAAAATCGTGAAAAATCTTCTGAAAACCTTTTGAGTTGAAGGCAGGTGCAAACCAAGCCATCACATTGATAGCTCCTCACTAAAATTAGTGTGTATTGGGGATGTTTCTGCTAAACTGATATTATTTTATTTCTGCAGGACAAACTAGCATATTTTCGAATAAAAGAGCTCAAAGATGTGCTCACACAGCTAGGCCTTTCAAAGCAGGGAAAGAAGCAGGTTAGATCAAAGAAATGTAGTTGATGAGGTGAATCCTTACTAAAGAAGTTTTGCACCTCTCTGCCGGTCACCTTTTTTATTTTCTCTTATTGTGTGGCAATACAAAATTTGGTGTTGGATTCCATATCCAGTTTGTTTCTTTTGTGGTTTTTGTTCCCCTGTCCTGTGACCCTCCCCTTCTTAATCTGGTCTTCACAAGTTATTGCAAGTAGTTTATTACATTAAAGCACTTTCCAAGTTCTTTGTTCCATTTTCTGCTTTTGAAGTGTAAATCGTTAATACTTAAAATTATTTTATTTTCTGGACTAAAGTAGGAGCTTTTTTCATGCGATCGTTTTTTGTTGCTGGTATCACCTTCCATGTCATTATCTCTTCAGCTCTCGGACATTTATAGATAGAATAGTCATTGTTTGGTAGTAAATAGAATAAGACATTAATTTTATATCTGCATTGGTTTTGAACAGGATCTTGCTGATCGAATATTGGCTATTCTCACAGATGACCGAGGTACATGATGATTCCTTGTTTTACGTTTATTCCAATTCCCTGGGCTTCTCAATGCTAAATTTTTCTTATCTGATGATTTACATGATTGCATGCTAGGCAATATGATTGTCAAAGTGGCGCAGCCTGAATTTGTTTTCTGTGGGATCAGTTGATTAACCTATATGACTCTAATTGTAAGCTATTAAAACGTTAGAACAAAAAACTGAAGTCATGAAATGAATTTTAAAAAAGCGAACTTCATCTTAAAAGACTTGTCCAGTCAAAGAAAAAATATGATTTTGTTTATAGATGTCCACGTTGCTTTGCCATATTATGGAAGTGATAGCGTCTCACTAAAAACTGTATCAGACTAATCAATCGTTACGTATCTAATCGAGCAATAATTTAACATTCATCTTGTATCAGGTACCCAATCATCTTGTATTGGAAAAGGTTAATATTAACTGTTTTTGCAATTTGCAACTGATCAGATTATTTTCATTTCTATAATCAATTATTTAGAGCGGATACATGATATTATTTTTTGTATCTAATATTTACTCCCAACCTTCATAAGTTGATGTCTCCATGATTCATATGGCTTTTTCATGGCACGTAATCTGTCTCCCTTGAATTGATCTCACTATTAAACCTAGGCCATCAAATCTTGATGAGCCGATGCATACAACATTTTCTTTATTGGGGCCTATGTTGATAATCTAGTCCTCACATCATCCATATGCATGATAAGTACAATTCTTTGCGCAAAGTAGTTCACTAATCGACGATTTTTCATGTTCACAAACTCCAAGGCTGAATGAAGGACACTGCAATAGATACTGGGGAAGCAACTCAAGAGAAAATTCTCAAGAAAGTCGATGCTTTCTCAAATAATTGACTCGATCTAAATTTCTTACGTCTGTTTTGTGCATATGAGAAAGATGTGTTTGGAATCCCTTTCAGTTCAAAGTCACTTTGTTTAAATAATAAACAAATTACCTATTTAAATAAAACAATTCAAAACATGCATCTTTGCGTGCGTTTGGCTGAAACATGACGTACTTTGGTGTCACAAATCGTGACAATGTCATGCACAAATGCGAATGCCTTTCGAAAACTTTGAGTGCACGGCTTTGCATAATGCAAACTACTGTTGTGTCTAGCAGTTTCAGTAATGTGGCCCAAGAAAAATGCGGTTGGAAAAGAGGAAGTTGCAAAGCTAGTTGATGACACTTACAGGTAAGACATGGATGTTGTGGTCCTCTTTATCTCACCTTCTGTTTGTTTACAGCGCATCATCAAGTTAAAACCATAATCTTCTTCGTGCATGTCCAACGCATAGAATCCAGTCTGTAAAGTCACAGTGTTTCACTGAAAACTTTCTAGTTATGGCATCAATAAGTATAAAAAAGATGGAGGAAAAATGTGGGAGGTAATACACAGAAGTCGGATAGTTGCAACATCTGTGGATGATAAATTCTGGAAAATGTAATGCGATTTCTATTCTGCTTCTCTCCATTGTTGATTTTATGCCCATTTTCTCGTCATTATTTTCAGAAAAATGCAAGTTTCTGGTACGCCAGACTTGGCATCAAAATCACAAGGTATCTCAAATAGTAAAAATGTAAAAGCTGAAGAACAACTCGGACACTCTTACGTAACAGATAAGACACGCTGCCTCTGTGGAAGCATGCTTGCAACTGATTCTATGATCAAGGTACATCTTTTACATGTTGCGTATTTCACTATCCTGGATTTACTATTTAACTCTTGGTATGGTAATTTTCTTGCTGGGGTAAAGATTTTGCCACCACTCAGTTTTGAGCCTCGATGACCTGTCCACACGTTTTTAACTGCAGTGTGAAGATCCTAGATGCAATGTCTGGCAGCATATAGCATGTGTGGTAATTCCGGAGAAACCCATGGAGGGTGTTCTACCAGATCCTCCAGAGATTTTTTATTGTGAAATTTGTAGGCTAAGTCGGGCCGACCCGTAAGTGGCTATTTTCATGTTTCCTGTTTGTTATTTATGATGTGAATTGAGACCCTACCTCATGTGCATTACTAGCTTATCCTACCTCATGTGCATTACTAGCTTATTGTTCTTGCTGGAGCTTGTTGCTTTTCTATGTGATATCGTGTTTCTAATAATATGTTATTTTCATTCATTTGGTGGCTTGCTATTAGTTGGTTCATTCAAAAAAAAAAAAAAAGGTGAACGCTGGTATTATTTTGCTTTGTTGTCAATTTGTTTTCTAATCTTCCTCTTTTACGATATGCCTGAACTTTCTGCTCTTTGAGGATCCGAGTGTTTCTTAATATAATACCAACTCCCCTGGGTTCAAGATGTCCCGATATAAACCTCTTTTACAAGATTGCTTCTTAAAGATCTGAACTTCAATAAAATAAACAAGTAGATACTAATCATTCTTCAGGTGCTAAACCAGCTTTGGATTTAATGGTCGCTTTAAACTAGACTGCAATAGTGATCCGTTGAATAATAACTTCAGTCAAACAGTCAGTTCTGGTATACCTGGCAATGGCAGATGAATAATATTTTTTTGGGAAAAATTCTATGTATAGTTACCGTACGTTAGATTGAAAGGATTGGAGTCTCACCATCTTATAATGAGTTTCATTGACCTATTTATACCTGGTAAATAGATCTTGTTTCCAGAGATGCTTTGGTCTTTGATTTTGGGTTAACATTTGTCAAGGAATGCCTCATTCTCTATTTTTTCCTAGTTTTTTCCTTGTTTTTGTGCTTCTTTTCTCCTGTTGCAGCTGTTATTATGTAATCGTCCTGTAAGCAAGAGTTTGTTTCTAAGTTCAATGCCTGAACGTGACGGTCACTGTTAGATTATGGCAAAAGCATTAGTTTGTGGTTGTTTCTGCTAGGTTGGAACATTCAGCGGACATTTTGTTAATTGCAAGAAACAGATTGATAGCAACAAACTTTGCTGCTATAGTCCCTTATGCAGTTGCCCAGGAGACGATTCATTTCTTATGTTCTTTGGGTAAATTTATAAAATCTCTTAAAATGCTGATAATATGGTGGATTTTGTTGTTTTTTATATGCAGCTTCTGGTTGGCAGTTGTGCATCCTCTTTATCCTGTAAAGTTGAAAATCACTAACGTTCCTACAGACGGGTAAGCTGATGTTATTCCTTTATTTATCTTAAATTTAAAATATAACCATTGGATGTTAGTGACTTTGTGTTTGCTCAATCCTATTTACTTTCTGAAACTGAAGTCGAAAGAAAATTTCCAGTGGTGGCTCATCTGTGTTATTTCATTGTCCATCTTATGAACAGCACTTATTAATTTACTTGTTTGCAGATGGTATATTACCAAGTCTATGTCCGTTTACTGTTTAGGTGGTGGTGTTCATTTTATTTACCCATTCCAATGGTATTGCAAACATTGCATTTTTGGAATGTCCCAAGAACTTTTCAAAAAGTCAAATCACGATTTCTTCCTATCTTTTAAATCCAAGTAAAACTTAGAAAATTTGATCCATTCATTACTTAATACACAAGAGACTGGCTTCGTGTAAAAATATGTAGTAAAGAATATATAGTACAATGTTTTGGTCGATATCATATCATCATTTGGTTTGTTGTTGGTGATTATTTCTATACATGAATTTGTATTTTTGGGTGATGGCTCCTTATTTTAACCTATAGACTAAATGGGCAGCTTTGACATGTCCATTGATGAGAATAATGGTATTTAGCATTTTTGGATGGCCAACTTAGGCTTGACAATTGGGAGATTTTGAACCTTTAAATTATGGAAAAGTGAAATAATTATGATAATGATCACAAATTTCTTAAAATTTCTTCAACTTCCATTTATTCTGGCCAATGTTAAATATAAAGCCAAAATAGATCATCGTAATTGCATAGCTCATCGTACTTTTCATTCTCTTTTAGTAATTTTGGGCATCTTAAACTCCGAAATTGAGAAAGTTGGTACAATTTGCCTCGTAACTTTTTCTCTAAACAACTTTCTCGCTATAAGGTATTCTGACATTTTCAAGGACTGGTTTATTTTTTTCTGATTCACCTAAAATTTCCGTGAATGTCGAGGTTACAGTTGACTTTTTCAAATGCCAAAATTGCTCCTTACCTATCATTCTCATAGTGGTGTAAGACTCTCTTCCTAGTAGTTGGTATGGTTAAAAATAATCGAGAAATCCCTTCTTAAATTCTTTGGTCTTTTGGTGGAAGTTGCGCATGTTTAATAGCTAATTGATTGAATTGGTCCATATTCATATTTATACGTGAAAATTATTTGGGCATTCCGACAATAGGAATTCACAAATGATCACAACATTTAGGAGTATTTAATTGATTAGCATGTTCATTGATAGTCATAGTTTTCCTATGAGCGATTGCGATTTGATTTGTCAAATGTGGCACGAAAAAAGAACTCAGATATTTTCAGTCAATCTGTTGGTGGCAATTCTGTTGTATTGTGCCCCAAATGGATTGGATCTGAGGTATTTGGTTTGGGATAAGTAATCTTAATCTTAACATTATTGTGCATTTGGTCAATGTAGTTCATATTAGTGATAACATATTTGGGTTTCATTTCGACTCTCTCTCTCTGTCCTGGGTTGGATGTGTTTAGAAAAATTAAAAAACTAATGTCATATGGATTTGGTTAATCAGCCCTAGCAATCAAGACCAAACAGAAACATAATTTTTAAAGTAATCGAAACCTAACATAAAAATTTTCAAAAAAATAATAAACTAAAACCAAAACTGAATTTTTGGTTTTGTTACAGCCAGTATACAATGGATTTAAAATTGAGCCTGTGTCACGTTGGATTTCATTTGAACAATTGCCTTCTCGATGCGAACTCATTTTTCAGTTATCTTATGATGTACTATTTTACTTGGGCTCTGCCTTGACCTTCATTCTGGCAATATTTTTGCCACTGAGGAATGAGGATAACTTTTATCTTGGAAGACATTCAGTATGATTCAATCTCTTGGTCTCAATGCTTGTAATCGTTATTTCATGTTCATATGGCCATGCAAGTTTTACTCACTGGATGCAACTAACAGCCATTGACCTTTTGCAGCTCAAATCCTGGCCAGAGCATTGAAAAAACATTTCAACTCTCTAGGGCAGATAAGAACTTACTGTCAAAACAAGAATACGAAGTTCAGGTTGTGTTAGGTTTCGTCTTGATACAAGCAATAATGCAATATATGTTATGCAGGTTTAGAATATTTTATGCTCGTTACATGCTGAATATGGTTGTGCTTTGATGACAAGGCATGGTGCATACTTCTTAATGACAAGGTGACATGTAGGATGCAGTGGCCACAATATGCGGATCTACAGGTCAATGGTATTACTTCTTCTGAAATTGTTCAACCTTGTAGAACAATGGTTTTAAAAGATAGAAAGTTTAATTTTTTTCTTCAAAAGTTCCAGTTTCCTCTGTAACTAATGTCTTTTGACTTGCACATGGACGTAGGACATAATATACCCCAATCCATTGGGATTAAAATTTTAGTTGTCGTACATAAACATCTATGATACTAATTTTTTTATGTGTACAGTACTGCAAATCACACCTTGCCCTTTAACATGCAAAATGAAAACATATCCTTTATGTATGCCAAATGCTAAGTACCTACTGTGCATCGTAAGTTATAATTTTTCAAAATTGAGAACAATCTGTGATCGTTATGGTATTCTCACATTTTTTATTTATTTAAATAATATTTTTTGGAATTAACCCCAAGGTGTACCGGTGCGAGCAATAAACAGACCTGGCTCTCAGCTACTTGGAGCAAATGGTCGAGATGATGGACCTGTTGTAAGTTTTCAGTTTCTAGACAAGTTTCTTTAACGGTTTATCAAACTTTTGAAACTGCAATTTTTTTTTACTTTATTACTATTTTAGTGGGCAATGTTGAATTTCAGCACAATTAAGAATGTTTGTTGTGGGTTATGTATATCATTGAAATAGAATCCAACAGTGGAATCATGAGCACTAGAGAGAGAAATATCCGTAACTTTGTGCGAACCCCTTTCCCCTACCAAACCCACATGTTAGTAAACCTAGAAACTTTCAAACCTTTCGTCCCCTTCAATATCATCAACCGGTGAGGAGCAATAGCCCAGTAAAACTTAGCCACCCAGCCGAGAGAAACCCTAAATTCGCTGAGAATGGCAGAGATTGGAACAAGCGGCAATCATCGGAATGGAATAACCCATGGTCTCGTTCAGTCAGCTACTACATCTCCAACTTCCCGAACGATATTCTGGCGGCTGATTTATGGAAGCTTTTCAGGAAGGTCGGACCCGTGTGGGAAGTGTTCATCCCGGACAAATGGAATAAGGAAGGAAAGCGGTTTGGATTTGCGAGATTTCTGGATGTGGAGAATACAGAAGGATTGGCAAAAGAACTTGATTAGCTGTGGATTGGGTCATACAAGATTCACGTCAATTTGCCTAGATTTGGCTGGAAACAAAGTAAGGTGCCTGTAAAACCAAAACCAAACTTTGTGTTTCAGAATCATAAAGGTAAGGGCATTGATAATGTATCTTATGCTGAAATTAAGAAAAAAGAAGGGAGTTGTTGAGGTAGAAGAAGGGACGGGTTTACATTTCAACGTGTATGAAAATGATGAAGATTGGGTCAAAGGAAGTTTTGTAGCTAATATGCTCGATGGGATTGAATGCAGCCAGGTGCAGATGGAATTGATTAAGGGAGGATTTAACAATGTCTCTGTTTCGGTGTTAGGGGGTAACAAGGTTCTCCTTAATAGAACAAACAAGAGTGAGTTAGCGGAACAGATTGCTCAGGAAAAAGATTGGTTACTTCTGTGGTTATCTGATATTCGTTTATGGGAGGTGGATGACGTTTGGGCTGATAGAAAAACTTGGGTTCGGATTTTCGGTGTTCCTCTTGACTTATGGAATCCTAGATTTTTTCAGTGGATTGCCAATCTCCATGGGAAGTTTATCAAATTGGATGTACATACTGAAAATTGAACTAAACTTGATGTGGCAAGGGTGTTTGTTCAAACTTCTTACTTAAAGAATCTGGATAAAGGTCTGTCGATAAAAGTTAAGGATCGCACTGTGGAACTTAGATGTGTGGAAGAATCAGATGGGTTCTCTGCATTTGGGGAAGCTAGCAAAGTTGAGTATAATATAGTGAAGGACCAAAGTCGCGGGGCCAATCATAGCAATGTTGCAGAATCACGGTACTCAAATTCAGAATCAGATATTGAGGAATTTGTGCCGAAATCGAAAGAGGAAGAGGAAGAGGAATACTCGGCAAGCTTAATGTCACACTTGCAACAACTAGCGAGGGAGCCCATGTCTATTAGAGTTTCCCAGGGTAATATTCAATCTAGTACCCTAGAGGAATCGATTATGGAAGGAAATCCTCCATTGCATCAGTTTATTCAACCAATAGCTGAGACAAATAAGGTGGTTGACAGTCTTATGGTGGGTCATAAGTCCATTGCTCCTTCTCAGTCCAATGTGGCTAAATCAGTTGGGAATAGTGATTCGATTTCTGAGGGTGAACGGAATGAATTGGCAAAGGACACTTTGACTCTCTTGTACCCTTGAAATTTCAGTTGGAAAAGATACGGAAGACTAAGAAGAGGGATAGACGTTATAGCAAATTGTTGCTAAGAAAATTAAATAAGGAAAAGTGGGAACACTTCATCTCAGACATGAGGTTGGACGACCCTAGTCGTTCTAAGGATAAGGGTGCTAACCTAAGAATTTGTAATCAGCGATCGACTAACCATGTTCACCAACTCAATAACCTTTCTAGGGAGCAGAAGTCTGAGAATACCGAGGAGAAGATGGTTAATAATAATTTGAGACATATAGCTAATGAGATCATTGACTTTGGTAAACAAGTGGGAGTGGTCTTTCAAGATAATTACGAGGTCATTATTCTGAAGTGCATCGAGTTGGAGGAACGGGATATGTTGGCAGCAAGCAAGAGTTCTAAAGTACAGGTGGAAAGTGATATTCTGGGTGATCAATGAAGCTAGTGTCCTACAATATTCGTGGATTAGGAGGGAAGGTGAAGAAAAAAGAGTTGAGATCTATTGTCACTAGAGAAAACATTGATTTCTTATGTATTCAAGAATCCAAAATGCAGGATTTGGATCTGAGAATTTGTTATGCTTTTTGGGTGGGACTGATGTAGAATTTGTAACCTAGAACGCGGTGGAAAGATCAGGAGGTCTAATCATTGCTGGGAAGAAAAAGGATTGCTAGCCATTGAGGGTCTCAGGGAGCAGAGAATATTACTTGTTGTATTGTCAATGTCTATGAGGCAGTGGAATCAGTTGAGAGAAGAGAACAGTGGCTGTTTCTACTTAATAAAATTCAGAATGCTAGTATTCAGTACTTGTGTGTGGTTGGTGATTTTAATGCAGTCAGAACTTCACAAGAGCGTAAGAGTAGCATCAATATTGTTTCGAATAGAGATATGGTGGATTTTTACTCGTTTATTAAGGTTGCTGAATTATTTGACTTACCTTTGATTGGTAGGAAATTCACTTGGTATCGTCCCAATGGATCTTGTGCAAGCAGGTTGGATCGCATTTTACCATCTGAATCTTGGCTTCATCTTAGGCCTAATCTTATCCAGATGGGTCTTAAGAGGACGGTATCTGATCATTGTGTTGTTATGCTTAGAGACCATGATGTTAATTGGGGGCCGAAACCGTTTAGGTTTATTGATGCTTGGTTTCAGCATCCATGCTTTATGGAGTTTATTAAGCTCACTTGAGAAGGCTTCAAAGTACTAGGATGGGGAAGTCTTGTTATTAAGGAAAAGTTGAAACTGTTAAAAGCTAATTAGAAAAGTTGGAATAATGATGTTTTTGGTATGATTGAGTAGCGGATATCAGAGGCTAAAGACATTATTAATGTTATAGACTTGAATAGTGAAAGTATGATTCTGAGGAGGATGTTTTAAGAAGAAGAGATAATACAGTTCAAATTTGGTTACTATCTAAAAGGATGGAGAGCCTCCTCGCTCAGAAAGCATGATCCAAATGGCTTAAAGAAGGGGATTCAAACTCTAGTTTCTTTCATGGATGCATTAATAAAGGGAGGAAGGTCAATGCTATTCCAGGTTTATTGGACGAAGTGGTTGAGGTCAAAAGAGAAGTGAGAAATCATTTTGTCAAGCGGTTTGAACTTCCCAAGTGGAATAGACCGACGATTTAGGATATTAATGTTAAGAAGTTAGATGATACTCATAACGAGTTTCTGGTTGCATCTTTTCGGAGGAAAAAACAAAAAATGTTGTTCGGACGTGTGAGAGTTCGAAGGCGCCGGGCCCTGATGGCATTAATTTTAACTTCATTAAGAAAAACAGGGCGGTCCTCAAGGATGATTTTGTAAGATGATGTGTAGAATTCCATCAGTATGGCAAAATTGTAAAAAGAGGCAACCATTCTTTTGTCACTTTAGTTCCTGAAAAGAGCAATCCGGTATCTATTGAGGAATTCAGACCTATTTCTTTGATTGGTTGTGTGTACAAGGTTTTATCCAAATTGTTGGCAAATCGTCAGAGTAAGGTGATAGATCATATTATTCGGAGAACCAGTCGGCTTTTGTGGGTAACAGACAAATTCTGGACACTGTCGTGATTTTAAATGAGGCAATCAATGATTTAAAATTGAGAAGGAAGTCGTGTGTGCTATTGAAGTTGGATTTTGAGAAAGCATGTGACTCTATTGTGTTATCTGGGAATTCATTGATAACATGTTGACTATTATGAATTTCAGTGTTAAATGGCGTGGGTGGATTAAAGAACGCATTGGAACTGCTACTGCTTCGATTTTTATTAATGGGTCCCCAACTGAGGAATTCAAGCTTGGTAGAGGGCTTAGAAGGGTGATCCTTTATCACCTTTTTTGTTTCTACTAGCGGCTGAAGGCCTCAGCGGTCTTATGGCTAAAGCTATTGAGGTGGGATTGTTCTTACCGATTAGTGTGGGTAGTAATAATATCCCTCTTTCTTTGCTGCAATTTGCAGATGATACGATTGTGCTGGGCGAACCTACTGAGCAGAATATGTGGGCAGTCAAATGTTTACTCAGAAATTTCGAATTGGTGTCTGGTCTAAAGATTAATTTCCACAAGAGTCAATTGATGGGTTTAAATGTGGCATCTGAGTGGCTTGCTAGTATGGCTTCATTGCTGAATTGTAAGAAAAGTTCAATTCCGTTCAAATATTTAGGGCTGTCAATTGGTGTTAATTCGAGGATAGTGTCTACTTGGCAACCGTTGATTGACAGAGTGAAGCAGAGATTGTCTAGATGGGAGTGTGAGCATCTTTCTCTTGGTGACCATCTTGTTATGATCAAAGCTGTTCTCAGTTCCCTTCCTACTTACTACATTTCATTTTTTAAACTGCCTTTGAGTGTCCTTAAAACAATTGCTAAACTTCAAAAAATTTCCTTTGGGGTGGGGGGTAGATAGTAGGAAGGTGGCGTGGGTTAAGTGTGAGGTTGTTTGTGAGAGTAAAGATCAAGGGGGGCTTGGAGTTAGAGAGTTGGGTTCTTTTAATTTGGCTTTGCTTAGTAAGTGGAAGTGGAGAGCGCTAGTCGACAGGAATATGTTGTGGCTTAAGGTCGTAGAGTCCAAATATGGGGCGGATTGTGTCTTTAGGAGGGTGTTGGGTGGGGACGAAGGTAGGAATCGAGTTTCGAGTTGGTGGAGTGAGGTGTTGAAGGCTTGTGTAGTGGAATGGGTTAGTTGGTTTGATTCGAGGTTGGTGAGGGAGGTTGGAGAAAGAAATTATACTTCTTTTTGGCATGATCCTTGGGTGGGTGATGAACCATTGGCTAGTAAATTTCCAAGGTTATACAACATTTCTAGTGTTAAGCATAACACTATTACGGGTATCAGATCTTGGGTGGGAGGAGAGTGGTTTTTGGGAGTGGAGATGGAGAAGGAAGTTATTTGAGTGGGAGGTTACTTATTATGTGCACTAACATCTTTGTTGAACAGGTTTACTCTTAAAGTGGGAGTAGCAGATGCTTGGAAGTGGAAGGAGGAACTAGATGGTTCTTTCTCAACAAATTCAGCTTATAACTTGGTGAGATCGATCCGGTTCTTGTTGATTGCACATTCATCTATGAGTAAAATCATTTGGATTAAAGGAGTACCTAATAAGATTAATTTCTTTGCGTGGAAATTAATCCTTAATAGAGTGCCTACTAAATTGAACTTACTGAGAAGGAATATTTTGAATGATGATAATGGTCTTGAATGTGTATTCTGTCATAATGACGATGAGGATACAAGTCATTTTTTTCTGGTTTGTTCTTTTGCTAATTGTGTTTGGAAGAATTGTTATGAATGTTTTGGAGTGTGTATGGTGGGCATAATATTATTGAGCATCACATGATCCAACATCAAGATTTGAATCCTTTCCGGAGGGGTTGTAACTTGTGGAAAGGGTTGTGGCACTGTATAGTGTGGAGCTTGTGGAAAGCAAGGAATGAAACTTTATTTAAAGGAATGGAACCATGTACGGATAAAGTGGTTGAGGAAATAAAAGTTCATTTTTGGTCATGGGTTTCTTCTTCTGTTTCGGTAAGTAACTATACTTTGACGGATTGGTGTGTGAACACTGCTTTTGTTTTCCGGTGTATCTCGGAAGGGAAACAGAGATAGTGATTTTTCATTCAGCACGAATTTTGCAGTTAATTCGACTTTGCAGTTAATTCGACTTCGCTTGTATAGCTTCTGCGACTTCAAGTTATGGGCTTTCGGCTGGTTTCTGAATTCTTTGGTTTTGTTTGAAATGTGGGTGGGTTCTTGGTTCTGTTTTGCTTTGGCTAATTTGCAAGTGTATTGACAATGAACAAACTGCTGGGTTATTGTGCTGGTTTCTCTTATATCAAGTTTAGGATGTGTTGTGGGTGTAATTTTGAGGTTGTGGCCTTTTTGATTGGTTCTCTAGTTGTTTTCCTTTTGTTTGTCTTGGTTGTATCTAGTCTTTTAGCATAGTATTGTAAAAGGGTTAGAGTATCCCTTGTACTCCTTTCAATAAATTTTATCTTACGAAAAAAAAAATGTATATCATTGAAATTAGTAGAACAAAAATATGTCGCCATTTGAAGTGCTATACCTGTGAGACATGTGGAACAAGGAGCATGCTGCTTGGACCTCCTTGAAAATGACTCCCATTAGACATGGCAGAAGCATAAAAATAATAAATGCTTTAACTCATGTGTTCGCGTGACATCATGAGAGTGATAAATAAAGGAAAGTAAGCATCTAAACTAATTAGTTATAAAACCCTAGGCGTACAAAAGCTTCCTCCAAAAAGAAGAGCCAACCACTCGGGGTAGAACTCCATCTAAGAGGCTTTATTTTAGAAATTGTGTATTAAATTTTCTTTTGAAACATATATTCTAGAAAAGTCATCCTTTGATATCGAACTTTTTTTCAGGCAGAAGTATCTCTCATTCATTTTAACAATTCGCATGTAATTGGTGACATAATAGAAGTTCGAGCCACGTGGGACTTTTGAATTTTGAAATTACGTGCTAAAAAATGCCCTTTTCTTGTGGTGATGGCATGCCACATCTGCACCAGACTTTCCTTGTGCAAGGCATGCCTTGGCAGGACTGCTTCTTATGATGGTGGACAATTGATGTACCCTGCTTTTATTTTAACATATATTTTTGGCTGCCAGAAAATGCAAATCCAAGTTTTCCTCCCATCTATTCCAACAGTTTCATCACAAGGATTAGTTAATATTTCATTCATATCGGTCTCCTTCATATCGGTCTCCGCTAACTCATTGGGTTCCACTTTATTGAGTTCTAGTAAAAGAGAGGAACTTTAAATCATTGTTATGATGTAAGTCATCTATTTTTTTTTCCACTGAATGAGAATGAAAATAATATTGGTCCATGTTAGTTTTTAAGGATTGACTTTTCATTGCTGCTTTTTTGTGTCTTCCTTTTTTCTAGATTTTCTCTTTTCACTTGTTTATTTCTATGTTATTCTTATTATAACCATGTTTTTATGTAGATTACATCATGCACGAGAGACGGTATAAATAATATATCCGTAACAGGCTGTGATGCTCGTGTATTTTGTGTGGGGATTAGAATTGTAAAGCGGCGTACCCTGTAACATGTTAGTTGATCTTTCCGAACTCTTTAGTTTGGATTATTCTGTCACTTTTGTGACATTATCATTTGATTGATTCAGGGTAAGGCATGAGATTTGTTTACATTTTTCTGGTTTTCCTGGTCTGATTCTCATAATTAAGACTTATCTGCTCTGCTCATGGCCTTTTTTTGGTTCCCTTCCATATGTACTTCATATAAAGATATGTATCCTTGTCTCTTTTTAAATGGCGATTTGTTTTGGGGTGTGGTGGGGTGCATTATTTCACAAAGATTTCGCAGGTCTTCACCATAAATTGTTTGTGTGCTATAACTTTTGATTGGTTGCATATTAGCTTGTATTATTGCATTCTGCAGGTTGAAGTACTTCGAGACAATTGTCATATTTTGGCGTTTGCTGTTCTAGTTTCTGTTTTTTGATTGGCTGACATAGTGGTACATTGACCATTCCTTTCTTAGGTCCTCGGTATGATTCCAAAAGCGGCTGAAGGTGAGGCTTTTGAGGATGCACTGACTCGTGTTCGTCGCTGTGTTGGTGGTGGTGCTACCACAGAAAATGCTGATAGTGACAGTGATATTGAAATTGTTGCTGATTTTATTCCTGTCAATCTTCGGTGTCCTGTAAGTATTATATCCTCTTTTATGCATGAAATGTAGGGCATGGTTTTCAAATAAAAATATTATTTGTATGTTGCTTTTGATCAATATGTTTTAGAAATCCCTCCCACCCTCTCTTGGTAATCACGAATTGTTTTTTATTTATGCTTCCCGTTGAATAAAGAGATAGAGATAACATAAGATATTTGATAAGGATGTAGATGAAGTATTTTGTATTTAAATTTTCCTATCTTATCTTAGGAGTTTTTATCAGTTAGGAGTTTATATAAGGGTATCTTGTAACCCTATTTCATTATTCAGAATAATAAAACTCTTTGCTTTCTCCTCTATCGTGTTTCGCTTCATGGTATCAGAGCCAGGAGAGTTTTTGCCATGACTAAATACGTTCACATGGCCACCTCTGATGATTCTTCTTCGAATACTGAAACACGTTCGTCCACAGCCCCCATCGCTCCTGCTTTCCTGGATAATTCTTCGATCCCAATCACCAATCATAAATTAAATGGCCAAAATTACCTTCAATCGTCACAATCAGTCCGGATGTTCATCTGTGGCAAGGGGCGCGATGACCTATTGTCCACTGCCGCCCCCTGCCCAGCCGCGACAGATCCATCTTACAAATCCTGGAATGTGGAAAATAATATGGTCATGTCTTGGCTCATTAATTCGATGACCCCTGACATTGGTGAAATTTTGTTGTTGTATTCTTCAGCCAAGGATGTGTGGGAGGCCGCGAGGGACACGTACTCGAGCAAGGAGAACATTGCTGAACTTTTCGAAATTGAGAGCACTCTTACGGCCTTGAAACAGGGCGAATCTTCTGTCACCCAATATTTTACGTCACTCACTCGATTTTGGCAACAAATCGACCTGTTTGAAAATTATGTATGGAATTGTCCTGATGACGAATCTTCCTACAGGGCCATTGTTGAGAAACGACGTGTTTTCCAGTTTTTGATGGGCCTCAGCGCGAATTTAGATGACGTTCGCGGCCGCATTCTTTCTGTCAAACCGCTGCCATCCCTGCGTGAAGCATTCTCTACTGTCCACCACGAGGAGAGTCGACGCAAACTAATGATGGGTCCTTCTCTCATGAGTCTGCCCTCAGACGCGTCTGCACTTGCTTCGAATATACAATTACGGACCATCGGGTACCTCGGATAGTCCCACACAGGCTGGTGCTCCTGGTTCTCTTGGGCAAAGTTCTGCTCCCTCCCACATGCGTAATGGTCGGCCTTGGTGCGAAAAATGCAATTGCTACAACCATACCCTGGACACATGTTGGAGGATACATGGGAAACCAACAAACTGGAAAAATAACCATCCCAGGCGAGTCAATCTTGCCATATCCGATGGTCCAGTGGCTGAACAGCAGCCTTTCAACAAGGAACAATTAGATATTCTGCAACAATTGACGAGTAAAGCTTTCCCACAGTCAATCCCTTCTCCTGTTGATGCTGGAAGTGTTGCCCACACAGGTACTCCACATATTGCTTTACTTTCTCGGCAGGTGCTATCCAATTTTTGGATAATAGACTCTGGTGCATCGGAACACATGACTGGAAATTTGAAGCTTTTACATGAATTTCGACCATGCACTTCTCCATGTACCGTCCGTATAGCCGATGGCTCGTGTGCGCCGATTTTGGGGACTGGGGCAGTACATATTTCGGACTTTATTACTTTGAATTCCGCCTTATTTGTTCCTGCTCTTGATTGCAATCTGTTATCCGTTAGTCGATTAAATCGAGATCTCAAGTGTATCACTAAATTTATGCCTGATTCATGCGTTTTTCAAGACTTGGCTTCGGGGCAGACGATTGGCAATGCTGAATATCGTGCAGGCTTGTACCTCCTTCCTATGCCAATTGACCACTCATCCCAGTTTGCGAGTTCTTTTAATTCATTGTTTTCTAGTTCTAGTAAAGACATTGATATTTTCTTATTACATTATCGTTTGGGACATCCAAGTTTCATGTATCTTGAGAAATTATTCCCCTCGTTATTTCGTAATAACGGCTCCAAATTTTTTAACTGTGATGTTTGTCAATTATCGAAGCATACACGTCATAGCTGCTCCCCACATATTTATAAGCCTTCTCATCCTTTTTCACTCATACATAGTGATATCTGGGGCCCTTCCCGGGTCAATAATGTCACGGGTTCTCGTTGGTTCCTCTTGTTCGTCGACGATCACACTCGAGTCTCATGGGTATTTTTGATGAAAGATAAATCAGACACATGTAATCTTTTTAAACAATTTCACTCCGTGATTCAAACACAATTTTCCACAGACATTCAGGTTGTACGAACAGATCGAGCTCGTGACTACTTCAACTCCGCCCTTGGCTCATATCTTCAAAGCCATGGGATTGTCCACCAAAGTTCTTGTGTGGATACACCCCAGCAGAATGATGTCTCTGAGCGCAAAAATCGCCATAGAAACCTTCTAGAGGTAACACGTGCTTTAATGTTTTCCCGCAACTGCCCGCATTCTTTTTGGGGCGAAGCCTTACTCGCTGCAACTTACCTCATCAATCGAATGCCATCTCGCGTTCTTCAATTTGACACCCCTATTCAAACTCTGCTTCAAACTTACCCACATATTCTCATGGTTTCCTCTGTTCCTCTCAAGATATTTGGTTGCTCGTGCTTTGTCCACATCCATCCTCATGGTGGGGGAAAATTAGGCCCTCGTGCAATCAAATGCATTTTCCTAGGGTATTCTCCCTATCAAAAAGGGTACAAATGTTATTCCCCTCGACTTAAACGATTCTTCAACTCTATGGATGTCACCTTCTTCGAGAATGAGCCCTACTATCCCATTTCCTCAATTCAGGGGGAGAACCAAGTTAATGAATCTCAGAATAAGAAATCCCTCGAACCTGCATTTCCTACGTTACTGCCTGTTGACAATATCATACCACCAGTCTCAACTCCTTTAATGCCGAACTCCACACAACCCCAGTTACAAGTTTACTCTAAAGGAATCAACAACCTGTACAGATTCAGCCTTGCTGTGACTCTACCCTCGAATCAACTTCTGCTGACAAAACACAAGGTGACACTGATTTCTCTGATAATGATACTAATAATCATGATGATAGACCTATTGCTGTTCGAAAAGGGGTTAGATCTTGCACCCAACATCCTATTGGAAATTGGAAATTGTCTCTCTTATGCACTTATCTCAGGCATATCGAGCATTTGTGTCCAAATTAGATCAGGTTCAGATACCAACCACTATTGAAAGTGCCCTGCAAGATCCATATTGGAAATCAGCAGCTCTTCAGGAAATTCATGCTCTAGAGAAGAACAGTACATGGCTCATTACTGATCTTCCACCAGGAAAGAAAACAGTTGGCTGCAGATGGATCTTCTTAGTTAAGCATAAAGCTGATGGAAGTGTGGAACGATACAAAGCCAGATTAGTGGCTAAAGGGTACACTCAATCTTATGGTATTGATTACCAAGAAACCTTTGCCCCTGTAGCCCGACTAAATACTATCAGAGTCCTTCTATCTGTTGCTGCAAACATGGTGTATCAACTAGATGTCAAAAATCCTTCCTAAATGGGGACCTTGAGGAAGAGATTTATATGAATATCCCTCCAGGATTTGAAACTTCTTTAACTACAAATAAAGTATGGAAATTACAGAAATCTCTTTATGGCTTAAAGCAATCACCCCGAGCTTGGTTTCACAAATTCTCATGTGTTCTTAAAGGGAATGGTTACACTCAGTGTCAGTCTGATCACACTCTGTTTGTCAAACACTCGGAAGGAGGAAACATCACAATTCTCATAGTGTATGTTGATGATATTGTTCTCACAGGAAATAACAACACAGAAATGTCACAGGTGAAAAATCTACTCTCGAAAGAATTTGAAATGAAAGACCTAGGACATTTAAAATATTTTCTGGGAATGGAAGTTGCAAGATCATCCCATGGAATTTATATCTCCCAAAGAAAATATGTGTTAGATCTTCTAAAAGAAACTGGAATGTTAGGATGCAAACCTGTTGACACACCCATGGATGCCAAAACAAAGCTTGAGACAAGGGATAACTGTCCACTTGTGGACAAAGGGAGATATCAAAGGTTAGTTGGGAAACTGATCTATCTTTCACATACTCGCCCTGATATTGGATTTACTGTTAGTATGGTCAGTCAGTTCATGAACAACCCCAATAATGATCACATGGAAGTTGTGTACAGAATATTGAGGTATCTCAAGAAAAATCCGGGGAAAGGACACTCTTCAGAAAATCTTCAAAATTCGAAGTATCAAGATATATAGTGATGCAGATTGGGCTGGCTCCCAGACCGATAGAAGATCCACCTCCGGTTATTGTTCATTTGTCTGGGGAAACTTAGTAACTTGGAGGAGTAAAAAACAGTCTGTGGTAGCTCGTAGTAGTGCTGAGGCTGAGTATCGAGCATTGGCCCAAGGTATATATGCGAAGGAATGTGGTTGAAACGGTTATTGAATGAATTAAAGTTGGACAATAATCAACCGGTAGAAATGATGTGTGATAACCAAGCAACCATAAGCATAGCAAAAAACCCGATACATCATGATCGAACTAAGCACATTGAGATAGATCGGCATTTCATAAGTGAAAAGATTGAGAAGAGAATCATTGACCTCAGCTACATCTCCACACATCTACAACTTGCTGATATTTTGACTAAGGCTCTCCATCATCCTCAATTTGAAGACCTCAGTTCCAAGCTGGGCATGATCAACATATAACCCAGCTTGTGGGGGAACATATATAACCCAGCTTGAGGGGGAGTGTTGAATAAAGAGATAGAGATAACATAAGATATTTGAAAAGGATGTATATAAAGTATTTTGTATTTAAATTTTCCTATCTTATCTTATGAGTTTTTATCAGTTAGGAGTTTATATAAGGGTATCTTGTAACCCTATTTCATTATTCAGAATAATAAAACTCTTTGCTTTCTCCTCTATCGTGTTTCGCTTCACTTCCTTTCGTCACTTTTTGCACTAAAAGGTCTTTCCTGTGAACTGCTTATTTCGCTAGCTTTCACATTTCATCAAATCCTTCTGGTCTAGTTTTATTGCCAAAATTCTCAGTGAATATATTGATAAAAATGCTTATTTGCCTCATAGCCTCCTTAAAATATAACTTTCAAGCATAGGTGTTGTCTCATTTAGAGGCAATTTGAGATGCATGCCTTGGAAGGGTGAATACACAACAAAATACATGGATCAACTATTACAATTTGTGCACTGGTGTTATATCTGTATGCATTTGATTCGAGCATTTTATTCTGGTAGTTGCTAATTTTGATGATTTTAGATTAGGAAAATAAGGTCGGTTTCCATTTTTTTTTGGATCGGGCAAATAATATTATTTATTATAAATAAAAAGTACCAAAGGTACTTGAATATACAAAATAGTAATGATGCAAAATATAAATCCTAGTTAGCTATAAAGCTAATAAACAAATCCTCGGCTCTTTCCTTCAATCTAAGAAGGAGTACCCCCATTTCGTTTTCCCTCTATTGGTAATCCAAAACCAAGATCTAAAGATGATTAATTCCAATAAATCTTCCTCCGTTGCATGACTTCCCTGAAAGATCAATTGATACCGACTAATCCATAACGTCCAATGATTGTGCTCCAAATAGTACTCCATCCTTTCCGGCCTTTTTTGGAACCCATAATCCCTTATGTGGTAGTAGATGTGTGGACGAGACCGATGGAAGCACTGTACAAAATCCCAACCATTCGTAACATTTCATCCAAATAGTATAAGATTCTGGACATAGGAAAACAGATGTTGAGTCGTCTCCTCTTCCAACCGGCAAAAAGCGCATATAACCGATTCCGTTCCTGCTAGAACATTTCGTCGCCTTAGATATTCTTTTCTCGAAATACGATCTCGAATCACCTTCCATGTAAGTGCAAACACTTTTGGCGGAGCACAAGTTTTCCATAAAGTTCAAAAATATGTGACCGCTTCCCTTCCAAATTTTGTTCTTCAAAGATCCGAGTATATGCAGATTGCACCGTGTACTGATTGGTAGAATCGTGAATCCAAAGCCATTGCTATCGTGTCATCTGTATCCTGTTGACAATAGATAAAAGGTTAAAAACAATGTTTCTTCTCAGTCAAACAATTCCCTTCGCCATTCCCATCTCCAGACCCATGATCCATCTACCCAGTCCCCCATATTACCTACCAAAGTGTCCCTATTTCTAGCAATGGAGGCCAATCTAGGAAATCTATCCTATAAACTCCCTTTCCCCTCCCAACCAAGAGTCTTTCCAAAATTTCGTTCCCAGCCCATTCCCCACTTTTCTACTCAGCCCCCCCTTAAACCAACCCGATCTATCTTGGAAAGTATATTTCAATAAATCTCTCCACCATGACGATACCTGACTTCTACTCCCCCCACCCCTACTACGAACACATTCGACAAACCGTATTTGGATCTAATTACTTGAGACCAAATTGAATCTCTATTTTTTAAAATTCCCCATCCCCACTTCCCCAACAAAGCCTTGTTGAAAGCGTCTAAGTTACGAACCCCTAAGCCCCCATTAATCTTTGATTTACAAACTTCCGACCATTTTACCCAGGCTATTTTCCGGCCACTCTCCCCTCCCCCCCAAAGAAAAGTCGTTTGAATAGATTGAATTTTAGATAGAATGCATTTCTGAGCACGGTAAAAAGAGAAGTAGGTGATGGGTAATGAAGTTAGAACAACATTGAGCAATATCAACCGGCCCCCAAACGACAGACTTTTATCCTCCCAAGCAGCCAATATTTTTCTGATTTTGTCTAACACCGGATTCCACAAACTCTTGCACTTCGAATTTGCACCAATGTGTAGTCCCAAATATTTGAAAGGAAGGTTTCCCACAATGCAATTCAATTCCCGGCCCATCTGTTCCAGCCAATTCTTCTCCAAATTTATCCCCAATAAGTGACTTTTATGGAAGTTGATTTTCAATCCTGATAACATCTCAAAATTACTCAAGATTGCCTTAATAGTTATAGTGTTCTCTCTTGTGGCCTTTGCGACAAACAACGTATTATCCGCAAACTGTAGATGAGACACCCTTATATCATCCCCACCCACAGTTAAAAGTGATAATAAGTTGAGTTGTACCGCTCTGTCCACCAATCTGCTAAGTGCTTCCACCACTATGAGAAACAAAAAAGGAGATAAAGGGTCTCCTTGTCGAAGACCTCTTGGCACTTGTGATACATTCCATCAATGAGAACTGAAGCTCTTGCACTTGTGATACATTCCATTATCCAAGTTCTCCATTTGTCATCAAAGTTCATCAATGTCATAACGTGCTCAAGAAACTTCCAGTTGACCTAGTCATACGCTTTCTCAAAATCCACCTTGAAAATCATCCCCTTTTTTTTCTTTTTCTTCAAATCATCAATCATCTCATTAATCGTCATGACCCCATCTAGAATGTGACGGTTTCCAATAAAACCTGTATGGGAGTGAGAATTATCCTGTCAAGAACACCACAGAGTCTGGTAGCAAGTACCTTGGACAGGATTTTGTAGAGACATCCAATGAGGGAAATTGGGCGAAATTCCTCAATTCTGTTGGGGTTGTCCTTCTTGGGAATAAGTATGATGAAAGATGGATTCCCCCCCTTAATACGTCTTCCATTTCTATGGAAGTCATCAAAAAAAGTAATGAAATCTCGCTTGAGTATTTCCCAAAAGTGTTTGATAAATCTGAAACTAAAACCATTAGGCCCCGGGCTCGGGCTCTTGGAGCTGTCACAATCCCAAACCGCATCTCTGATTTCTGTTTATGAGAAGCCTGCTGTTAGAATTTCATTTTACGCTGATGTGAGACAAGTGAAGTCTACCCCTCACAATGTTGGTCTATTCCAATTTTGCTTTCCAAACTGGTTCACAAAATAATTATGCACTCATTATTTGAGTTCTTGGACATCGTCTATCCATTGTCCATTAACATAGAGACCCACAATTTCATTTCTTTTCCTTCTTCGATTCACAATCTTGTGGAAGAAGGCCGGATTCATATCACCTTCCCTAATCCATTTCCATCTCAGCAGGATATCTAACAGCATTGAAATCTCCACAAATGCACCATTTTTCCTCTTCTTGTCCTCGTAATTTCGAAATCAAAACATCCCACAAAACTCTTTCCACAGTCAACTCCCAGTAAATGTTTAATATATGACACTTTACTCTTTCTTTCCCCCAATAACCTTCGACCCCCAGAACTCCCTCCTCGCCCCAGCAACTATCCATCACAAACATTTCCGCATTCCAAATACAAATCGATCCTTTCTTTCATAATTAACATTATTGAAGCTGACAATTATCATTGAGCCACATTGGCATCCCCTAATTCCTCACAACAGTTCCTCTGTTTTTGAATGGCTGTCATGTTTCTTTTTTTCCATATCCATGAGATGTGTTAGAATCTCTTGGTCATTTCCATGGCCTATGATCCCTAGATTCTTTCCAATAGTCCACATCTGCTTCGCTTTTTCCATGAGCACCTCATCATTTTAAATAGCAGTGGCTTTTCTCTGACAATTTCCTTCTTGACACTGTCCCTTTTCCTTCACTATTTTCTTTCTATGGTATGTTTGAGAAAAGTCTTTGTTTCTGATTTGTTTCTGATGGGATCTTTGTCGGATTTCGATGACTTGTTTGTCGTAAAACAATCCCTCTGTAATTCATCATCCTTGTCCTTTTCTGTCATTGGTGATCCCAAAATCTGAGAATCAGAATCCTCGCCCGCCTCCCAAATGTTTTCAACTTTTTGGCTGTCAATCTCAGCTGTCTTTACTGCCTCTTTATGTTGTTCCTCCTCTTTTACTTTCTGATCACCGCTTATTTTGTTTGACTGAGGACAACAATCCTCACATTGTATGACCTGTTCATCCGATATGAAGTTTGGGATGATTTCCTCCGAAAAATTTGAGTCAGAGAACGTGGATTCTGGGACCAACTCCGTATGTTTGGCCTTTTCAATTAGTGAATCCACAAATGAGAAATCAGCCACATCTTCCATCAGTCTGACTGAATATATGCTTCCTTCAATATCAACATTGGTGACCTTGTTAATAAACTCCTTCGAAGATGTTTCAATTAGAAATTTGGCACATTCAAGTTTGGATCTATTCAGTGTGTCCTCGTTGATTTTGATCAGCTTTCCTAATCGGAATGCAATCAGCTTAAAGAATATCTCATTTCACGCTTGTAAAGGAATACCCAAGCAATTGATCCATACTTGTCTGACCGGGGGAGACGTATCTTTTTGCCAGTGACTTATCTCACTGAACCATAATCCAAGTCAATCCTTGTCTTCCTTGAGTAACTCCTGTAATTTCTCCCTATTATCATCATATATCAAAACCTATGATCCCCCATCGGAATTAATTTTGTTTGAGTGAAATCATTGTGCACGAAGTCCTGTTGTGCCTCTTTCAGATTCTCTAAATTATGTAGGAGCCCCACTAGACAACCTTCAAGCCACTGCGTTTCCTCGTTGCTAGGCTTAAAGAACAAGCCCGACCATTCTTTTTTTTCCATCACCAAAGCTTCATTCTGTTTTGGTGTAGGTAGTGTTCTCAGCACTTGGGCAAAGGATTTTCCATAAATTGTACGTCGATCAGGAACCTGATGGACCAACTTTTCACCTTTTCTGTTTGAGTCTCTTTCAAATCTGGGCAAGTTTGCTTTGATAGTGTATGCTCCTAATCTGATATTATTTAGTTCCTCTTCCACCTTCCTTATGTTCACATTGCCTTTAAATATGACAAAACCAAACTTTTTGCCGCGGCTGTCGCGTTTTTGAGGGAGGAAAACATCGCATACCTCACCTATTTTCCGAAATGTTCTCCACATTTCCGAAGGATACCAATCTTCTGGGAAGTTTGTGAAGAAGAACGGTGTGGAATTCGCTAGCATACGTCGCATGAAAGATGGAGCCCCCTGACGATTTGCCCCGTGCGAGACCTGACCGCCGATTGAAAAGACCATTTGCATGTTCTGTTTTTTTTTCCTCATGTTTCCTCAACTTGTTGGGATTGATTTCGTAGTAGGTTGATCAAAACTTGGTAAATTCGTCCATTTTTTTTGGTACTGAAAATCCTTGGAGCAAAAATCAGAGGGAAGGTGAGGTTTTCTTTTCAAACACCAATTTTCCCATCTTCATAAATAAAGACACTATTATCTCATTTTTATTTTATTTCTAAATACTCGTTTTTATATCTCCGAGAAAAATCTTTATTTCTCATTCAAATTTTGATTACCCATTCATTTTCAGAAAAATTGTTCTGGAAACGAAAACCAAACTTCTGGAAACAAAACCAAACTTCTTGTAGTTTGTCATGGAGAAAACGTTTTCCACTCCTTTTGTACATGAAATCAGTCATTTCCTTGCTGGATGTTGCTTCCAGGCCTGGAAGATAAAAAGGACGTCCATGAAGATTTGTGGTTGCTTGAATTTGGAATGTTAGAAGATTTCATTGTGGATTACATTTGTATGAATAAAATTACACTGATAAGATATTAAGTTTTTGGTTCTTTTTGCAATTAGTATGCGCTAAATATAAAATTTTTGTGCCTGTACAGCATCCCTTATGAGTTAGACATCTATAGCTACAAATATCTTCATTTTTTATGTAAGAATCAACTCGGTGCCAATTTTGCACCGTCTTGATGCTACTTCGTGCCATTCCATTTTTAATTTTTTGAAAAGTTCTCTGAAATTTATCTCTTATTTAAATCAAATTTTGGTTAACAGTCGTTGAGTTGTTGCATATAAGAATTATTTTTTGTTGAGTTCTTTGCCTGCTTTGCTTTAATTTGTTGATGGGGAATCATGGTATGGTCGGTGCTTGTGATTATGCAATTCTCAGAACTACCATTATTGTGCTTATTTCTCATACCTGATTAGAATTTGTATTGGTGTGCATGCATTCTTCAGATGAGTGGTTTAAGAATGAAGGTTGCTGGAAGATTTAAGCCCTGTGTGCATATGGGCTGTTTTGATCTTGAAGTTTTTGTGGAAATGAACCAACGCTCTAGGAAGGCAAGTAGAATGCGCCAGCTTGCTCTCTCACCCCTCCCACCTTTGCCTGATCCCATCCATATGTTTAGCGTTCCTGCAGATAGGAGATTTTCTTGTCTTATATTTGAATTTCTATTCTTGTGCATATAGCATAATTTATTTCTTAGGTAACAGCAGAGTTGTATTTATGGTCATCTAACTTGTACAACGTGTTAAAATAATATCTTGCCTTTCTTCCCCACTTATGTTTTGATTGTTGTTGTACTGGATCCAGTGGCAATGTCCTATTTGTATGAAGAACTATTCTTTGGAGAAAATGATCATAGATCCATATTTCAACAGAATCATATCCAAGGTATTGTTTACATTATGCCTTGATGCTGAACATTTCTTTTTATTCATTTTTTGTGTGAATACTATGCTATCATTTTATTTTATAGATGCGGACTTGTGGAGAAGATGTGACAGAGATTGAGGTGAAGCCAGATGGTTCTTGGCGGGTGCAGGCAGATAGCGATTGTAGAGGTCTTGGAGAGCTTGGACTATGGCATTCGCCTGATGGTACCATCTGTGATGCCTCCACGGAGACTGAATCAAAATCGAAACCTGAATTTAAATCAATCAAACAGGAAGTTGGTTCTGATGGTCATACTGGTTTGAAACTGGGTAATAAAAGAAACCAAAATGGTTTCTGGGAACTCAACAAACCTGATGGCATGTATGAGATCTCAATGGCGAATAGGTTCCATGTTGGGAACAACACTCGTATCCAAAATATAATTCCAATGAGCAGCAGTGCCACTGGAAGTGGCAGAGATGGTGAGGATGGTAGTGTCAACCAAGATGGTGGTGGAAACCTCGATTTTTCCAAAGCCGATGGCATTGATTACGAATCTTTTTCCTTGAACATTGAGCCATCAAGTGGATTTAATGACCGAAGTCCGTCTGCACCAGCTGGGGATAATGAAGTTATTGTACTCAGTGATTCAGATGAAGAAATTGTGCCATTAATAACTTCTGAAGCAGTTTACAATAATTCTATAATAGATGCTGGTGGAGCCCCATTTGCAGGTCCACAGGTTGCAACTCCTGATTCTTATTATGATGATACAAACCTTGATAATGGTGGAGGTTCATGCCTCGGTCTTTACAGCCCAAATGATGATGACTTTGGGATCAATATATGGTTGTTGCCTTCAACGAGTCAGGGAGTTCCTAGCTTTCAGTTATTCGATTCCCGATCCTTTAATTGACATGCAGCGTGGTTCTCTTAATTGTTCATCGTCCATTAATGAATTCACAATGGCCGCAGATGGCATGGGAACTGTGGCCATCGTCCCTGAGTCTACTGCTCAGCGTCCAGATATAAATGATGGCTTATTAGATAATCCTTTGTTGGCCAACGGTAACGATCCTTCGCTTCAAATATTTCTCCCGACAGGGCCATCTGATAAACCTGTGGAGCAGTCTGATTTGAGAGATCATCAAGACCATTCGCATGGTAGCATTCGCAGCGAGGACTGGATTTCTCTGAGGCTAGGAGATGGTGGTGCAGTTGGTCAGGTTGATCCTGCAACCGAAAACAGTTTGCAGTCAGGACAGCAATTATAATCAAAGGATGGTGCCTTGGGTTCATTAGCAGACACGGGTATGTCATTGAGTTCTGTGGTAGTTGTTTAAGGTTCGATTTTGATAACCATCAGTAACAGATGTCAACCATGGTTGTAAAAAGCCCTCGTCTGGCTCGCCTAGGCGAGAAGCCAAGCCAGGCCAAAGTGTGTCGCCTCTGATGCGTGACAGGCCCCACACATACATCATGCCGCGCTTATTCAGCGCCTAGGTGTCTGGGGCTTAAGCCCTGGGCGATGGCTTGATGGAAAGGAAGAAGTGTTGATAGTATTGCACTCAAAATAATTAAAAAATAATAAGCTCAAATCCTATTTTCAATAAGCTCAAAGCCAATTTTAAATAAGCATAAACCCTATATTTATATATTATGATATTAACACGTCATATTCATTATTACTTATATAAAATGTTAAATTTAAATATAATTACATTTTTAATTTTATAAAATAGATACTAATAAATGATAAGAAGTAATGTAAAACAAACTATTTTCATATTTGAAAATAGAGTAAGAATATTTTAAGAATTGAACCATAATTAAATCAAGCAGATTTAATTTATTGTTTCTTTTTTTTTAATAATTAATAATAATTCTGATTTAATATTGAATGAGATTCATTTTTATCAAATCTCTCTTGTGTAGTAAATATTTATATTAGAAATGAACAAATAATACAATATGAGCAGTTTCTTACCTATATAGTTTGGCCATTTTGGAAAAAAATATTAATATCTAAATATTTAAATTTATTTTTTCTCGACGCGTAAGTCTATAGGTCACGCTTCGCCCTGCGCCTAGCGCTTTGAGCTTGTCCATGGTTCATCGCTTTTTGGCGCCTAGCGCCTTTAAACTATGGTATGAACGACGATGATAGTTCTGGTAAGACAATTAGAGAAATATCAGATAGTCCCTTTTCATTTCCTCGCCAAAGACGTTCTGTAAGACCAAGATTATATCTATCTATTGATTCAGAATCGGAGTAAAGCCATCGAACCGGTGTATTTAAAGGAAACATCTTTTCACCATCTTCCTCGAAAAAGTCCTGCGGAATGCTGTCAGACACTCCCACTTGGAGAAAATGGTTCCAGAATGATTCGTGACTCGTTCTTGCTACGGAGTTGGTATTGAAGGTGCTAACTGCATTCCCTACAGCGAAAAAATCATTGTGCTGATATCATCGTGTTTTCATAATCCAGGCAGCATACACCCGTCAAGAGGTTAGCATTCATCGTTTTCGCCATCTGTATAGGTTATTTTCGGGTCTAATACTGCTAAATTGTATATTTGACAGTTTCATTTTTTGTAAATGGGAAAAAATGTTTTTCATTTAATTTTACTTTTGAGTAGAGTGAAGGCTTTAGGTTAGGAAACATGTTCCTTTGTGGTCTTAAAACTTAAGAAGAAGGCGGATTATATATTTCGTATCATAGATTAAATTTCTATAGAAATATATATGCATTATGCTGGTAATATTTTCTGCTATGTGATGCTCTAAACATCTGTTGGCTTGTTGGAGTACTTTGGATTGATCTTTTCGGTAAATCAAGCTTTTATATCAGGTGAAATATGTTATAAAATTAAGCCTGTTGTTTTGCCTGGCTTACCAAAGTCTTTCCCAGATATACAAATCTAAACCAAAATAACATAAAACGTATGTAAAGTAACGAGGTATCTAATTGAAAAAAGAACAAGAACGTAGCCTGACGCGAGAATTAACACGTTATCCTTCCTGGTTATTTGGTTTGGTTGAATTTGGTCCAGTGTGGGGTTTTTTGCACAGTACTCCAATGGTAATCATTGTAGGGTTATGTTAAAATGATACGCATAGATAATATACTCCGAGAGAAATAGAAATTTCCAAGTTAAATTAATGTGAATTATTGTGCCCGACTTTCAAATTTTTGGTTCATCGATTATTTAATCTCATATTGGCGCATGGGGAAAAAAAGGTTGGCTTGCTGGCCCAATATCCTTCGATAGCAGTCTTCTTGCGGCCTATCGGTAAATTAAAGAAATACTATCGGTAAATTAAGGAAATAACTGATAGGTGATCTCGACTATAATAACTCGTACGGGATCTCACTGTAATGTCTATCGTGGGATTTTTCTTTTTAGGGTAAAGTCTATCGTGGAATTCGATATCATGAATTCGTGATGTCTGAATAAGCAGATCTATTGCAAGATCCTCATTGTTTTGATGAGCATTTTTACTCTTCATTAGAAAAGCTAATATCATATTCGACTCGGGTTCGAGTCATGGCAGTGGCCCATTTCAATTAAATCACTCAAAATATTTTCTTAGCAACTAAATACATATTATAAGAAACCTCTTTCAACTAAGTCCATTCTATGAAACCCTAATTAAGACCATTTGTTAGGACATAATTACCCTTGTTTAATTAAACAAATTACAATAAATTATAGTAAACACTTAGCTTCACAATTCTCTGTTTAGTTCTTCCCCACCATCGCAATATGCTCTTAATAGATATCCTCTGCTCCAGCCATCTCCTTTCTCGACGATGACACCATTCATTCTTATACATAAAATAATGTTCACCAATTGCATGTAGCAGTAGCCAAATCATAGAACTGAATGGAAAGTGGTCACAAATTTCAGAATTTTGTATTTGTATAGAGAAGTTAGAATTGGTGGCTTGGTTGTTATTGAATAGTGCATGATTAAATAAATGTATTTGATCCTTCTTATCCATTGAACGCTTTTGGGCGTCTTTTTGCTGATTTGTGATTTTTCGCGTTTCAATTAAAATTGAATTTTTTCAATTTTGATGCACATTATGTGTTTGTTAAAATATTTTTTTAAGTTAAAACAAGGTTTTGTAGCAAATTTCATATTGATCATAACACTAGCTCCTATAAGATCATATAATCTTTTAAATCAACAAATCAAAGCACGATTTTGTTTGATCATAATACTAACTCCTGTAATTTTTCCATCGAAGTTTCAAAAGCCATCTTATGTCGATAAAATCCCTTTCCGATAATATAAGGTAAATTCAATGAAAAATTCCATCCTTTATGATATCTTCTCACATGCGAAAGTGATGACACAATAAACTACGACGTGCAGACCGTCAACATCGAATCAGCCAAAGCCCTCAGCTTGGCCAGCAAGAGCCCGCAAGCTGGAATCCACATGGCAGTACGGGAAACACAGACCTATGTTTGAGTTCGCAGTGATTGCAGTGTCATTTGTGTTGGGATATGCCCTAAGACAAATCATTAGATGATTGTTTTGACATACAATGTTTATGATTTCATGAATGTCAATTCATTATTATATATTATTCTTTTAACTGTGCAATGTGAATTAATATATATGTTAATGTCCTTAGAATAATATTGTATTATTCTTAAAGATGTCCCTAGTCAAGTATTATCATGAATAAGGATAATGATAATACGTAGAGACTAGTATGTGTTGATCGATGAATTGTTCATTAATATGAGATATCAAATCAACATATGGGTACATGTTAGAGAACGATGTACTGGACAGACCCACCATGAGAATGCAACATGGATAGTTATATGATCGTCATATGCAATTCTCATAGTGATAATAATGTATGTAATCCTTACGACTTGTGATCATCAGAGATCCCAACATAAGGAGTTATGTATCTTGATATCGTCAAACGTTACCCGTAACAGGGTAATCTATAAAGGCGACTATTGGATACACTACGAATCATGTAGAGGGATGTTGACTGATCGAGATAGGATTTGTCCCTCCTATATAACAGGAGATGTGTTAGGCCCTTGATCAAGTGAGAACTAAAATGCATGGTCATGCTCGAAGGAGTCGATATGAGATATCGAGCTTATTCGTTTATTCTAGTTCTACTTGGGGATCAAGAAATAGAGATTGAATATACGAGTATGACTATTCCATGACTCGTGTTCAATCTAAACACAAAGGATAAAGGGATTAAGTTACATGGTTAATATTATCACAAGTACTAAAGGTTATGTCGAGTCATTGACATTCTTGTAATTTGGGTAGCCTTGATGTGTTGCTAGACACCGCTCTTTGCTTGTAACGTAAAATGAGATTTTATGTCACTGCCAACATTACAAGATCCTATCGGGTCGCACAAAAGATTAAATCGATAAAGGGAACTAAATTCATGGGATGAATTAATTAATTAAGAAGAGTCTTAATTAAAGGATTATGAGGATTTAATTAAATCATGGGTTTGGGCCCATGAGGCTTTAAGAAAGTCTTAAAGCTCTAACTAAGTGTAGATTAAAAAGGTTAATCAAATCATTCTAAGAAAACCTAGCCTCCCACCCAAAACCCACCCTCCAAGCCGCCGCCTCTCAACTCTCTCGGCCCCTTCACCGTCGCCGTTATTTTGTGAGATCCGGCCATAGTTTGCGATTGAGAATCGTAGTTGGGTTTTGGATTCCGTTTAAGAACGTATCTAGCAATTCGTCCTTGAACGTCCCTTGTTCGATTAATCGTGTGGATATCGTTGAGGCAAGACCTTGGAGGTGTTGCTCGTGACTCGGAATCGTTGGACGTGGTGCTCCGTGGAATCTGCTCAAACACGCTACAAGGGTGAGACTTTTGTAATTCCTTTATCCGATATGAATCCCTATGTATAGATCCATTGTTCTAGTAATCCAAAATTTTTTATTCCGCTGCGTTGTATGCTCTAAGGATTACTTACAGTGGTATCAGAGCCGTGTACAAGGCTCATATCGGATTTATGTGGTTAAATAGTTTAATCATATTAGAATTAATATTGCATGCTATTTAAAACTGTATGAACATATATGATATGTTAATATCGAATTTATGAAAATCATCGTAAAATTGTATTTGATATAATTGGCGAATAATTGTATACGATACACGAAAGCGTAAAATCGAGGTGTTGGCTCAAGGTGGTTCGACCACTACATGACTTGACTCTCGACCACCGCTAGTGAGCTAGGGTTCGGACCCTTGGCTCATGCATGGGCCGCGCCGCCGCCACCAAAGGGCTAGGGTTTCGAACCCTAGTCACCATGGCTCGGCCGCCGCCTCCAAAAGGCTAGGGTTTTGAACCCTAGTCACATTAACTCTCGGCCGCCGCTTGGGCCAAGGTTTTTCGAACCCTTGGCGCGAGATGGTTAAGCTGCCACCATCATGAACCGTCCATGGTTGGACCGTGGCTTGTGGTTCATGAATTTCGGTGTTTCGAGCAAGTTGGCTCGATGAAAAATGAAGATGGTGCGAGGCGGCTAGGGTTTGGAACCCTAGCGCCGCCGCCGCTCGAGCCATGGTTCGGCCATGGGCTAGGGTTTCGAACCCTAGGCCCATAATTGGTCCAGCCGTGTGCTTTTGTGGTACGAACCATGGTGGTTCGTGATTTAGTCGTTTTAGTTCGTGGCATGTGATGTCCCGAGCGTACGATATTTTTCAAAATTCTATTTTACAGTTTTAATTAGAATTAAATTTAAAATGTTTAGAATTTAATTAATTAAATGTTAATGCATGCTTTATGTGTTGTTTGAGCATGGTGCGTGGTTATAGCCCTTTGACCTATTAGATAGGATTTGTGGATGTTTGTAATATATAATACGACCTGCGTGTCGTGCCTTCTCTATTTCATTCTTAATGTAATCCCTCCCCTATGTTCCCCTCGAATGTGAATCGAGGAATTCTATATCTTGTAAATAGTGTAGTTTATTTTATTGATGGTGATCAATGAAGATGAAGCATCGTGCCGGGATGAGGAGGCCATTCACAAATTGGAGCCAAAGGAAGGTGCTTGTGAAGTTACCTTAGGTTGACTCATAGGATTTTCTCATTGGCTTGAGAGAATCGTTAGTAGGGGCTATAACCATGTCACGCTTTAATTATGTATGTTGATGCATGATTTATCTTATGTTTTAGATTGATAATTGTATTACACATATATGTAGATATGTATACAACTATATGTAGTGGACATATTTTAAATTATCAAACTAATCATGAGATCAATAAATCCCTCTAAAATATTAAGTTTTAGATGCCTTCCAAAATTAAAAGTACTCGTCAATAACTTCGATTGTACATGTGTGTATTTGCCAAAGCAAAGCACCGTGGCAATCTTAGTAAGGCGCGAAAGGATAAAAGTGATATCCGTTATACTTTAAATTGGGTACGACTTAACTAGGTTATCTCAATAGGATTGGGAACTTAGAGGCATGGGTTGGATTATAATTCATTTGATGAATTGAACAAAGTATTGTTCGTCCAACTATCCAAGAATTACATGTGATGTAATTGACAAAGTGTTGTCTACCTAAAAACCGAGTCTTGGGCGATTAGCCAAAGCTAACTCAAGATTAGGCGAAATATGGATCTTGGCCCACTAAAGGTTTTGAGGGTTGATATTTTAAACAAAATAGTGGGAGCATCATTTAATGTAAGACCATGTTAAATGATTAAATCATAAACTTATTTTGCATATTTATATTGTAGATATCCATGGCAACTAACAACGTTACTAGCACATTATCACTGCGATCGGTCCTTGAGAAGGACAAATTAAATGGGACAAATTTCCTAGACTGGCATAGGAACTTGAGGATAGTCCTCAAACAAGAAAAGAAACAATATGTCCTAGAGGAACCCTTACCCGCTGAGGAACCTCCCCTAACAGCTACAAGAGCTGATAAAGATGCTTACAAGAAGCATCAGAGTGACGCACTTGATGTTGGGTGCCTTATGCTTGCCACCATGAACTCTGAGCTTCAGAAGCAACATGAGGAAATGGAGGTGTTCGATATGATCGAACACTTAAAGCAATTGTACCAACAGCAAGCTAGACAAGAGAGGTATGACGTCTCTAAAGCCTTGTTCCAGTGCAGGATGGTAGAGGGAAGCCTAGTTGGAACTCATGTGCTCAAGATGATTGGGTACATTGAGAATCTGGACAAGCTGGGTTTTCCATTGGACCAAGAGTTGGCCACCGATGTGATCTTGCAATCGTTGCCTGAGAGCTTCAGTCAATTTGTAGTAAATTACAATATGACTGACATGGAAAAGACTCTACCACAATTGCTTGGTATGTTGAGAACATATGAAGCAAATACAAAGAAGACTAAGGCCACAAATGTTCTTATTGTGAATAAGGGCAAAGGAAGGGCCAAAGCTAAAGGCAACAAGAAAGCAAAGAAGATCTTTGTTAAATCTAAGCCAAAGTTTTCTGCATTAAAGCCAAAAGGGGGGATAGCGAAGGAAGGAAACTGTTTCCATTGTGGTGAGACCGGCCATTGGAAAAGAAACTGCAAAGTATATCTGGAGGATCTAAAGAAAGGAAGTGTGACTTCCACTTCAGGTATTTTTGTTATAGAAGTCAATTTATCTACTTCTTCATCATGGGTATTAGATACTGGATGTGGATCTCACATTTGTGTAAATGTGCAGGACCTCAAAAAGAGTAGATTGTTGGCGAAAGGCGAAGTTGATCTCCGAGTTGGAAATGGAGCAAGAGTTGCTGCATTAGCTATAGGGGATTATCATTTATCTTTGCCTTCTGGTTTATCGTTGATTTTAAAAGATTGTTATTTTGTGCCTTCAATTACCAAAAACATAATTTCTATTTCTTGTTTAGACAAGTATGGTTTTTCATTTATAATAAAGGACAACTGTTGTTCTATTTATTTAAATGATATGTTTTATGCTAGTGCACAAATGATGAATGGTCTTTATGTATTAAATCTTGATATGCCTATCTATAACATAAATACTAAAAGGATTAAAAATAATGATTGTAATCCGACTTATCTCTGGCACTGTCGCTTGGGCTATATAAACGAGAACCGCATATCTAAACTTCATAAGGATTGAGTATTAGATTCATTTGATTTTGAATCATATGAAACATGCGAATCCTGTTTAATGGGGCAAGATGACTAAAGCCCCTTTCAAGGGACATGTTGAAAGGGCAAATGTTTTATTGGGACTAATACATAGTGATGTATGTGGACCAATAAGTACACAAGCTAGAGGGGGTTTTCAATACTTCATTACATTTATTGATGACCTCAGTAGATATGAGTATGTGTACCTAATGAAACATAAGCATGAAACCTCTGAAAAGTTCAAAGATTTCAAGAATGAAGTACAAAACCAACTTGGCAAAAGTATCAAAATCCTTCGATCAGATCGAGGAGGTGAATACTTAAGCCAAGAGTTTCATGACTATCTAAAGGAGTGTGGGATAGTCCCACAACTCACTCCTCCGTATACTCCACAATGGAATGGTGTATCCGAGAGGAGAAATCGAACCTTGTTGGACATGGTTAGATCAATGATGAGTCATGCAGATCTTCCGATATCGTTTTGGGGACACGCTCTAGAAACAACGAATTTCTTACTGAACCATGTTCCATCTAAATCAGTGAAAAGACACCATATGAGATATGGACTGGGAAGCGTCCTAGTATGTCTTTTATGAAGATTTGGGGTTGTGAGGCTTTCGTTAGACGTCACGCCACTAACAAACTTGGACCCAAATCTGAAAAATGTTTATTTGTGGGGTATCCTAAGGAAACGAAAGGATACTATTTCTATTATCCCACCGAGAACAAAGTAGTTGTTGCTCGGACTGGTATATTTCTTGAAAGAGAATTTATTTCTAGAAAAACCAGTGGGAGAAAAATAGAACTTAGTGAAGTTCAACCACAAGAAAACACTGAACCTGAGATTGAGATGGAAACAGAGCAGGCACCGCAAGCTGTTGTGGAAGAAGCACCTGGTCAAGAGACACAAGCCCAGCGTAGGTCTGTAAGAGAACACCGGGAGCCACAGAGATATAGATTTCTTGTGACTCAACAAGGTGACTTACTACTTATTGATGAGGATGAGCCGTCATCTTATCAACAAGCTATAATGGGCAATGATTCTAAGAAATGGCAAGAGGCCATGAAATCTGAGATGGAATCCATGTATGCAAACCAAGTATGGACTTTGGTTGATCCACCTGAAGGGGTACGACCCATAGGGTGCAAATGGATTTTCAAGAAAAAGACCGATATGGATGGTAACGTACAACCTATAAAGGTCGGCTGGTTGCAAAAGGATTCAAACAAATTCATGGTATTGACTATGATGAAACCTTTTCACCAGTGGCCATGGTTAAATCCATAAGGATCTACTTACAATAGCTGCATTTCATGATTATGAAATCTAGCAGATGGATGTCAAAACAGCTTTCCTTAATGGAAATCTGCTCGAGGATGTGTACATGACACAGCCCGAGGGTTTTGTCGATCCAAAGGATGCTGGAAAGATATGCAAGCTACAACGATCCATTTATGGATTGAAGCAAGCTTCTCGGAGTTGGAATCTTCGATTTGATGATGCAATCAAAGAGTTTGGTTTTATCAAAAACGAAGATGAACCTTGTGTCTACAAGAAGGTCAGTGGGAGCGTAATCATTTTCCTAGTGTTGTATGTAGATGACATACTTCTCATTGGAAATGATATCCCTGCCTTACAATCTGTAAAGATTTGGCTAGGGAATTGCTTTTCGATGATAGACTTGGGAGAAGCCACCTATGTATTAGGAATCAAGATCTATAGAGATAGATCAAGAAGGCTTCTTGGTCTGAGTCAAAGTACATACATAGACAAAGTGCTTAAAAGGTTTAGCATGCAAGAATCAAAGAAAGGATTCGTGCCTATGACACATGGTATTTATCTCTCGAAGGAACAGTGTCCTTCAACACCAGATGAGAGACAACGCATGAGTAAGATTCCATATGCGTCAGCTATTGGATCTATCATGTATGCCATGATATGTACTCGTCCCGATGTATCGTATGCTTTGAGCATGACGAGCAGATATCCAGTTGATCCAGGTGAAGGTCACCGGATTGCTGTCAAGAACATCCTGAAGTACTTGAGAAGGACTAAGGATACATTCTTGATTTATGGAGGTGAGGAAGAGCTCAATGTAATGGGTTACACTGATGCAAGCTTCCAAACCGACAAAGATGATTTTCGATCGCAATCTGGATATGTGTATTGCCTAAATGGAGGTGCTGTGAGCTGGAAGAGTTCAAAGCAAGAAACAGTAGCCGATTCTACAACGGAAGCTGAGTATATTGCTGCCTCGGATGCAGCAAAGGAAGCTGTTTGGATGAGGAAGTTCATTTCTGAACTTGGAGTGGTGCCTAGCATTAAAGATTCGATAGAACTCTATTGTGACAACAATGGAGCGATCGCATTGGCTAAGGAACCAAGATCTCACCAAAGATCCAAGCACATACTTAGGCGTTTCCATTTCATTCGAGAAATCGTTGAAAGGGGAGATGTTAAAATATGCAAAGTACCAACAGATGATAATGTATCTGACCCATTGACGAAGCCACTGTCACAGCAGAACCATGATCGTCATACTAGATCTCTAGGCATTAGGTATATGTCTGAGTGGTCTTAGTGCAAGTGGGAGATTTGTTGGGATATGCCCTAAGACAAATCATTAGATGATTGTTTTGACATACAATGTTTATGATTTCATGAATGGTAATTCATTATTATATATTATTCTTTTAACTGTGCAATAAGAATTAATATATATGTTAATGTCCTTAGAATAATATTGTATTATTCTTAAAGATGCCCCTAGTCAAGTATTATCATGAATAGGGATAATGATAATACGTAGAGACTAGTATGTGTTGATCGATGAATTGTTCATTGATATGAGATATCAAATCAACATATGGGTACATGTTATAGAACGATGTACTGGACAGACCCACCATGAGAATGCAACATGGATAGTTATATGATCGTCATATGCAATTCTCATAGTGATAATAATGTATGTAATCCTTACGACTTGTGATCATCAGAGATCCCAACATAAGGAGTTATGTATCTTGATATCGTCAAACGTTACCCGTAACAGGGTAATCTATAAAGGCGACTATTGGATACACTACGAATCATGTAGAGGGATGTTGACTGATCGAGATAGGATTTGTCTCTCCTATATAACAGGAGATGTGTTAGGCCCTTGATCAAGTGAGAACTAAAATGCATGGCCATGCTCGAATGAGTCGATATGAGATATCGAGCTTATTCGTTTATTCTAGTTCTACTTGGGGATCAAGAAATAGAGATTGAATATACGAGTATGACTATTCCATGACTCGTGTTCAATCTAAACACAAAGGATAAAGGGATTAAGTTACATGGTTAATATTATCACAAGTACTAAAGGTTATGTCGAGTCATTGACATTCTTGTAATTTGGGTAGCCTTGATGTGTTGCTAGACACCGCTCTTTGCTTGTAACGTAAAATGAGATTTTATGTCACTGCCAACATTACAAGATCCTATCGGGTCGCACAAAAGATTAAATCGATAAAGGGAACTAAATTCATGGGATGAATTAATTAATTAAGAAGAGTCTTAATTAAAGGATTATGAGGATTTAATAAATCATGGGTTTGGGCCCATGAGGCTTTAAGAAAGTCTTAAAGCTCTTAATTAAATCCCATAAAAGGCTAACTAAGTGTAGATTAAAAAGGTTAATCAAATCATTCTAAGAAAACCTAGCCTCCCACCCAAAACCCACCCTCCAAGCCGCCGCCTCTCACCTCTCTCGGCCCTTTCACCGTCGCCGTTATTTTGTGAGATCCGGCCATAGTTTGCGATTGAGAATCGTAGTTGGGTTTTGGATTCCGTTTAAGAACGTATCTAGCAATTCGTCCTTGAACGTCCCTTGTTCGATTAATCGTGTGGATACCGTTGAGGCAAGACCTTGGAGGTGTTGCTCGTGACTCGGAATCGTTGGACGTGGTGCTCCGTGGAATCTGCTCAAACACGCTACAAGGGTGAGACTTTTGTAATTCCTTTATCCGATATGAATCCCTATGTATAGATCCATTGTTCTAGTAATCCAAAATTTTTTATTCCGCTGCGTTGTATGCTCTAAGGATTACTTACAATTTGCATGCACCTTATGAGTCTATAGATGCACGTACATAGACGCATGTAATGCACATGCACCTCTAGAGTCATATGGTGCATGTGAGTCATGCGGTGCATGTAATTTATATGCACCGCATGAGAATAAACAACTCAGTCACATGTAAATGTAATATACATGCACCACTAGTTGAAAGAGCCGATTTATGCGATGCATGTGAATGTAATATACTTTCAATTGTCAAGAAAAAAACCCATTAAATCCAAAGGCAAGAAACTAACTTTACAATATAGAAAAATAAAAATAATATGCATGCACCGTATGAGTCTATATATACATGTAATTTACATGCACCTCTACAATCATTTGGTGCATGTGAGTCATTCGGTGATATAATTTACATCCACCACATGAGATTGCACAACTCATGAGGTGCATGAAAATGTAATATACATGCACTACTAGTTGAAAGCATTTATTTTTGGTAGATTGAGTCGAAACAACTTTTTCTTATACGATGCATGTGAAAGCGATATACTTTCAATTGACAAGAAAGAAACCCACTAAATCCAAAGGCAAAATAATCACTTTACAGTATAAAAAAATAAAAATAATATGCATAAATCGTATGAGTCTATTGATGCATGTAATTTACATGCATCTTTAGTAGATAGTAATGATTTATTCAGTTTAGACCATTGTACCATTATTTAATTTCATAGCGTGTGTTATGGACTTTGCTTTTATCTCGAAATTCCGTACTCTCTTCAGTTTAATTTAGTTATGGGCTTTGTGTCATTACTATATTGGGGAAATTGCAAATATGTGATGTTTACAGAAACTTGTTACAAATAAATCTGTAAAAAAACTTCTTACGAAAAAATACACTTAGGAGAAAATTATATTCGCATAACTCTAATTTTTTAACTATTGGTTTGAAAAGGTATTTTTTAGTTACCAAAATACCCTTCAGTTGAAAACATCATAAACCTAATTTCAGATCTTTATTTTCTTTCTCATCCCGTCGCCCCACACCTTAAATTTTCTGCTGAAATTTTCCGGCGATTTTCAGATCATTATTTTCTTCATCATCTCGTCACCTCATCTAGTCGCTTCATCCCTACAAAGTATTTGCTAAAATGTTATGTACATGAAATATGTTTGAATCGAATCATCTAAATTTTCGTAGCATTTGGAATCTTTTTTAATCGAAGAAGATCTCGAACTAGTCTGCAATATAATTTTCGGACCTGCTATGCGCATTTCATCGTGTGTGTGTGTATACTGTGTGTGTATGTGAATTATAAATTTGAATACCGATGCTAAATTATAGATATCGAAAGTCTGTTGATATGTTTTTTTTTTTACTAATGCATATGGATGAAGAAGTAAGGTATGTGTTATGATCGGTCCGGAGTGTTTAGAGGGGGGTGAATGAACACTCCTATTAAAAATTAATCCCTTGTGATTTCTTTCGGATTAGTGAAAGAAATCTGTTTCTTAATCAACTCTTTTGCAGAACAGACCACTGAATATTTTTAGTGCGGAACGGTCTGTTCTTAAATTAGTAAGAACGGCTCGATGGCTTGAATAATAGAACGAGTGCAGAATGATAAAAACACAGAATATGTTTCTGGAAGTTCGAATGTGGTGTAATCCTTCTACGTCTCCCCTTCTTCCAATTAAGGAAGGATTCCACTAGAAGACTTTGATTTATACAATCCTGTTGTACAAACCCGATTCAGCTGGATTTACCTCACTACCAGACTGAAACTCCTAGTCACTCAATCTGTTCAGACACACTCTGTCTGACAGTTACAATAGTTTCTCACTTCTATATTTCAATACAGAATACACAAGATAGACTTTAGTCTATGCACACAGTGATCCTAAATGATCAAATATTACAATGTACTCGTGCTTAAGAAGAATTTCAGCTCGAGAGCTTGTAAGCTTGTGCTGTTTTGCTTTCTTGTGCGTTTTTCGATTGAACAGAGATCTTCTGTTGCATCCTTTTATAGTTGCATGTACCAACGACATTATTTCCCTTAATATGCAACTCTTGACTCTGCTTAAACTCTGAGTAAGCTACAGCCTTCTTCTTTAGGGTACTTGCCGTTCTGGTTCATGCTTTCGGCGACTGTCAGGTAAGCTCTTCTTTGTCTTCTTACCTTTTATGGTAATCTTCAGTCTATGGTCTTTTTCAGCATTAATTGCGACATTAAATGCTTCAATAAATAGCCGTTATTGATTCGGACTGAAGAACCAATCTTTATCCATCATTGACTGCTCTGATCTGATAGAGATTGAGATCGATCTTAAACTTCGATCTAGTCAGTCTGATTTCTATCGATCCGGTCTGATATGTGATATGTCTTATCAGCTTGATCTGTTTTGAGCGATCGATCTGGTCAGTCTGAATTCTCTCGATCCGGTCTGATATGTTTTGTCATCTTTAAAACCTTTATCGATAAGGTCCGGAACTAACAGTATGCATTGGTGTTCGTGCTTGTTTGCTCATTTTCAAAATTTACAGTTTGACAGCAAGATGTTGCAACGAAGAAGATGACCCAGAGAAAAAGTAACTGGTGCACGAAAATATAACCTTGGTGCACGAAAATCATAAAAAGTAATTGGTGCACGAAAATCATAAAATGTAACTGGTGCACGAAAATATAACCTTGGTGCACGGAAATCATAAAAAATAACTGGTGCACGAAAATGATAAAAAAGTAACTGGTGCACGAAAATTATAAAAAAATAACTGGTGCACGAAAATGATAAAAAGTACCTGGTGCACGAAAATTATAAAAAGTAACTGGTGCACGAAAATATAACATTGGTGCACGAAAATATAACACTGGTGCACGAAAATATAACCTTGGTGCACTAAAATATAACACTGATGCACGAAAATACAACAATGGTGCACTAACTTTGTGTAAATTTTCGTGCATCAGTAGCTGATTTTAATTTTCTTGCATCAGTTACTGATTTTTCGTGCATCAGTTACTGATTTTCAATCTTTTCGTGCACCAGTTACTTTTTAAAAAAATTCGTGCACCAGTTATTTTTTATAATTTTCGTGCACCAATTAATTTTTCGCTGGGTCATCTTCTTCGTTGCAAGTTTCAGACTGTAAATTCTGAAAATGAGCAAAAAAACATAGACATCAATGCATAATAACTAAAAACCCTCAAAAGGCAACAAACGGTATATATATACACATATACACACACAAACACACATACACACACATACCAGAATTGAAAAAAAAATCTGGAAAAAAGTGATGGAACGGAAAATCGAAGAGATGAAGAGAAAAATCAACTGTAAGAAATCGTAACTGGCAAGAGAGATTTACGAAGCGATTTGAATCGCAGTGGTGAAGGGAAGAGCTGGAACGTAGTGCTGAAAGGAAGAGATTGAAATTTTTTGAAACTACCGCCTTTTCTTATTAAGGACACTTTTGTCATTTTAACCTAAGGTGTACTTAAATGATTGCAAGTTTTTTTCATGGACTATGATGAATAAAGATTCAGTAAAAGGTACCGGCCTGAACTTTGCCCTACTATATTTTAGTTGTTTAATACATTTTTCCGATATAATATTTGTCATACAAAATATTTACAAAGTTAGAATTATATAATATAAACAATCAATTTTACCATACTAGAAGTTGACATTTGGTCAACATAGTTTTAATTTTAAAAAATTAATAAATTAGCAAAATAAAAATTGTTGTATTCATATTTAAATATAATAATATTATAAAAGCATCTTAATTTATTGTTAAAATTTATTTACTAATACGAACTTATAGAAATTTGGTTTCAAATCATTGGTTGTAATTAATTTTAGATCATACTATGTATTATTATAATTTTAAGAAAAAATAAATCAATTTGAAAGGTTTTGGTAGTTTTTTGTACCTTCTCTGGAAGGCTTTTTGTTAGTGGTGTCAAACGGGCAGTGCCGGTAGAAGGCTTTTTGTTAGTGGTGTCAAACGGGTCGTGTCGGCATCGTGACGTGCCGTGCCGGCACGACACCGGCACGATTCGAAAATGGGACGTGTCGTGCCGGCCCATTTCCACAAGAGGTCGGGCCCGGCACGACCCATTTCAAGTTTTTTTATTTTTTGGCTTAGCGATCGATCGCTACAATTTAAAAAAAAAATTACTATTCGTGCCGTGCCGACCCACGGGCCGGCACCCTATGGCCCGGCACGGCCCATGCTACAGTGACGTGCCGTGCCAGGCACGGCACTGTAGCAAAAAGTGCAGTGCCGCTCCGTGACGTGCCGTGCTCCTACCGTGCCTCATGCCGTCCGCTCCGTTTGACATCTCTACTTTTTGTAGTTTTTTTTATACTTAAAAAAATAGGTAGTTTTGAGATGAGAATTCTGGATTTAATAAGTATTGTAATCCAAATTATTTTTATTAAAATTTGGTAGCTTTCATGTGATCAATCGAATGTCTTTGTTGATTTATTTTTATCTTAATCTGTTTATTTTGTTACAATTGAATTGCTCTATCTTTATATGAAAACATTTATGTTATATTTTTTTATTAACATATATATTAACGCTTATTTTTTATATATATCTTTAGGACTGATTGACTAAGTGGTGGTCATTGATTAGTCGTGTTAATAAAAATTAATATATGTTAAGTGAATGTATTAGATATCTTAAAGCGAACAAAATCAAAGAGTTAGCTCTTCATTATTTCTACAACAAAAGTAGATGATGGACAAACAAACATATTATGATATGTTTATGTATTTTGATGAATTAAATTTTTTTTTTACAATGAATTATTCATAGAAAAAAATTTTGATCGGTATTTATTTTGCCCACCCTAACTACAAATCCTGGTTACGTCCCTAATCGATAGACTCAGTTACTGTCTTTAACCAATACCATAGTCTATCGGTGCATGTAAATTATATTCATCGTTTGAGTATATCGATGCACGTAAATTACATGCATCGGTGTAGTATAAATTCATACACCAGTGTAGTATAAATGCATACACCTGTAGACTTTAAATTAAATTAGGTGCACCAACAAATTTCATTAAGTGCACTGCTCTAATTTAAATTAAGTTCAACCCAAGCAAAGGACAAAGTTTAACAAATTTCAAAAAATCAAGAAGAAGTAGAATATTTCCAAGATTTTAATAAGGCAGTGCATGTAAATTGCATGCACCACCGAGTCTAATAGTACTTGTAAATCACATGCACTGGTAGACTCATACTGTCTTTAACCAAAAAACATAGTCATTGAACATCTTAAATACACTGTAACTTTGAGTTTTACACTCAAAATCTACAAAACTCCATTTCTCATTGAAGAAGTTTTTGCCAATTTAAATTCTCCGAGCTTTTGCTCATTCCAACCAACAAAAGCAAACCACGAATAAATTTCAAAAAACAAGAAGCAGAAGATTTCCAAGATTTTAACAAGTCGGTGTATGTAAATTACATGCACCGATAGACTCATATTGTATCCAAAACTTCTGAGCATTTCGCCAAATAGTTAGAGTGCATGGCTTATCAACAGGATTGCCACTAAACCTTCCGAACATACGACCAAAAAGAACAAATGGATCATTTTTTTCCCCACAAGAATACACCTTTTCTTTAGCACTTAATAAATATAAATTTTCTAAAATTGGACATCGTATACAATCTGTAAAGAAATATATCTCACTTCATAGTTTCAGTTTATATTTAAAAAAAAAACAAAAAAAGTAAAACTAATTTCGATCTTCTAAACCCGCACTTTCTTTTAGATAGCATACAACCAAATTCTAGCTATTGTCTCGTCATCGCGAAATTCTTTTATTTGGTTGTAGCTAATGTCATCGCAAAATTCATCATCTTCATCCTGAAATGCGTGATCATGGCGGTCGTGTTCTCCATCTTCCTCTTCTATTGGTCTTCGCCGCCATCGTCCTCCTCCACTCCACCGTCGCTGCCCCCGCTTCTTTTGCTCCGGCAACGTTGTCGCTTGCCCTTCTCGTAAACATAGCTTATAGTGATGCAGCTTTTCAAAGAAGAATGCAGCTTTGAGAAGTGCAAGTGTTTTGATAAGTGGAGTTAGTTTGGTCATTGCATTGATCTAGTTGAAAGAATTTTTTTCGTGGATTTGGCCGAAAAATGTTCCTCCTATTGGTACCGGCCCGAAATTTGCCTTAAAATAAAGTTAAGGCTTATTTTAAACCTAAATTACTTCACTGAATTTGCAATATGAAGAATATGAAAAAAGAATTGGACAAATTTATCTCCGATAAACATAATTTTGTTATATTTATTTTCGTTACATATAATTTCATGCCCTTTGTTTGAAGTTCATGCTACAATCTTTAGCGCGGTCTACGAATCTCCAAGTGGTCGTCTTCTTCGGGAAGCAAAGTTGAATGAAATCGGAGCTGGCACCAGTGAAATAGAAGAATGATAATTGGTCGCGAGCTCTTCAAAGAATGGTGAGGCAGAAGTTGCTTGATGCTGTGAATTGAAAGATCGTAGCATTTTCTAATATGCTTTTACTAACATTACTTGATGTATAAATAAATAAGAGCTTTGTTAGCATCTCATTCGTACTTTGTGGAAAATGCTTGGATTTACTGGTTGGTGAATTAGTAGACAACTAAGCATGATAGATAACATGAGGTCTATGCAGGGGCGGAAAAGAGCCATAGGCCCTCTCAGCCGAAAAAAATTAGAGTCTTATCAGTGATTTTCTTGAAAATATAAATTTTTTGATCCCAAACTTTATGGAACCACTTGTTGAGAACATAATGGACAACAAAAGAATTCCACTCAGCAGCATGTAAAAGTACAGCTGGCATTGTAGCTCAATAACCCATAATTCACATCCCAACAAGAGTAGCAGAAGGATCCAGCTGGCCCCCAGAAGGCGATTTTGGTGCATCTGTCATGGTGGTGCTTCTTCCAAACTGCTTTGAGTGTCTTCACTGTTTATTCCCATGCTCAGTTTCTCCACTTCTTCTCGTGTGTATATGTGGATCTTGGAAACAACTTCAATAAACTCACTGCAATGTAAATTGAGTATTTCATGTAAACAATGATACTACTGGTTAACTACTCAATGATACTAGTCGATGTTCTTTTGTGTTAATGACACCAATGATACTACTGGTTAACTACTCAAAATTAGACTCAAATCGAGCAAAGGAAAAGAATACTGGTTAACTACTCAAAGCTACGAGATAGAAATCAAGTAGCAGTGATAAGGAAAAGAACATTCTTGTTCCTTGGAATCCCACAGGTTTCACTGGAATAAAAATTCCAATGTTTATCCTGTTTGGAACTTACTGCCATGGATCATCACCAACAACCATCATATCATTCTCGCTGTCAGTATACAGAATACGCCATCCATTGTTGGGATCACGCAGGATTCCTTCCATGCTAAACAATCTTTCGAGTTCAGTCAACAGGTCATCATAACCTTTTAGTTTTGATAGATAGATGGCTCTCCCCACCAAGCTACCTTGCTTGTGAACCTATATATAAATAATCAGCCATAGATTCTCAAGACAAGCATAATGAGTTATTTGAATGTGGTTTGTTTTAGTTTTTACCTTTGTACAACTCCTCTTACTTGGCCCTTGGGAATTAGTTGAATTATGATCTTCAGTCAGAGAAAACCCAAAAAGTTTACACATGGGGACCTTATCCTTTAATTTATTTTCATCGTTCATATTTTTGAGGGGCATTATTGAAGTGGGGGGTGCTGATATCACCTCCATCGCCATCGGCTCGTTTGTGAGAAGTGGCACTTTTCCTATCTCTCTTGAAGGTTCACTTAAAATGGAACTCGGGTTTAATGGGGGATTGCCGGTATGAATATTGAAAAAATTGGAAATAATAAGAGGGCATTGTCCAGCTCTGTAGATGCCCTTTTGCGGAAACGGCATGCGTCTAGAACCTTCGGAAGCTAGAGGATAAAAACAAGGTCGAAGCCTTTGATAATCGTTGAAAATATTGCCACCAAGTTCAGGTTTCGACCAAGCACCGAGATTTGTATCAGTTTTCCCAGCTAGAGATCTAAGTGAGCAAATTTCTTGACCTTGCAAGACCTCGGGAAACCAACTGGACTGCAGAAAGCTCGTGAAAGAGGAAGGAGCCTGATTTCTAACTAACTCGGTGTAATTAATTTTTTCCATCCTGTTTGGTATGGGATTTGTTGCCGCAGGATGTGTTTCAAAATCGAGCTGGTGGTTAATCCTGTCACTTCTGTAAACAGGTGTTGCTAAAGTTACATTTTCTTGACCTTGCAAGACCTTGGAGGATCTTATAGACTCCCCAAAGTCAAAACGAGCACCCCCGCCTGCATAAAAAGAAAAAAAAAAGAGTATTATGAAGGCCATTCCTTGAGTTGGATCAATCAGATGAGAGTTAATTACCGATAAACCAAAAATCAAACTGAAAGAAATATACCAACTATTGGGCTGCCAACTGGGGTAGGCAGTAGGCTTGACCTCAGTTTCTTGATTCTTGGGAAGGACTGGATGCCTAGAGGCGCAAAATTACCTGGGAAATCAATGTCCCATGGAGAAACTCGTTCTTGGTGATTACTCACGATAGCTTCATCCCAACGAACCTATAAGACAAGTGTCAGCAGCGATCATGTCATGTGAATGGCAAATTGACGATTGTGTTCTTAAGTAAAATCATACAGGCCGATGGCCTCTGCCTATCTGGCACAACTCGCAATTGCGAGTGCGAAGACTCGGATTCGAGTCTGGCGCCATCTGTAAGTTGTAATAGTGCTCAAAAATCGTAGTATACCGTCAGGCTTCTCCATTTTGAGTTTGGCCATCTATAAGGATCTATAGCGCTGACTCCAGTCACCACTCCACTGAACCTGCTGGATCAAAGATGTTTCTTCTAATTTTATACATAGCAATGCACTAAAAAGGCAAACATATCAGGTATTAATGTGTAGTGGACCTTCTTTCCGGAGAATCATCCAAGTGAAATTTCATTTTGAACCTCATTCCGATGGGTATCTTGCCTGTGGTACACTTGACATATTTTTCACGGGGGATGATAAAATCGGCATCGCTTGCCCTGCGTCGTTCGTGTAACATCATTTATTACCAAGAGGGATAACATGAAAGACACAACTGATGTAAAAAAACTATTTCAAATATGTTTGCACGTTCTCTAATGGTAATGTCATGTTCATGCAAGGGAAAAATGTAATCCCTTGAATAAACAACCAAAATCCTCAAGAAAAGTTAAACGAGTGGTGTAGTACCTAGGACTATAGAAAACATGAAACACGGTGTTGCTTGATAAGGCATTGGCTACTGAACAAAGAACATTGGGATAAGAATTCTGGTTTTTAATGATGGAATCAGGAAGGCCGTTTCTTGGTCGAACGGCTCTTCTAATCCCCAACCTCAGGTCTCCATCTTCTCCCCTACATTGTCACAGAAGATGCATTACTAATTAACATAAGACTCTGCCCATTTCCAATAATCTAAATTCATCACAGCTGAAATGATTATTAGATAAATGCTTCAATAAAGTTGATCAAGAACCCCGAAACTTCGAATTAGAACTGTGGTTTAATTTCTTTCAATTATTATGTATATAGCCTGCCAGCATTAAGCATTTGCAATTTTTTTGTGTATGTAATGGGATGAATAGGAGGATCCATATATCCGACCCTACTTAGTTAGTGGGATTGAGGTTTCTGGCAGCAACTCGTGAAATGAACCGTGAATATGCGATGCTCCAGAAGCCCTGTGTTTAGATGAAATTGTACCTCAGAAACAACACTGCATCACCCGACGCAAGATTCTTTTGGCTGACAAAAATACTCCACCCTGTTGTGAGCAAATGCCGTCTTGGCTGGCCTGCGAGTTAAAATCAATTTATCAGAATTTTCTAAATAAGAACATAGGTAGCATTGAAACTTATACCTCTGTAAATGTGTCTGAACTTCCATTCCACACCATGAAGATCTTTGGCTATGAGTTCTTGAGAGGGCCTTTGCTCTTTATAGTCCTAAAATGCAAAAAAAAATTCAATCGAAACTAAACAACACAAAAAGAACTTGTTAGACGGATCATGTTAGGCAGTATGTACCAAAGGGGGAAAGCAATCCTCGGCAGCTCTACGAGGAACCGAAAAACCACCATTTGTACTGGTATCAGAAGCAGTAAGAGTTTTGCAGAACATGTGAGTCGTCAACTTTAAGGTAGAAACTCCATTCTCATCCCCTTCAACTCCCGCGTTTTCTTTCTCGTTTCCTTCCAGTTTAAGGCCTACCAGCTAAATGAATCCCATGACAGTATCAAGAATTGAAATTGAGCTTTCACAGAAGTCAATTTCAAATAGGAAAAAATGGCTTTTCAAACACTAATTTATAGAAGCAAAGGAATCTTAAATAACATGAACTTTAAAAAGAGGAAAAAATCAAGAAACAATGGAGACTGATCAGAAGGAACAAGATATTCACCAATTAAACACAACCAACATTGAGAGGAAGATGTAGAAAAACAACTAAAATATAGTAATTATCAATCATTCATACCTGTTGTAGAGGAAGTAGAGTCAGCTGAGTGTAGACCTCATCATTTTCTTTGTTAGCCTACTCGAGACAAAACAAAAAAGTACAAGGGTAACTCAGGATGACGATACATGAGTGCAAGAAATCACTATATAGAGTGAAAGCAAATGGATCTTGAGCATGAATCTAAACTACTTACAAGTAGCTTAACATCAACAACCCTGCAAAAGATCTGCGGAGGGAGATCAAAAGTGGGCAGTTCCAATGGCGGAAAAGGTAAGGCAGAAGCAGCCTGTTCCATATGTCCTTGAGCAAAATACACCACCACGCTCCCTTTATTGGGCAGACTGGTGAGTGGGCCTGCGCAAGCATGCCACAACTCCGTGTGCAGTGATGATTTAGGAGATTCTAAACTAGGGGCAGTGGAACCTGATGCTGCATTTGAAGAACAGGATGAAGTTGAAGTGGATAAACAGCGATAAAGACAACTACCGAATCCTCCATTTTCTTCACATGTATTCTTCTCTACCTCACTTACAGCATGGTTCAGATTAATATCCATCAATTCCCCCAAAATTTCACTGTTTCTTGTTTGATCAAACACCCTAAACTTACGTAAACCCACTGAAAGAAGAAGGTGACAAATAATAACTCTGAAGTAATCAAGTTGTTTTCTTTGAGATAGTTATGGGTTTCCACGAAGCTCAAGCTGGTAAAAACATAAAGTAGAACTGTAATGAAAATTCACAGAAAAATGAAAGGAAAGGGAACACCAAGATTGATTAGTTGAAGAAGCAGGCTGCGTAAGAGATGAAAATACAAGAAATGGCATCAAATAATAACAGGAAATTCAAAGTATGATCCGTTCCCCATTGGCAGTTGTGTGAGTAGGGAGCAGTTTGAGCAGACATGGACACTTGCTTGAGAAGCACAGAGGCCAAAGGCAAAACAAACTAATATGGTGCCGCCACTTTTTGGACTTGTGACTGTATTCAACACAGACCAAGTATATTTTATAAATAAAATTCACTTCCATTTTTTTTTTATTTTTATTAATCAATGTATAATTATTCAAAAAGCTCGATCATCCTAATCAAACAATATATTGAAAATTTATAATTATGTGTATCAGTGTATATGAAAAAGTATGCATGCTTATTTTTCAAAAAATATATATGTAATTTAATATATTTAAAAAAAAATAAGAAAAAGGGAGCTGTTTGAAGTGGAGGGGACAAGGTAAGACAGTACAGAACCCACATTCATAGCCATATGTTAACCCCACTCGTCTCTTTGTTTGCTTTGCAATTTGCAGTCTTATTTCTATATACGTTATTTTACGAACATCAACATACATATATATTTTATTTTGGTATTTATAAACACTCAGTTATATAATTATTTTCCTGCAATTTGCCTTAGCTTTTTATATTATTGATATTATTATTATTTTTAAGTTTGGGAACGGCAAATGATTTTAATAGGACTCGAACTCATGTTCTTCCTAAAGATGATAATAGCGAGAACCAATTTGGCTAGTCCGGAGGTATAGTTATTTTATTATTATTATTATTTTAATTAAAAGGAAGAATATATTTACAATTCAAATAAATATTTTGTTGATTAAAAATGATAGTGTAATTATGTAATTAAGGCCATCCATCCTCCAAGACAGAATCCACTTTACCTTCCTAATTAAACAAGCAAATTAAAGTTATATTTGTGTTGCAAACTTTGCCATATTTTATACATACAATTTCACTACGTTTGCATGTAAAGAGGAATTCCTTAGTTTATTTATTTTCGTATCTTATTCAATTCTTTAATATCTTTTTTAAAATAATTGGCCATCATTTTATGAATCACAATTGTTGCCCTTCACGATGAATATCGGAACAATTTAGTTAGGAACCGGTTAGCTCGGTTCGGAACCGGAACCGGGCTAATCGGTTCGGAACCGGAACCGGGCTAACCGGTTTCGAACCAGCCCGGAACCGGTAAGATACCGGTTCGGATCGGTTCTACCGTTCCGAAACCGGTATCTTACCGGTTCTAATTAAACGGATTGGGTCTGGGTTGAACCGGAATCAGATCCGTTAATTTTAAAAAATTAATTTTTTAAAATATAGATAAATATATTTGATGTTAGTTTACAAACACAAAGACCCATTAGCTCAATTGGTTAGAGCTATAGAGTAGAAGGTGTTGGTTGCGTGTTCGAATCCTCCACACAACAAGTTATAAACACAAAGACCGGTTCCTTACCGGATCGGATAGGTTCCATCCTTAACGGACCCGAAACCGGTCGGTTCCGGTCCGGATTGGACTTGGTCAAGCCAATAAGCACCCCTGAATTTAGTTAATCACGTATATAATATATATTTTTATGTCAAATTATAAGGGTTGTAATTTTTCATATGTCTATTGCAAACTATATGATATTGTAACGCAGACATGCAGCTATTATGCATTAGTACATATATCATTGTTCAAATTATAGATTAAAAGCTGTAATAAATTTTTTTTACATGTGAGGTGGCCACAATTTTTTCGTAATATTGTTATCATTAAATTTGTTTACTTTTATATTTATTGCAACCAAGGTTGATATTACATGTAAGTTCTTCGGTAAATCGGCTGTCAGAAACACCAATATAAATACGCACATATACATATATATAATATATACATTGGAAAAATTTGCTAAAGCAAAGATAACAACACTACGGAAATGGCATTACTGTTTTTATATCACTTTATTTCTCCAAAATCTATATCACTTTACTTTATATCTCTAAATTAAATATTTATTTTAGCTCAGATTATTACAAAATAATTATATTATTGTATTTATTTTTACATAATAATCAATATTTATTTCATACATTATTTTTGTGGGACCTATCCGCTCTTTAATACGTCACGATCTCTGAAACGTATACTATTTAGCCTAAAATTTCTCGAAGATAACTGACCTTAAAGTTCGGTCAGAATAACAAGAATGCCATTGAGCCCCCCCTTTTAGCGGAACTGTCCAGCTTTAATCTCTCTTCCACGAGTATTTCAAAAGCCTGTTATTTGCAGAAACTCAGATGTGACGTTTCTTAGTTCGAATCTTTCGTCTAAATTTATAAAATTATATGTTCTTAATGTTTGGAAAATAAAATTGGTTAATTTAATTCGTCAAGCTGTATTTTAAAAATCGGTCAGATTTTGGTTCAATCAATTTAATCGAAAATCAATGTTTTGTTCTGTCTGATTGACCCTCTAAAACCATCATGCTAAAAAGTCAGTAAAAACCGGATTATATTTTTTGATTGAACAAGTCAACAGTTGAACATAACGGTTCCTTCATTTTTCTTTCTTTTTTTAAAATTTTTAATTTTTTTATTTTTTTGTTAAAATTATAAATAAAATTAGAACTAAAATATATTATATATAATTTATTGTTATTGAAATAATTACAAAATAATATTTTATGTAAGCCTTTATAAAAATTCATATAATTTCATAAAAGTGTCTTGTATATTTATATAGGGTAAAAAGCGGACGCCCCCTAATGTTCACCCTTTTTAGCACTCACCTCCTAACCTTTCAATATGTGCATTTAACACCTTGAACAATTTTAAGTAGTGTATTTTACCTCCCTAAACAATATTCGTGAACAATTTTTTCAAATATTCTGGTTGCAAATACCTTCACGTGCGTCGCATGGTCGAAGGTATATATGTTTTTTCATGTATTTTCTGTATTAATTTTACGAACCAATAAACACGATTTTCATATTGTACATAAAGTTTTGTTTTCTCAAAAAAAAAAAAATTTGATTGAAACTAATCAAATAACCATCAAACTATCAAATAAAATTAAATGATATTTTTTTAAAATATCGTTATCATATTATATCCAAGTAATTAATTATATATGTGAAATGCATATAGTGGTAATACAGGGGCACTGAAAGGGATATATGAGAGACGGGTCATTTCCTCAAAAAACACACAACTAAATCAGTTCTATTCATCCCCCACGCTAATTAAATTTTATTTATTTTTCTGCCACCAATCTTGACTGTTTCTCGATGTATACAACTCATACACACGTTGTTTTTCTTTTATTTATAGCCAAAAAGAGGACGTTTTGAGGTCTCGAACATGAGATTATTTTCAATTATAGAAGCTTTTTCAATTAAACTAGAAGCTCTTGGCACTCATGCACACGTTTAAATTGTATATTCATATGATAAAAATACTAAAATTGAAAAACTATGGATAGATATCTATTTATAAATTTTATCTATATATAATGTGTGAGGATCTTAGTAGTCCGATCATTTCAGACCAAAGTTTAATTAAATTCACGTCTCTGTCAATCTAAAATATTACAATCACACGTGCATCTCTGTGTCTACCAATTTTCTTTATGTCATACTCAATCTTACAAATTACCATCACACTTATCGTATAAATTACCATATTACCCTCAAATTTTTTGTTAAATCCAAAAAAATTTAAATGTAAAAATAATGTATAATCATTCTATAATTTAAACTAAAACCAAAATAAAAACAGACGTTACAATTATCACATTGTTTTACAAAAATATAATAAGATATATGCACGCAACGTGTACAGAAGGGGGACTAGTTTTTATAATATATAAAATCTTTAAAAAAAAAAATTTATAATATATAAAATCTTTAAAAAATTTTGAAAAAAAGATGATAGAAATCAAAGTTTGGCATTGAATATGTGGTTAGAGAATGGACTAAATTTGACGTTTTGTGTAGTGAAAGAGATTGATGAGATATAAATTTAAAGCTTTAATCGAACCACGTTTGTCGGGGGATGTTATTATCATCCCCCGCTTTCGTCGTACTAACTACATATCATCTCTCACTTTCTGCCTCACTAGATGTTACTGTTTCTTTTTGGGGTAATAACTTTGGGACTTAGAATATTATCAGAACTATTTTGAATTTTAAATTTAATATTAGTTTTAATCATTATCGTGTAATAATAATATATTCTCATATAAATAATTGCATGATTTACCATTTTTTGTTGAGGTTGTTTCTTGAGAAACTGAAGGGCCCATTTTTTATAGGAAAATCTCATCTCATTATCACAAAAACATGCATTTTCCTGATTTTATTGACTATTTGGGCCACAATTAGGTTTCCTAGAAAAAGAATAATCTATAAAACTAATAAAATTCACTGGTATGTAAAGTTTGTGTTGGGCTCCAATAATTTTCATTGTTTCGAAAAACGATCAAAATATGGTGCTTCACACATTGTACGGTTTAGAAGATTTGATTTGCATCGTTACCACTAGCTATAGGTTTTGGTAAAACGGTAAACTGTTGATCCTACAATTGGTATCAGAGCGAATGTTACGTATTTGATTTCCATGAATTGCAGGATAATGCAGTTATTGGGAGATGAGTTGTTGATGTGTAATAATTGTCCCTAGTTAGAGAGCGATCAAAACGTGACAGTTGAGCTGCTGTACGGTTTTAAAAATTTGAATCTGCACGGTTACCACTAACTAAAGGTTTTGACAAAGCGACAAGCGTTTGATCCTACAGTTTAAAGTTGATAAAATGCTAAGTATATACAGATATTATATCAGAGTAATTTTTTTTTAAAGAAAAACCTCAATGATAGGTGATATTTTGGTTAAAATGGAATAACAATAAAAATAATGAGGTAAAATTGAAGAAATTTAAAAATAAGGAAAATGGGTGTTACTTTTTGACAAAAAATGTGCTCCAAAAACATGATACCCTATACCAGACATATTAGAAACTACCATGATTTCCCTGCAAAATGGTGGTTATATTATAACTTCTTCTTTTTTAACAACTATTACAGCTACTTGGAGGAGGAGTGACGGAAACTCAAACACGAGATCTCTAGGTCGTAATTGTGATCGGTGCCATATGAGCTACAAACCATCTGCATATTATAACTTTCTTTTCGTACAAGTTTTCGAATGATTTATTACATTCTCCACACTTAAAAAAAGTTGGCCACAGTTATTGATTGTAGTTTTATTACATATTATAACTTCTTTTCGTACAAGTTTTGCAAGGTCTCAACTTTTATTTGATAATGGTGTGAAATTCATATCATTATTCGGGCAGAGACGAAGCATGACTCCAGTATACTCGATTATCAATTTATACGTATGTGGCATTATTCATAAATTATTATACGGACTTACAGAGCAAAATTACCACTCTTAAAAGATAGTATATATGCTTGATATTTCACTAAAAATTTAAATTTTACTGATCCAACGTTTTGCTCCTGCCTTTGAATGAGCCTTCGACGGTCTTTTAGAAGCCCTTTTAAGCCATATAAAGTCTCTAAAGTTATCCTATCGCAGTTCCAACAACATAGGCCACAGCGACATAATAATCCTAAGACAAGTGAAAAAAATTTAAAAGCGATAAATCAACTATGAGCCACCCAGAAACGCTAAAACCAAAGTAACATGATGGGCCTAAAATGTAAGCGAGAACTTTAAAAGCAGACAAATCTAAAAGCAATGATCCATGTGCGGAATGAAAAAGGAAAGCAAAACATAAACAAGAAAATAAATTGCAAGGCGCAGTACTATAAACATAGAATGTATCACTACATGTCACAACCAATCGCCGCCCTTTCATTATACATAGAGGAGAAAGAACAGTCTAACATTTAATGCAACCCACCCCTTCCGCGTGACCAAACGAGAATCTAACGAAATAACCTAAGACCACCTCTTCGAAACACGACCCGTAGAGCCACACACCCAAGGTAGAAGAGAGATCCGAATGCAAGTGGGTGAAGACCCAATAAGACACATACCAAAAGATGTATGCATCCAGGGGTAGTGGGGTGCACCAAATGCAAGCGAATAAGACCAAACCAAGACACATAACTAAAAAAAAAAAGAAACAATCAAGGCCCATGAGTAAAATAGCCTAGCAAGAAGAAGCAGCAGCCCATAAGCCCATCACTGTTCATAGGCGACGCCTCTTATTCTATATATATATATATATATATATATACCACAATTGGTTTTGAGTTGGAACTCCATGTATTCTTAAAATGATATCATAGCAGAGTTTTCATGTGATTTACTATTCTTCTTGCTTTTTCAATGTCACAAACGTTAGAAATCCATGTGTTTGACTTATATAACGCCACACGAGAAGGGACGTGTTGAGAGTTGTCTCACATTGAGAATTTACAAGCTATGTTATAGCTCTATATAATATACATGTGTTACTCAACTCATTACCAATTGGTTATGAGTTGGAACCTCATACGTACATAACAAATTTCATAGACATCTCATATTTCACCAGCCCGGGAACCATGAATAATACTATACATAATCCATTAAACTTCTATCCAATCGTGCAGCATAAATTTTTTCGAGATTCTTCCCAACTTATGATGTGTTCTTCAAAGTTATTTGGTGGTTGTCAGTGACTCACAATAACCCGCCGTGTCTCGCATATTATCCAACAGTGGGCCTTCCACTTTAATCATCTTTCCATGGGCCCACCACCTATTTTCTTTGGGCCAAAGTTTTTATTGTTTGTGAGCCCTTCTCTTTTAATTGACAATTTGACTGTATATGAGTCTCGTCATTGTCCCATGATTAGTCCTTATTCAAACATAACATGTTTCTTGTCATTATCATTATGTATCCCTTTTTTGCTTTAGTTATTGGAGGCTTAGCATTTATATACTTAGTGAGCGTCAAACCAAAAAATAAATTTTAGGTGTTTGATTTATTTGCTTCTGCTATTATTTTTCTAAAAAAACAGTATGTGAAAGCAGAAGTAAAGAAGCAAGTCAAGATATGCTTTTGACTACTTTAAGCTGATCGGTGATAATTTTGTAGTTAATTGAAGTTTATTAAACTACTTCTTTTTATTTTAATAGCAAACCCTCGATGTTTTTCCTTAAACTCAAAATTTTCCAACTTTAAGCAAAAACAACATATAAGTGTTTTGCATAAACAATTGCAAACAGACTCTTATTCAATGTTATTTGATAAAACATGTGTAACAAAGACAATTTTTTTTATTAAAAAATTACATGATAGATTTAGGAACCTGAAATATTACATATTTAAAAGTAATTATATGCAGTAGCAACCAATATAGCATGACTAAGATCAATGGTGGGATAACTCGATCATTGAAATAATCTACAAAATTTTTGCGGACATCATTTTTCATAATTTTAGTATTTGGAATTTGGAAGAGATATTTGTTTTTCTCTCGATTCTTTTCCGATCGAGATGTATAGATCTTGTTCATGGATTAAAAAAAAGTGCAAAAATTCTCTTTAGTTCTGGCATTTTATGAGTCTCTTCCTTTATGAGTTCACTTAATAAACTCGCATCAATCACCTCATCTCTCGTGGTGATAGTTTTTAACTAAAAATTAAATTTATATTACTAAAATTTGAACTAAATTATTGTGTGGTTTGTAAGAAGCGGTTTGTTACCGAGCCTACTTTGCAAACTAAATAGATTTTGATACACAATTCATCCAAATAAATCGATTATAGCCCCACTATTGTTATTCTTTCTATCCATGCACTTTTTAAATATATTAAATATAGACAATTATATATTCAAAAATGTTAAATTTACAAGCAGAAATCATATTATTTTTGAAATTTATGGAGACAAGACAACAGAATGAATAAATTGATTCCGAAGAATTTAAGCAAAAAATTTAGGACTCAAATTATTTTGATAATGTTTTCCTCATAAATTTCCGCAATAATTACACAAAATATGATTTCTCGTTGTAAATTGAATATTTTAAAATTAAATTTTATATATTTTGATACATTGAAAAATACATGGCTACAAAAAATAATAGTGAGAGCTAAAAACGAATGATTTTGGATATACTGGGTATGATGAAGGATGAAAGTTGATTATTTATCATGGTCTGGGCCATGGGTCGACTCAAGTTAGGGTGAGCTCAAACCCCATACAAATTTTTAAAGAAAGATAATTATTTAATGTTAATTTTTAGATATTTAGTTTTTTTAGCCTAACACTTTAAATTGTGATAACATTTAGCTCTACCTAATCTTACCAACTTCATATATTTTTGAATCCTATCTCTGCAGCAGGTTATACAGAAATAGTATCTCCTAGTGAGACCAAATTCTGGTTGAAGCCCATTTATTGGGTCCAGGTCCATGGTGATTTTGAACTTTTGGGCCTGCTATTTATTCACAAAGGAGCCCATAAATTAGAAAATGAACTCAATTTCCTCATCTATTTTGTTTGTTTGGTTCTCTATTTTATAAACAGATAACTTTTAAATTTAAAAAAAAATGTTATATTTCTTGTATATATTTCAAAATACAGGTGAAAGTATGTGTTTTTGAAATTTAATAAAAATCTATATTCATAAGAGAAAAAAATTAGATTTTGCCTAACAAATTCCTATTGATGAAAGCTTATGTTGAATTAAAATTGTTTTTTTTAAAAAGCTTATGTTGAATTAACAATTAAAAACATTGAGATCCAACTTATTTAATGAATAATACTTGTATGTCTCTGATTTAGACCTCACTTATGGACCAATTCAATATGATTAACCTAAAACTAATGGTATGTTAGTTTATGTATTTTTATTTAGAAGGTGATATGATTTAATATTAAATTAGTATATAAATAGAGTCAAACCATATGCCTACAAGTTTTTCCTATATTTAATCGATTGACACTTGCCAGACATACCTGGCAAAATATGATACAAATTTATTGAATTAATAAATCTAATCAAAATTTGTAATATCTATATACTATATTATATTATAAAGGAAGAACGACACAAATAATTGATTTTCTTTAAATTTTTTAAAATTATTTATTTCATCTAATTAATAATATATCATATTATTTTAAATATTTAGAGTTTTAAAAAAATATAATAATTACATATTTATATTATAATTATATATCATATAAAAATTTAAAAATATTTTACATAAAATTATACGTGTACATATCGTGTACTAAAAATCTATGTTCAGACTTGAACTCTTTAGATGATCGGATATATACATATTTTTTAAGAACAAACATTGGCGTTGGTACACCATTTCACGAAGTAATTGCTGACCGTCTTTATCCAAACAACTTCTGAAATTCAATATTATAATGATTATCCTACTGATTTCTCCAAAACAATTACCTTACCCACACCTCGAGTAATTTGATCGACGATGGTACGCGGTTCTTCCCAATCGCAAGCTTCCTCCGGCTCCACCTCTCGCTCGGGCACCGTGGGCATGGCCCCGCGCGGCTCCGCCGCCGCCGCCGCGGGAATGCGCCGTCGCAGGCTCGGAGGTGGATCTTCCTCGGATATCGGCAGCAGTGGTGGATCCGGTGCCAACATGCTTCGCTTCTACACGGATGATGCGCCGGGGCTGAAAATCAGCCCTACTGTCGTCCTGGTAATGAGCCTATGCTTCATCGGCTTCGTTACGGCTCTCCACGTCATCGGAAAGTTCTACCGCTACAGATCCGAAGCCTGAGCCTCATCTCGATCGGATCCTGGATCTTTCAATAGATGATATCTGCTGATTCGACGGTTAACTTTTTTTTTCGGTCAACTCTTTCGAAAGGTGTTTGATTTTGGGAAAAAAAAATGCATCATAAATTAGAATCTCACATTCAGTTATCGTGTTCGTGAATTTTGAGGTGTTTTGATCGGACTTGAGCTTCAACATTTTCAATAATTTCACGTAGGTCTACACCATGTTCAGTTTTAATACTTAGATTTGGGTGTCTTGGTCATATACATTAGTTGATACTCAACATGACTACTTGGTTGTTCCACTTGAATAAATATCTATTTGAACAATGAATTTCATTTGGAGAGGATTTGATTTGATAATATATTTTGAATTTGGATTCAGAATGATAGTTATCAGATATATTTCAAATCCATCACAATTATCATTATCTTTACCATCACAATTATCATTATCTACAATTTGGTATTGTTTGATATCTGGCACGTCCGTGCAAAAATTTATGACAAATAATATCATCTCTCAATCTCAGCTTGTGCAAATGTGCTTGTGGATAATAAGTTCCGATGGTAATTTACTCGTCTGATATCACTCCATAATGGTTAACAAAATCTACCATATTCACTTTTAAACCAAATCAAATAACTTTCACAACCCAATGTAGGATATGTTGGCCGGTGGCTGTGTTTTTTAGAAGGTGGATGGCTCTTTCCTGTGCAAATTGAGATCAAGAATGGTAGAAGAGAAACTCAAGATGATAACTCAACATAGAGTTTTCATGTCTATATAAACTCATCAACTCTTTCTCAGAAATTTATCACTCACCTGGTTATCTCTAAGCTTTTAAGCTTCTTTTTATGTATCTATGATATGTGAGGTGATCCAAGATTTGTTTATAATTCTAGTATGAAATATCAATATATTCTGTGTTTGCTCATGTGAACGTAGGTGATTGCCCACGAAAATTTTGGTGTTCATTACACTTTGTTTTCAGGTATTCTGACACAACATGATATATATTGCAAATTTAAAAGGATTAAAGATAAGGGTGATATTTACAATATATCCAATTTTGAAACGTGCGTGTGGTCATATACATTTTGTAGTTAAAAGCCACAGCGAGACTGACTCAATTTTGTAGCCGATGTCAGCCATTGTTTCTTTAATTTCGTGGAGGAACTATAAGGTCCTTTTAAGGAACCATCTGAATGCACTCTCACCACTTTCATCTAAAGGCCAATTTAGGTATGAAAGTTGAAAATAAATAATAACTAAATCAATATATATATATATATATATATATATATATATATATATATATATTTGAATGAATTATTTCAATTTTATATGTGAATATAAATATTAGAAATGCTTTTTTAAAATTATTTAAAGAGATTAAAAAGTAAAAGTCAGACAACCATATTTTCAAATTTTTGGTTTCCTCTAAATATTTTTCTAAAACCATCTTTCCATCTAAACATTATAAATTAGTAGAGGAATTTGGAAAAAACCGAATTTAAAATTTGGGGGAACAACAAGATAATCATTTTATCTGCTTTACCTTTTATTTTATTTTATAAGGGAGCGGGATTATTTAATTTTATTTTTACCCATGCATCACGAATGATAAATTCAAAGTTCAGCTAGTTTTTTTTTTGGACCATAAACAGGCATTATATTAAATAACAATCAGGTACAACAAAATATCCTATCACATAACACCAAGACACGACTAAACAAACGATAATCAGCAGCAAAAACATTCGTTTATCGTGGACAATGACTAAAACACATCGAGAAAATTGAGGATAAATAGTAGCATGAATCTCAGCATCAATACAAAAATCTTGACCCTAAGAGTGCAGAGACCACAAGAACCAATCCAAGCCCCTCAAACCATTCAGCCTAGGATGCGATTGAGTAAGAAAACTGCATTTCATTTGATCTGAAGGTATACATAAGGAAAAACGAGAGGTAAAATTGATAAAAAAAAGTTCGGCTAGTTTTTATTGTTTTGAAAAATTGTCCAACTTAGCTACTCATGCGTCCACCGATAGTTAAATTCTTTATATACAATAATAATTATTAAATATATTTAGATATATTACATTTTTATATAAAATATGATTATGTTGGAGTAAATTTTTTATGTAATTTCGTATTTTCAATTTTTATTTTGTTAATTAGTTAATAGCATAATAAATAATATATATATATATATTACGCAGTAAATGTTAAAAACAATAGGAAAACAAATTTAAATAAAATGAAAAAGAAAAAAAAATATTGTTAAAAAATCGAAACAAAATCATACATTCATACTCCTCTCCATACCGAATCTATAATCTCTCTTCCTACTATAATTTCACCATATTTTAGGGCTTTCACTCTCCGATCTCACGATAATAGCCATTCGGTCCACCGCGTTACGATCTTCTCATTTGCCAATCCGTGCAGCTGATTTTCTCGCTTTCCCCCGATTTGTTCCCTATTATACCATTAATATGTTTATGAACTCTAATTAGCTGACTGTCCCGATTAATTGCTTCGTTTCAACGTTTTTTGCTATTATCCTAACTGTGATAGCCCATTGTGTTTGATTTATTTTTATGATATAGTGTTTTCCAGTGAGATCTATCGGTAGGACTGTTGATTCGTCATTTATTGTTTTCTAGGAAGGGGAGGAGAGTGAGGGAGAAAGATCTAGACGGAAGTTATTGGGTTTTGGTTTTGATGCTTTGCTGTGATCTTGGATTCTGGTTTCGGCTTCGTGTTAGGTTTTGGAGATGGCCAACCCTGGCTCCAAGTTTGTATCAGCAAATCTGAACAAGTCTTATGGGCAGCAGCAGAAGCAGTTTAATGGTGGTGGTGGTGGTTCTCACGGGCAGGCTTTCGCTGCTGGGTGGGACCGTGCCGGTGGAGGAATGTTTGTTTTGTCCAAGAACCGGGGCAGCGCTCAGAAGGCTGGTTCGAAGCTATCTGTTCCACCCCCCTTGAATTTACCCTCCTTGAGGAAAGAACACCAGAGATTTGATACGTCAAGCCCCGGTCGTGGTACTGTTCCTGGTAGTGGAGCGAAGCCTTCTTCAAGTCGCGTGGGCTGGACCAAATCGGTATCCACTGCTGCCTTGTCCGAGAAGAATGAGAGCAGTGTTTATCCTCCCTTGACTGATGGTATGGAATCTAAGGATGGGATTAGCCGGGGTGTCGGTTCTTATGTCCCTCCGTCAGCTCGTCCTAATGGGTCAGGACTTGTGGGTTCCAGTTCTGGTTCTGTCTCACGGGATTTTGTACCTTCTTCCGAGAAAGCTATGGTTTTAAGAGGTGAGGATTTCCCATCTCTGCAGGCTGCAAGGCCTGTCTCTTCCGAGGAATCCCAGAAACAAAAGGAATCTTTGAGCAAACAAAAGCAGATTGTAGGTGAGGAATTGAATCAGAAGAAGAGTGACATCTATCATTCAGGTTCTTTAGTTGATGTGCAGCCTTCATGGAATTCTACCAGAAATTTGTCGGTAGAGAACAGTGGTGAGGGTCGTGGTATAAGTAAGGGGCGATCTTCTGATCAAACTTTTAAAGAGGATGAGTATTTTACTTCTCCACTACCACTAGTTCGCATGAATCCGAGGTCGGACTGGGCAGATGATGAGCGTGACACAAGTCATGGGTTTGCCGAACGTGGAAGAGATGCTGGATATTTGAAGAGTGAAAGTTATTGGGATGGGAATCTTGACTTACTCAGACCGAGCATTTTAACTCACAAGGTAGCTCAGAGTCCATATGATAGATGGGGTCAACGACGCACTGAAACTGCAGGTTTTGATGAAAGAGATCTATTTTCCGGTGGTATTGCTGGTGTTATTAGAAAGAAAAGAGATGCTGCAAAATCAACTGATTTTCATGATCCCGTTAGAGAATCTTTTCAAGCAGAACTCGAAAGAGTTCAGAAGATGCAAGAACTTGAGAGACAGAGAATCACTGGAGAACAAGAAAAAGCTTTGGAGCAAGCTAGAAGAGAGGAGGAGGAGAGACAAAGAAGGATCGGGGAAGAGGAGGAACGGTATCGAATGATGGAAGAGGAAGCTCGAGAAGCTGCATGGAGGGCAGAGCATGAGCGACTAGAGGCTATTAGAATAGCAGAAGAGCACAGAGTTGCCAGGGAGGAGGAAATGAGAAGAATTTATATCGAAGAAGAGAGGAGGAAGCAAGCTGCCAAGCAGATGCTTCTAGAGTTGGAAGCTAAGATAGCTCAGAGGGAGGCTCAAGCGGCTTCAGCTGCCAGGGGTAACATCTCTGCACCTAATATGGTTAATGATGAGCAAGTAGAAGCTTCAGTGAAGGAAAGAGATTTCTCCGGGACTTTGGATACTTGGGAAGATGGTGAGAGAATGGTCGATAAGTTGACAACTTCAGCTTCATTTGATCCATTTTCCCCTAGCAGGCCTTACGAGATGAGCTGGAGACCTTACCCTCCTAATGAAGGTTCTTCAAAAATAACTCGAAGAGATATGTTTGAAAATGGTGGTAGCTTCTGTATGCCACCATTTGATCTGGAGATTGACCATTACAGTCCAAGAAAAGATGCATCAGTGTCAAGGGCTTATGCTTATGGGAGGGCAAGGAATTCCATTAGACAGCCTCGTGTTCTTCCCCCTCCTTCACTTACTTCAGCTCACAGGGCTTCTTTTGAGCGACCTAATGACCATTCAGCCCCCTCGGGTGTCCTTGACAGTGAAATTCATTATACCAATTCAGCTAGAAGTTTATCAATTGGGCAGTCATTTTATGATGGTAGTAATCAAAAGGGTCATGAACTGCCCAAAGTGGAGGAAAAAAATATGACCCCTGAAGACCAGATTGAAAACAATAAATCAAGGTGTGATTCACAATCTTCATTGTCTGTTTCAAGCCCTCCAAATTCTCCTCCTCAGCTCTCCCATGATGAGTTGGATGGATTTGAAGATTCTCCTGTAAAATCTGCTATAGCTGAAGTGAAGGGGAATATTTTAACTGAGAATATCTCTGTTGTCTTGCATGGTAAATCTGGCACAGGGGGATCAGTTTCTGTTTTTGCTAGTGAGGATGAAGAATGGACTATTGAAAATGATGACACACTGCAGCATCAAGAAGAATATGATGAGGATGAAGATGGTTATATAGAAGAAGATGAAGTGCGTGATGGCGATGACGAGAATCTTGAGCTGAATAAAAATTTTGAAGTCCTTGAATTTGAAGAAAGAGAGCCATCTGATATGGTGGATAATGTGGTCTTGGGCTTTGATGAGGGTGTTGAAGTGGTAATACCGAGTGATGACTTTGAAAATAGCTCAAGGACCCAGGATAGAACATGTGGAATTCCTGACATTCCAGGAAGTGTAGGGGAGAAAAGAGGACTTGTTGATGAGATTCCTTCTGAAGAACATGGCCTTCTAGATGCATATGATATATCTGGTATAAGTGCAAATGACTCCTCTGTCAAGATCCAAGAAAGTGAATTGATTTTGGAAGGTTCTATAGGTCAACCTGTTGATTCCTTAGGTAGCACTGGCTTACCTATGCAGCAATCAGTCTCATGTTCAGGTGATGTTACGGCTGCTGTTGGCCAGACTATAATATCATCTACATCTTCTGCGGGAAGCCCGACTGATTTACCTGTTAAACTACAGTTTGGGCTGTTTTCTGGTCCATCTTTGATACCTTCTCCTGTGCCGGCAATACAAATTGGTTCCATTCAGATGCCTCTCCACATCCATATGCCTGTTGGTCAGTCATTTACTTACATGGATCCATCACAAGCCCCGTTATTCCAATTTGGCCAGATGCAGTATACATCTCCTATCTCACAGGGAATATTGCCGATGCCCCCCCAGTCAATGTCTTTTGTTCAGCCTAACGTGAACGCCCATTTAAATTTGAATCAGAGGGCTGGGGGCTCTATGTATCATCAGCCTGCTCGAGATGTTTCTACCCAGAATGTGGCAGGACCTGAGTTAAACAAGCTCCCAGATTTTGTTTCAGGACTGCCTGAGCATTCTCATGGGAACCTTTCCATGGGAATTATTTCTGTTCCGGAAGCAGACAGTCATGCTGACCATACTATTGGCCATACAACTTATGGTGTCTCAAGTGCTACTGATAAAGAAATATTATCCAAATCTCACCCCGAAATAGAAGAGAAAGGACATAATGACTCAGCTCCAAAGAAAAACTTATCATCGTCTGAAGAAAAGGAATTTGAAAGTCAGATAAAGATTATGCAACAGCCTGTTCAGACTGTTTCTGGAGATAAAATTTTCAGTGGACCTAGAGGTCTTGGTCGATTGTATGGTGGTAGAGGAAACCGCAATGTCTATGCAGTCAGAAATGCAGATACCAGATCATCTTTCACCACTCATGGTACGCCGGCAAATTCAACTGGTTTTCAGAGAAGATCTCAACGGAATTTTCGACACACCGAATTCCGGATTCGGGAGAACATTGACAGGGGAAAAGGACCTCTGATTGTTTCCTTTAAAGATTCAGGCTTAGATGATAAGCCAGGTTATACTGGGAAGGCCATGGGAGTTTTTAGAAAAAGTTGGTCCGAGAGAAGTACCATTTCTAGCAGACCACAGAAACATAGAACTAAAGCAGAGGTCTATGAAAATATTTATTCCCAGGTGGTCAATCCTGGAGACATGGTAGCAAAAGAGACAGGTAATGTATCTTTTAAGACTCGAAACATTTCCTACCCCAGTGAAGCAAATATTCCGAAAAATGCTTCTGAGGATGTTGATGCTCCATTGCTGAAGGGTGTTGTTCGTGTTTACAAACAACCTGGTATAGAAGCTCCCAGTGATGATGGTTTTATTGAAGTCAGATCCAAAAGACAAATGCTGAATGATCGACGTGAACAGAGGGAAAAGGAAATCAAAGCAAAATCCCTCTCCACAAAGGTATCAGAGCATATGTTTTGTCGTTATTTTCCTACCCTGCTTGGCAATTTTTTGATGACATGTATGGCAGACTGATTTTTGTGAACACGAGGGAAAGGAAATTAAAGCAAAATCACATGTAATATTTTCATTTTCTACATATATTTAGCATTTTTGGATGACATGTAGTTGATTATGTTTTCTTCATCTATGAAAATTATGACTGTCATTTTTGTATGTAGCAGCCACCTTGCCAATTGCATACTCTGAAACCAAATGGCATTGTCTCAAGAGGCCCAAGTAAGATCTCCACGCCATTTGATAACCAAGAATCTTGCTTGGATGTTGCTGTCTCAAAGAGCCGTCATTTGGCACGCAATGAAGTAACAACAGGGTTTACTACAGCTGTTTTCCAACCTCTGCCCCCAATTGGCACTCCTATGCATTCTGAACCCCAGACTATCAAGTACTTCCCCCTTTACAGAAGCTCTGGCTTTTGAATCTTATGTAACACTATTTATAATGTGTGGCGTGTATTTGTAGGCCTCCCCAAACAGGTTCTGTGGCGGTTTTATGGAGTGGTGAAAAAGGATGTGAGAGTAAAAATAATGGAATGAACAAAATCCAATTATCATCGACTCCTTGGAGCACTTCAGGAATTAACCAACAGGTATGTTGAACATCTGTTAGGCTGGTGGCAGTGGTATGAGTTATAACAGCTGGTTGCTATCCGTTTCTGTATAGTGATTGCCATTTCCTTGAAATAATCCAAGTGCATCATGTGAAAAAAACTTTTATCTTTGAAATTCGAAGAGAGTGTGAAGTTAACAACCTGCCCTTTCGATTCTCATCTGAAGTCATTGACATTTCAAGTTTTAACATTTGGGATTATGGTTATTAGATCATGGATTATATTAATTATGTATTGTAATAATTAATTTTGGATAAGAGTGAGCCTTGGCGCAACGGTAAAGTTGCCGGGGTTTCGTGCATCGGGTTTGCCTTTTGTAATACTTAATTTGGATCATTTAACGTACTGGGCTTTAGTAAAGTCGGGGTTGGATGACTGAATGTGGAACATTAATTGAATTCTCTTGCTTTTAGCTGGAGAGGAAAGTTAAAGTGATAGCTTGTTGCCTCTGCATCTTGAGTTTTATATTTTGCATCCCATTGTTAAAGGCTGACAGAATCTTAAACTTTGTAATATTGACAAAAAGGGATTTTGTCAACAATGTGGAGGGTTGATAGGAGTTGGTTCATTCTATGGTTAATGTAGCGTACCTCAATCGATTGTGATTAAAGGCTTTGTAGTAGTTGTTGTGGAGAATTGAGTTTTGCATCTTTCCCAAGTAAAATGCTATATCAATGAATTTGATTTCTGATAGGTCATGTCACTAACACAGACCGAGCTTGAGGAGGCTATGAAACCTATGCGGTACAATTCTATTGTTGGAAGTCATTCAAGCACAGCTTGTGATCCCATATTGTCAACGTCCGTTTCGGCTAAGGAGAAAACATTTTCCTCTGGTGCAAGTCCAATCAATTCCTTGCTTGCTGGAGAGAAAATTCAATTTGGTGGGTTCGCTTTACTACAGCACAGTTTCTATGGAATAAGTGCATCCCCTAACATATGTTTTTTTCCACTTATTAGGTGCTGTTACATCTCCCTCAGTTCTTCCTCCTAGTAGCCGTGTAGTATCACATGTGATTGGTGCTCCAGGTTCCAATCAACAAGATGGGCAAATCTCTCGCAACTTTTCGGTGGCTGAAAATGGTAGTTCTCTTTTCTTTGAAAAAGAAAACCACTCCACTGATGGTTGTGTTCCACTACAAGAGTGTGAGGCTGAGGCTGAGGCTGAGGCTGAAACTGAAGCTGTTGCAACCATCTGTGTTGACGATTTGGTCAGGAATGGGTTGGGGCCATTGGGTGCAGCTAATGTTCCAGACACCAAAACTTTTACTGGTGCTGCTATTGATGTCATTACAACAGGTAATACAGCAGTGACTTTACTTCGAGAGTGGCCTTAATGCATTTTTAATTGCGATTTTGACTGTCATTTATTACAGGTGTGATCGGAGGTCAGCAATCGGTAAATCAGTCAAGAGGTGAGGAGTTGCTAAATGTTTCCCTTCCAGCAGATCTATCTGTCGAGACAACTCAAATCTCCTTATGGTCACCATTGCCAAGTTCTCAGAATTCTTCTAGCCATATGCCACCTTCCCATTTTCCGGGTGGTCCTTCCCACTTACCTTTTTATGAAGTAAATCCAATGTTGGGTGGTCCACTTCTTACTTTTAGTCCGCATGAAGAATCTTCTGGCACATTATCGCAGCCGCAAAAGAGTACAGCATCCAGTTCAGGACCTATTGGTAGCTGGAAGCTATGGCATTCTGGTGTGGACTCATTTTATAATCCTCCAGCTGGGTTTCCAGGCCGTTTAATTAGTCCATCTGGAAGCATCCCTGGGGTTCAGGGGACCCCACATATGGTTGTTTATAATCATTTTGCTCCAGTTGGACAATATGGACAATTTGGTTTGAGTTTTATGGGCACCACCTTCATCCCTTCTGGACATGCTTCAACTTCTGTTCTGGTTAATGAGGAAGACATACATAGCATAAATGCGACTTCCACTCAGCATACTGCTCCCAATATGATGGCTCCTATTCAGCATCTTGCCCCTGGATCTCCACTTATGCCTATGGCCTCCCCCTTGCCCATGTTTAATTTATCTCCATTCCAGGTAAAAGAATCTAGTGCCTTCTGCAAGTCATGTTGTGCTGTTTGAAATTGCTGTGTTATGGTTTGGCATATTGCTCTTCATTTCTTTTTGTGTTTTTGATAAAGCTATAAAGTAAATCACCGTATGTGTGATACTACTTCCTCTGCTAGTTTCTTCGCCTTGTTTAGTCCTTCCTTAGCAAATTGAGGAATACTATAGGGAATAGGAATCTCTAGGACTGCAAGAGATGATTTTTTTCCTATTTGTTTAAGCATTTTTTTCAGTGCGTTTCTTATTGATATCGTCTCATAAAAATTCTTGTTAGTTGAGAAAAGATAATTTTTCTTTTTTCAGTCTGCCCCTGATACGTCTGTCCAAGCTCAATGGGGGCATATCCCCACTTCCAACGGCTGTGTCTCTTCAACATTGCAGCGGCAAGTAGAAGCTGAACTTCCTTCTCAGGTCAATCATGGAAGTTCCATAGACCACTCTGCAACTGTTAGTATGTTCTCTGAATCTCAATTTCAAATAACATCAGACAGTGCCCCAAGTTTTTTTGTTGCCACCGAATCAAAGACTGCCCCATATTCTGCTGAACTTGGGTTTGTAGACTCTTTGAGATCCACTGGAGTTGTCACATCTGGGCAGAATATGTTGATTCATAACTCGTCTTGTGCTGACAATTCTGAATCTGGTAAGGCTGGAATGCTCCACGAGGATAGCCATGGAATTCATAATAGCAAACGGCAGAATGCAAGTTCTGTAAAGGCTCAGTATCCACAGAAGAATCCGGCCATCCAACAGGGTAAGTCTGCTGGTCATAATTATCAAAGAGGGGGCGTTCCTCACAGGAACAATACTGGAAATGAATGGTCTCATCGTAGGACGGCTTTCCATGGAAGGAGCCACTCCCCAGGTGTGGACAGGGGTTTTCATGCTTCGAAAATGAAACAAATATATGTGGCAAAAACAGAACGTTAATGGGAATCCTTGAAGCCCTTTTTTCACCATGGTATAGACTTAAACTCGAGCTGCTTCTCCTTCTAGCTGTCAACTGCCTCCACTGGAGCATGATGTAAACGAGTGGACTTTGGAACTATACCGTATTGAATGAATGGAATCCGCAGGACACCTCACCCTCTCATCTTTGTTTTCTTTCTATGTTCATTTCGCAAGTGTCCAACCGTTGAGGTCTCATGTTTAATGTAATTGCACGTGAACGTGTTTCCTATGATCTTATGGGCGAGTAGGTCAACCACGACTCAGTTGCTCTAGTTCCTAGTTTCTTGATTCGACACTTCATCTATTTTTTGCTGTTGTGCTGATGAACTGCAAAAACTGAAGTTTGGAATTCTGCCTCTCATTTCGTCCTCTCCAGGGTTTGGTTATCTTTGGATAATGATGTATTTATACTATCGAATCATTTATAACTTATCATCTCAGTGTCTTCATCTATAATTCATCCAAATGAAACACCTAGTGATGTCTTGAAGTCACCATGTTGATTCCTTGGTTTTTGCTGCACTCTCTTCCAATCTTCTGCATACAGCTACATAATACTAGAGAAATCATCACTTTACTCTGGGATACCGCACTTTGTAAGCTTTCCGACTCATCTTTCTTTCTTTCAGTTGATTAATATAGATATGGATTTAGTATTAGTTTTCCCAAATTTGTTCTCCCCTATTCCTTTGTCTTTTATCTTACAAACACCTCTATGTACCTGTATTACACATATTTTTATACAGATTGGGTACGTCCCAACGCCTCGTTGTTTGGAGGATTATATTTTTAGACGACTTTGTGGCAAATTGTCTGCTGACATAGCTATGCTATACTATATTTTTCAGACTTGTGGAAAGTACAGTTGAGTAGGTGCCTGAGAAATGGAATGAAATTCATGTTACACAAATACTTATATATATTACAATTTCAATTATTACAAGATCTCGAACAATGAATACCAGGGAGGAAATCTATATGCATTGTACTTGGGCATTAAATCTTTTTAATATCTTATGACAATACATGTAACGTTCATGCATATTTGTAGTTTTGTACAGTCTTTTCAGGTTAATCTCAAATTCTATTTCTTACTCCTGTTCATTTTGAAAAGAAACCCTTGCACTTGGCTCTGCTAGAGATATAACACCCTTCAGTTATCATTATTACGACTTAAATAAGCTTAAATTGCACTTTATATTTTGATACCCCGATAATTGTCCCGGTGCGGTTTTGACCCGAATTCTATGTTTCGACCAGATTTGACAAGATACAAGGGTCCATTTTATCATGGCCAATTTCCTATGGCCCATTACCAGGGCCTGCCCCCTTTTGGGCCCATTCTTCTTAACCTTAATTCTAAAGCCCGTTATGAAAAAGCCCATAATTCTTGATAAAAGCAATGGAATAGTAGGTTTTGAGGGGGGATGGCCTGACAGAGAGGCGGCTCAGCTCTTCTTCCTCGGAGAGAACTCTAATTTTTGCTTCTTCCATTTTTGTAAAGAAAGAAACCACCATTATAAATTCTTGTTCATAGTGAAGATTCAAACTGGACTAGGTCCCGTGGTTTTTCTCTTCGGGGTTTCCACGTAAAAAATCTCGATGTTTATTTATTTTTCGTATACAAATCCATTGTTACAAAATCGAACCAAAAAATGAGGTAACAATTGGCGCCGTCCGTGGGAAATCGAGCTAAGGCGTAGAGATTGAATACATAAAAAATTGGTTACTGTGAGAGAGGTCGATTTTTTCATGGAATGGTTTGGGGTGAGGTTGGAGTGATTAAAAACGACTGGTTTTGGGGATGAGCTTCAGGCGGCAGCTCGGGGGTGAGCTTCAGGCAGCGGCTCGGATGGTGAACGTGAACGAGAACGGGCGGCGACAAGCTGAGCGAGGGGCTCGGGATGGTGGTTTGCGCTCTTGCCCGTCGAGCGGCATGGGGAACGAGCTCGGGTGAAAGGCGAGGAGCACTCCGTGGAAAAACTTGGGAAGAAGAAAAGCTTATGGGTTTATCAGATGTGCTGGTGGGTTGCACATGGTGGTTGGCTTCTTGAAGCGGTGGGGTTGTGTGCCCGAGTGCAACTCACGATGGCCATGAGCTTGCCCTCCGAAGGTGCTGGCCAAGTTTCACAGGAGAGGCTCGAATTCCCAGCGACTGGTTTTTGGGTAAGGCTTAGCGTGATTTTCTCCTCCGCTTCCGGTTTGATTTCTGCCCATTTCGTTAATGACTAATCATTTACAGCTGAGGCCTCCATCGGCTCTCCACATTATTTGATAATAGGGCTTGAGTTGAGACTTGCAATTTGAGTTTTAAATATCTTACTGGTTGGCTCAAATACATTGTGATTTATCGGTGGTTTTGTGCTCTGTTGCTGGCTTCTTCAACTCCCTGTTGCCTACACTCGATACTCACAGCTCCATGCCTTCTATGTGTTTGATATTTTGCCTAAGTTAATATTTCATCTCTAATGTTGCTGCTTTGCAGTCTTTCTTCCTAAGGGTCCGCTTGGTTTGAATGATGGGATTATTGAATGATTATATAATAGAGTGATAAATCTAATGACTATGAAATGAGTTATATATGGTAAGAAAATAACATGATGTTTGGTATGATTTTTATAAGTAGGATAAATATAAGGATTTATTGGTGTAAAATCAAAAATGCCCCTCGTATACAAGGCAATAAATATAACGATTATTTGGGTTGAGGAGGGTACAAGAGTAAATTTTGAGCATAATCATTTGTACTGTACAAATGTGTTTGTTAAACCCAAGGGGGCTGGTGGGACAAGAATCAAGATTTTAAACCCACTTTATCATGGGCCTATTGGACAACGTAGGTTTACTAAAAATTCAACCAAACATGTGATTAAAACCATAACCCTCCCACAATCATTCCTAATCAGGCCTACCAAACAGGCCCTAATAGTGCAAGGAAGAAAAGATATATCACTTTTACTATCTTATTCCACCCCTCCACGGCTCCACCTTCTACCACACATGAACTACTCGGGATTCCTCATAGCTAAAGTAATATTGGAATGACATGGTCTATGGCTGTTAGAAGGTGCATGTACAGATTTCTCATGCAGAATTGCATAGCACAAAGATGACATATCTATCGCTATTTATTATTTGTGCAACAAGATAGGAAAGTTCAAATGATATGTCCGCCCCGGTTAGAACTTTCTGTCTTAATTATCTTACACTGATTCACAGAACAATAGTTGGTGCTTGTGTATAATTTTGTTCCTTCAGTTTTTTATTTACTTAACCAGATGAATTTAATAAGGATGTAGGACATGAGCTCATTCTTAATTGGCTTTCCTATGCCAAATTTGATAGGTTGGAGAATCGTTTAATTGTTAAATTTTCTTGAATTTCACTAAACACCTACGTGCTCCAGCTTAAACAATTCTTGGCCTTGTAGTATTTTTACAAAGATTTTGTAGTGAACTTGAAGGTCATAACCATGCTAGTTTCCTTATATATTGAAATTTTCACAATGAACTATACTACAAAAGGCGCAGAATTCTATCTATAGAGAATTTTTATCAAATTTCTTATCAGGGAATTTGGAGCTAATCGCTTACATTTGAGTGGGATTTATAAAAAGTTAGGCATGCCAAGTTTATCAAACTTAGAATCTTTTACTTGAAATGACACCACATTGTGACCCACTTTTGTTCTCGGGATTTTATTAGTATCGGAAGCGGGGGTATTTGATGATAAATTTCTTATGTTGCGACGTGCATATAAAATGGTGGATATTAATTCCTTGGATCGTTTTTGTCTAGTCTGTATTATTGTAGTACTTTTACGCCGAACTCATGACATGTTATTTTTTGTTGTGCACCTTACCTATTGTGCTTATGCACCTGTTAGCTCCGACATTGAGCCAAATCTAGCATCAATGGGGCACCTTGGGAATCTCACCCCTAATTTGGATTAGGCAGTCAGTATCTGCTTCAACCAAACAGGCTGTGCTCAGCATCCGGCCTTGGATTCAGCCTAGAAGTTGGCATCGACTTCGGCGCTCCGTCTTCAGGCCCACCTTATTGCATAACTTCCTGTCCAACCCGTTATTTTAATTTCTCATACATGTTTTAGTTTCACATTATTTTTTAGGTATACCATGCCAGGCTCAGGTATTACAGCTCGGGCATGCAATCTAGCTGTAAGCCCCGGTTATATGACAACTCGGGCATGCAATCTCGCAGTAAGCCCCACATTAGCTCGGATTCAGGAGATCAGCTCGGGCATGCAATCTAGCTGTAAGCCCCGGTTACGCCAGCTCGGGCATGCAATCTCGCAGTAAGCCCTTATTATGACAGCTCGGGCATTCAATCTCGCAGTAAGCCCCTATTATGACAGCTCGGGCATGCAATCTCGCAGTAAGCCCCTATTATATCAGCTCAGGCATGCGATCTCGCAGTAAGGCCTTATTCATCAGCTTTTAATCTTTATTTGATCCGGATTTTTGATTAACTTATTCGGATGTGGTGTAGTGGTATGGAGGTTCGGGAGTGGTGTGTGAATGTTGGAGTTGAGATGAGGAGATATGTCATGGTCCGCCCAGACATGTGTGGCTATGGTCAGCCCAGGCACACTAGACGAGGAGATAAGTTAAGGTCCGCCCTGACTATGAAAGTTAAGGTCCGCCCTGACTACGATGAAAGTTAAGGTCTGCCCTGACTACTATGAAAGTTAAGGTCCGCCCTGACTACTATGAAAGCTAAGGTCCGCCCTGACTACGATAAAAGTTAAGGTCCGCCCTGACTACTATGAAAGTTAAGGTCCGCCCTGACTACTATGAAAGTAAAGGTTAGGGATGGCAACGGGGCGGGTTTGGGACGGGTTTGGCCAATCCCAGGACCCGCCCCGCTACACATAAAACCCATACCCGCCCCGCCCAGCTTAGACATGCCGGGTTCGCAGGTTTACCCGCCCCGCCCCGCCCCGCAAACATTTTTTTTTTTTTATAAAAAAAAAAATTTGGTAGAAATTAATTTTGAAACACAAAAATTGAGTTTTGAGATTGAATTTAATGTTTTCCTCTAGTAAATATTTATAATAAGCATTGTAAAACTATCTTTAAACTATCAAATATTTATTATTCCATTCAAAATGTTCAACTTCTTTACCATAAACACATGAATTTTGATATGAAATTAAACAATAACACATTATTGTACAATCAAAGAAGTGAAATGTATATTCAATATTAAATTTTTTTTTAAAAAAATTAAAAATGCATAGCGGGGCGGGTTCGGCCAATCCCAGGACCCGCCCCGCTTCCAAACCCGGTTGAAGCGGGTTTGGACCCGCCCCGGCGGGTCGGGTTCAATACGGGTCCGGGTTTAGACCCGCCTCATTGCCATCCCTAGTAAAGGTCAGCCCTGACTGAGAAAATTAAGTTCCGCCCTGATGGAACGATCAGGGTTTACTCAAAAGAACAACTATGGCCAGAGCCCGCCTTCAGGCAATGGTTACCACAGCCTACACTAAAGGTTATAGCGGGCAAAGGCCACGTGCTCGTGCTCCTTGCATAAGTTTGGAACAGACGAGAATCATTCGCTCATATTTATTATCTGGAGTCCAGACCTGACAGGTCTTATCTGATTATATTTATTCTCTGAGATCATATGAGACGAGCTTTATTTGCTAAGCATTTTATAAGTTCAAGGAACTCAGGACATCTGTCACGTTGCGAATTCATATGAGCTCTATCTCATACGTGTATTTATCACCCTGGAGTTCGGATGTGCTTTAGTTTGGGGAGTCCAGCTGAGTTTTATCTGCTCACATCTAGTGATTATGTATGTCGGATGAACTTTATCTGCTTCGCATACCTATTGGCTCTGGAGTTCACGACGTACGAGCGGTATATGTTCGGTTTATTATGGTTGGAGCTCAGGTCGGGCGATACTTATATGCTCGGTTTATTATCTTCGGAGTTCAGACAGGTCAACCATGCCCAGATAACAGGTCAGCCCTGTTTAAGATTTAATTATGTACTTAGAATTATTTCTAGTTGTTAATGTAGGTCAGCCCTGCACAGATTAACATGTCAGCCATGTTTAAGATTTAATTCTATACTTAGAATTATTTCTAGTTGTTAATGCAGGTCAGCTCTGCACAGATTAACAGGTCAGCCCTGTTTAAGATTTAATTCTATACTTAGAATTATTTCTAGTTGTTAATGCAGGTCAGTCCTGCACAGATTAACAGGTCAGCCCTGTTAAGATTTAATTCTATACTTAGAATTATTTGATACTTAGAATTATTTCTAGTTGTTAATGCAGGTCAGCCCTGCACAGATTAACAGGTCAGCCCTGTTAAGATTTAATTATGTACTTAGAATTATTTCTAGTTGTTAATGCAGGTCAGCCCTGCACAGATTAACAGGTCAGTCATGTTTAAGATTTAATTCTGTACTTAGAATTATTTCGAGTTATTATTGCAGGTCAGCCCTGCCAAGAAAACATGTCAGCCTTGTTAAAGATTTTATTATATACTTAGAATTATTTCTAGTTGTGATTGCAGGTCAGCCCTGCCAGAAAACAGGTCAGCCCTGTTTAAGATTTAATTCTATACTTAGAATTATTTCTAGTTATTATTGCAGGTCAGCCCTGCAAATGTAGCAGATCAGCTCTGCTTAAGATTTAATCATATACTTAGAATTATTTTGAGTTATTACCTGTCATCCCAGTCGAGAAACATGTCATCCTTACAACATGTCTGCTCAGTTTCGACACTCTGGAGTCTTATTTGCTCCATCTTGATTGTCTGGAGCTCGGCTATATCCATTTACTCAACGCATGACTTTAGTATTTTCTCGATATTACTTGTGGAGCTCAGATCAGCCCGGATTTATTTGCTCTGTATATGGATAATTTTGGAGCTCATCTGTATTTTGTCGCTCAGCAAGACATATTTATCAAGCTCTGGAGGCCCAGATGTTTATTAGCTCTGGAGTTTGACGAGTTTTATCTGCTATGGAACTAAGCTAAGCTTTATTGATTATGGAGTTCATGCGAGCATTATTTGCTCTTACTTATTTCGGAGCTAAGATCAGGTCGGCCGAGCATTATTTGCTTATATTTATCATGTGGAGTTCAGCTCAGCTCGGACCAGTATTATTAGCTCATATATATTTCATCTTCGGAGCTTTAGACCGGGTCGGGCAAGCGTAGTTTGCTTGTACGCCTCATATCAGGTCGGGCGATCAATATCTGTTCATATCAGGTCAGATGGATATTATTTTCTCATACATCATCTCAGGAGATCAGGTCGGGCGAGCTTTATTTGCTCAGGTCGGCTTGGAATATTTTTTATTCCTGGAATATCTTATTCCTGGAGTTCGGATATGTTTATTTGCTTCTCAGCTGTTTTATCACCTCGGGTCTCTCGATCACCTTTGTCAGCTCGAAACTCTCGATTATAGTAGCTTCAGTTCGGATTCCTACTGCCCAGTCCGACCTGCTATTATTGACAGAAGCTCAGTATTGTGATTACACCGGTTCTCGTATGGGCTATACGAGCCGCCTACTTTATCAAGGATCGGCGAATTGTCATGGCTCTACCTACAGCACGACTTGGGAACTCGACACGACACAAGGTCACATCATGGTTTAGGCATTTAAAGGACTACCGATCCGGGTCCTACCCTAACCAGTTGGAGTCGATACAACGCTACTCTAGCTCGACTAGAGGGGGATACTCATGATACCCCGATAATTGTCCCGGTGCGGTTTTGACCCGAATTCTATGGCTCGACCAGATCTGACAAGATACAAGGGCCCATTTTATCATGGCCAATTTCCGATGGCCCATTACCAGGGCCCGCTTTTGGGCCCATTATTCTTAACCTTAATTCTAAAGCCCGTTATGAAAAAGCCCATAATTCTTGATAAAAGCAATGGAATAGTAGGTTTTGAGGGGGGATGGCCTGACAGAGAGGCGGCTCGGCTCTTCTTCCTCGGAGAGAACTCTGATTTTTGCTTCTTCCATTTTTGTAAAGAAAGAAACCACCATTGTAAATTCTTGTTCATAGTGAAGATTCAAATTGGACTAGGTCCCGTGGTTTTTTCCCTCGGGGTTTCCACGTAAAAATCTCGATGTTTATTTTTTTTCGTATACAAATTCATTGTTACAAAATCGAACCAAAAAATGAGGCAACAATATATTTGTTTTTTTTTTTAACGACTGTTTTAAAAAAATCCAATTTAAGTTGTAGGGTACTGGTTGACCCTCAGCATCTAATATGCTTTCATTTGATTGATTAAGATTATGAAAAATAGGAGTTTACTATGATTTTTAAATCGAATTTGCACTTTAGTAACCTTAGCTAAAGTTGATTAGTTAAAACTCATATTGTTCAAAATAAGAGAACATGGTAAAGCTCCCCAAAAAAGGATTAATGGAGTAAGACATAATGTCTGGCGATTATTTGATATCACCATTATTTAATCCCTTAATCTTCAAAAAACATGATCATTTATCACATCTCATCCATTATATTAAACGATGAGTAAGAGCATGTTTGGTTTGGATGATGAGTTTATTAATCTTAGGTTTATTTTTTTGTTCCATGTTTGTTTTGTTTTTTTTTAAAAAAGTAATTGCATCATATTTATTTCATTATAATCCTACTTTGTAAAAAAAATTACTTATATACAATTCTCATATTTTTTTACTATTTTAACATTTGAAATTTCCGCAAAAAAATTAAACTTATTTCATATAACTTATTCCCAAAAATTTAAATTTTTTGCTGAAATTCAAATTTTCGATTGTATTTTAATCATTATATCAAACAATAAAATTATCCATCATCATATCATCCAACCAAATATCATACAACTTATCATATTATATTATTTATCAGCATCTCATAATTTTAATCATTGTATTATTTTTCATCCCAGACTCCAAACGGTACCTAAAAATATTAATTTATAAATCAGCCAAGATGATACAGCCTAGTGATTTAACATCCCATAAAAAAAGAAATAAAATATATTTTGCTAAATATGGTTTTGTTACAATGAATCATCTTTGCTCAATAATATCGAAATGTGTTGGGTACTACAATTATCCTTGATGTGTGTCGATCGAAACGTGGTGCTTATGATGTACGGTTTAAAAGATTTGAGTTGCATCGTTACCATAAGCTATAGCTTCTGGTAAAAGCAGCAAGCCCTTGATCTACAATTCGTATCATAGCTAATGTCACATGTTAGAGTCTCATGAGTTGCAAGGTGCACAATTAAGAGAGGAGGATTGTTGGGGGTACAATAATTGACATTGTTGTGTAATCGATCGAAACGTGGTGCTTGTGTTGTTGTACGATTTAAAATATTTGAGTTGCACCGTTACGATCAGCTATAACTTTTGGTAAAAGCGGCAAGCTCTTGATCCTACAAAATGAACAATAATATTTTAAATTATTTATTTTTAAATCAAAACATCTTAGAAAATATCACAAAACCACATCACTTATTTTCAACTTTTCGGGAATATTTTAGCAGATGAAAAATAATATGATATATCATATATGTTTTCTAACTTCTATAGGAAAATTTACATACCTAATCTTGCAAACCAAATTAAACAAACTTCCTTAGCTAACTAAATTTAATTGTGTACATCTCATTTATATTTTAAATGCCGTAATCTTATTTAAATATACAAACAAAAGTTGTTAGAATTTTAATCTTTTTTAATGGTAAGCGATTTCGATCACAAACCTTGAGTAGGTAAATGTAATTTTCCCAATATATTCTTACCTTATTCGTCTTTTTTTTTTCGGGGAATAAACCCAAATTTTCAAGAGAGTAATTATTGAAAAAAATGATAAAGATAGATACACCCTCTATATTTATTTTTAAAAGAGTAATTTTATTTTTTACATAAGTTATTGGTCAATTTTCTTAGTAAGATGAATTGTTATATATGGATAGAGTGAGTAGAAATTGTACATTAGATGATATGTAAAATGTGTGAATATTGAAATACAGATAAGGCGGTTCCTTTTACGACCTTTCTCCTACTCTGAGATGTTTGGTTTGAGTGACTTCAATTTAATTTTGATGGTCAAACTATCGTATCTCTGTTGTGAATTCTCATTACCATTTAACCTTTTATTTTTATCTAAGTACACGTGTCTATTCCTAGGTGGCTATAAGATCTTGCATGTGATTGGTCATTATAATTATTATATTTTTAATTTGTCTTAATATTTTCCATGTTTAATGCTAAAAAAAAGAATGTAGGGAGTGTGGAGTAGTTGTGTCAACATTCTTGGGAGATGGAAATTGGGAATAAAGAATGAATGTCGTCGTTTAAAATACGGTATGATCCAAATGCTTAAAGCCAAAAGTGGTTGAATCACACACACGCTATATCTATCTATATATATATATATATATATAGATATATATATATATATATATATATATATAATGTTGAACTATTGACCTTTGTTTACTTTCCCATGTTTTATAATGTAATAAACAGGACAAGCATGAAATGACGTGTGAATGCAATGCCATCTCAATAAAATATCCCATCTTATATATATATTTTTAATAATTTTATACTTTGCATGTATTATAATTAAGGTAAATTTTAAAAAATAGTACCATAAATTATGGGCATTTGATATATCATATGCTCAAAAAAATAATAGAGCTAAAGAATATTAATATACGACTTCTTTCACTATGAGTGACTTAGATTTTCGGGATAAATTATTATAATTTGCAAAAATATATAACATATCCTTACATTATAAAATTTAAATATGTTCCAAGGGTTTGATATGTGAAAATTATAGTATTAAATTATGATGTCATATGATATATTGACCTCCTCGGGTAAAATCCCTCAAGGGCCGAACAAAGACATATACCGAACAGAGTACACCGAACGGAAAGCACCGAGCAGGGTTTGTACCGAACAGCTGCTAACCCTCCTCGGTTTTCTGGTCAAAGATTAGCGGAAGACCCGGGAATAACTAACAAATTAACCGGCGTGAATGAACGTGCAATAATGGGGCGCGGATTTCTCGGACGTATGGGGCTCCAGTTAAGCCACGATCAGAGGACATCGTGTTCCGGATCTCCCGCGAGCCAATCACTAGGAACAGTCCTATAAATACCCGCAGATATCATCACAGAGGAGGTTGGATTTTTCTGGGCAAAAAGACTCCGAAGAGAGCAAATTTACGTCTGTTCGGTCTTTTCTATTATTTTTTATAAACAGTTTGTGTAAGTCATTGAACGATTATTTTTTGTGTCTAGAGAGTCCTGTAAATCATCAACATTTTATAGTGAAGTTTTATACTGGACTAGGTCCCGTGGTTTTTCTCTCAATTTGAGGGTTTTCCACGTAAAAATCTTGGTGTGTTTATCGTTATTTTCCTTTAACACCTTATTCTACCTTATATTCGAAAATCACGGATCACATCATTGGCGCCGTCTGTGGGAACAAAAAGAGTAAAGACGTTGAAGCAGGGATTTTTTCATTAAGAGTCCAAGGCGAAATGGTTAAAAGCAAAGGGCGAGGGCCAATGTCGGGGAGGAATAAACCAACTGGAGATGCTGGATCATCGCAGAATGTTTCACGAGTATTACCTACCCGAGGAATACCCATGGAACATTTAACTGAGATAATTGCCAAAACTGTTGGAGAAGTTATGAAGCAATTCGTGACCCCTCCCCCTTGTCAGGAAGAAAATAAAGAAGAGGAAGAAGATTCAACCTCTATAAAGAAGTCGGAGGAGGAGGCTGAAGAATCGAAAGATTTTCTTAATCGTTCAAATGATGAAATAGATACGGCTTTGCACCATCAAATGGAGGATTTAAAGGAGGAGCTACAAAGAATGCGCAATAAAATGGAAGGCCGTATTAACTCAGCAAGAAGAAGCACCCCATTCACTCCTCAAGTCATTGATGATACTCCGCCTCTTAATTTCAGAACTTTAAGTGTGGGGAATTATGATGGTAGCACGGATCCAGAAGAATATTTATCTCGATTTGAGAATGCCTCACTCCTTCATCAGCTGTCAGATGGGGTGAAATGTAGAGTGTTCTTGACTACTCTAGCCGGCGCTGCTCAGTCATGGTTCAATCAGTTACCATCAGGAATAGTGGATTCATTTCCCAAATTCAGCTCGTTGTTCCTTCATCAATTCGCGAGCAGTAGAAGTTGCAAGAGAACAGCCTTGAGCTTGTTCGGTCTCAGGCAGATGGATAAGGAGTCCTTGCGGGATTTTCTGAAAAGATTCAATCAAGCATGCCTTGATGTTCCTCATGTGACATCTGACATACTAGCCAGCGCTTTCACCCAAGGGTTGAGAGAGGGGGATCTGTTCAGATCGTTGGCCAAAAAACCACCGTCAGACTATGATGAATTACTGGGGCGTGCCTCTAAATATATTAATTTGGAGGAAGCGCAAAGGATGAAACAGAAGAAGGAAATGAAAAATGGTGGTGAAGTCAATAGGAAGGAGAGGCCATTGGAACAGCCCAAGAGGAACTTTGATCAGTACCTACCGATGAGACCTTATCGGGAGGTAGCCATGAATCAAATTATGCCGAAAAGGGGTCGGGGGGGACCTTATGGAAGAGGAGTATTCCGAAGAGGAAGTGCCCGAGGAGGAAGTGTTCATGAAGGAAGAATGGATGTAAGGCGAGGAGCTGACGATGACCTGAGGAACAGTGCTCCTTTCCCCCGGAATAATGTTAATCCAGGGAGAGGAGTACTTCAGCCAGTTCCTTGGACAGTACGGGGGAAAAGGGTGGAGGGAGGAAATCAAGTTACTAGGGAAAGAACCATGAGCAATGTTCCTAACCGAGGGACCATACATATGATTTCGGGGGGAACATCATGTGGAGATTCTAACCGAGCAAGAAAAAGTTATGCTCGAAGACTCGAAGTGTTATCCATTAATCCAAGTCATGCTCAGGAGAGTCCTTCTATAGCTTCGGACCTGCTGATTTACAAGGGATTTATTTTTCCCACGAGGATGCACTGGTAATTTCAGCCACAGTAGCCAACTACAATGTGCAAAGAATCTTCGTCGATACAGGCAGCTCGGCAGATGTGCTCTTCCTTAGTACGTTGAAGCAGATGGAATTGGGAAGTATAGCTGTGCAAAAAGTAAATACTTCTTTGCATGGATTTACTGGAGAAGCCATAAGTCCTATAGGACAAGTGTCTTTACCCGTCACATTAGGAGAGGAGTCCAAGACAAAGACGAAGATGATCACCTTCCTCATAGTGGATGCACCCTCCTCCTATAATATAATATTGGGTCGGCCGGCGTTAACGGCCTTCGAAGCAGTTGCTTCTACTTACCACCTGAAGATAAAATTCCCGGTAGGAGAGGAAGTGGGACAAGTAAGGGGAAGTCAGAGTTCATCAAGAAAATGCTATGTGCAAGAGTTGAAGCAAGACAAAGGAAAAAATAGAGAAGATGGGGAGCGAGGGAGTAGTAAGAGGAAACATGGACAGCCTGAGGAGGAGGAGCGGATAGTCCCCGAGGAGGAATTTATGAGTATAGAGTTAGGTCACCCGGCGAAAACTACTCGTATTGGGTCCAAGTTGGATCCCGAATTGAAGAAAAGGGTGATTAAATGCTTAACAGATAATGTGGATGTGTTCGCTTGGAATACCTCTGAGTTAATTGGGGTAAAACCTGAGATTGCTGAGCATCATCTAAATGTTGACCCGGGTGCTCGGGCAATTAAACAGAAGAGAAGGCATTTCGGACCCGAGAAGGATGCCGTCATAGCTAAACAAGTAGAGGAGTTGCTGAAAGCAGGTCATATACGGGAGATTAGTTTCCCTACATGGCTTTCAAATGTGGTTCTAGTACCTAAAACAGGAGACAAGTGGAGGATGTGTGTAGATTTTCGGGATGTAAACAAAGCGTGTCCCAAAGATTGTTATCCATTGCCAAGGATTGATCAATTAGTGGATTCTACAGCGGGACATGAGCTATTATGTCTTATGGATGCTTATCAGGGATATCATCAAATCCCCTTAGCCCGCGAAGATCAGTCCAAGGTTAGCTTTGTCACAGCGGGAGGAACTTTTTGTTATGTCGTCATGCCCTTCGGATTGAAAAATGCTGGGGCTACTTATCAGAGACTGATGGATAAGATGTTCAGAGATCAAATAGGACGGAACGTGGAGGTTTATGTTGATGACGTCCAAATCAAGAGCAAGAAGGCCCAAAATCTGATAGAAGATATGGAGGAAGTCTTTGCCACTTTGAGAAGATTTGGCATGAAGTTAAATCCAGCTAAATGCACCTTCGGAATTCATAGTGGAAAATTCTTGGGGTACATGGTTACCGAGAGAGGTGTGGAAGCTAACCCTGAGAAAATACGAGCAATCCAAGAAATGAACCCTCCTCGGACTTTGAACGAAGTACAAAGGTTAGCGGGAAGAATAGCAGCACTTAGTCGATTCATATCTAGATCGGCTGATAAGAGTTTGCCTTTCTTTAAAGCATTAAGGCGAGGAATGCAGTTCGAGTGGGATGATCAGTGTCAGAAGGCTTTCGAAGACTTGAAAGAATATTTAGCTCGGTTACCCTTAATGAATAAACCCGAGCACAATGAGACCCTCCTCGTCTACTTGTCGGTAACCGAGGAAGTTGTCAGCTCGGTATTAATTCAAGAGAAATTTGGACACCAGCAACCGGTATACTATGTCAGCCGAGCTTTGCAGGGAGCCGAACAAAGATATCCTGAAATTGAAAAGTTAGCTTTGGCTCTGGTAATCACTGCAAGAAGGCTCCGGCCGTATTTTTTATCTCACCCTATCATGGTGGTAACGAGCACTCCTTTAGGAAGGCTCTTGTCAAAAGTTGAAATTTCAGGAAGGATGGTGAAATGGGCCACAGAATTGAGCGAGTTCGATATTTCTTATCAGCCTCGGAATACCATTAAGGCTCAGGCCTTATCTGATTTTTTGGTTGAAGTGACTCATACTCGCGAAGAAAAACATTGGAGCCTCTTTGTAGACGGATCATCTACTCAAAAGGGAAGCGGTGCAGGGGTTCTACTGATCAGTCCAGAAGGAGAGGAAGTTGCTATAGCTATTCAGTTCAGTTTTCATTCTTCAAACAATGAAGCCGAATTCGAAGCTCTCCACTCTGGTTTACAAGTAGCATTAGACGCCGGAGCTCGGAAAGTAAAAGTGTTCATGGACTCGATGCTGGTTGTACAACAGGTAAATGGGGTGTACAAGGTGAAAGAAGAAAAGTTGAGAAAATATGTGGAGAAGGCTCAAGTATTAACGACTCAGTTCCAGGAAGTAGAATTGAAGCAAATACCACGAGAAGATAATAACCGAGCAGATTCACTCGCAAAGTTGGCCAGTTCCATTCATGAGTGGAAGAACAGGAAAGTGCTGGTACAAGATCTTCTGGTCTCGCACATAGCTATCAACAGTATAATGAATTTAGAGCCTTGTATCATATCCGATTGGCGGGAGCATATCATCAAATTCTTGAAAGATAGGGTGTTGCCATTAGATCCGAAGGAAGCTGCTCGGGTGAAGAGAATGGAGAGACGTTTTGTGTTAGCAGAAGGTAAATTGTACAAAAGGGGATTTTCAGCATCCTTCTTACAATGCACATCAGTGCAAGAAGGAGAGCATTTGTTAAAAGAGATTCATGAAGGCTGTTGTGGAAATCATTCGGGAAGTAATATGTTATATCAGAAAGCCCTTCGGGCCGGATATTATTGGCCCAGTATGAGAGAAAATGCCGAAGAAATTGTTAAAAAATGTAACAATTGCCAGAAACATGCAAATTTATCTCATATACCCGCAGAGGTCTTAAATAGCAGTATTACTTCCTGTCTCCCTTCGATCAATGGGGGATGGACATCATCGGACCTTTTCCTCTTGCCACGGGACAAAGAAAATTCCTCCTAGTAGCAGTTGAGTACTTTACTAAATGGGTGGAAGCTGAACCTCTAGCAAAAATAACTGAGGAGGAAATCATCAGATTCTTATGGAGAAGCATAGTATGTCGATTCGGAATACCGAAGAGAATTATTTCAGCTAATGGAAGGCAATTTCAGGGAAAGAAACTACAGGAGTGGTGCGAGGAGATGAAAATCAGGCAAATATTCACGTCAGTAGTCTATCCACAATCAAATGGGCAAGTCGAAGTTATTAACCGTATTCTATTACATGGAATTAAGACGAAGCTGGAAGGGGCCCGAGGGGAATGGGTAAACGAACTACCTGGAGTCTTGTGGGCTTATCGAACAACTCCTCGGGTATCTACAGGGGAAACCCCGTATAGTCTAGTATACGGTTCGGAAGCCCTCATTCCAGCGGAAATTGAGATTGAATCCCTCCGCGTACAATGTTATGATCCAGAGCAGAACGAGGTTCAGAGAAGGCAAGAGTTAGATGAGATTGATCAGCTAAGAGAACAAGTTGTAGCAAGAACAGAGCTATATAAAGTAAGGATTACCAACGCCTATAACCGAAGGGTTCGATCAAGAACATTTCAAGTTGGTGATTTAGTGTTACGAAGAACAAATCCTGCTGGTGAGGTGAAAAAGTTGGCACCCAAATGGGAAGGCCCTTACAAAATTAAGGAAGTAATCGAAAGAGGAGCCTACAGGCTGGAGGATCATGAAGGTCGGAAATTGGTAAGACCTTGGAACGTTCATAACCTGAAGAAATATTTTGTGTAATCTTTCTCTTTTGTTTACTTTATGAATTCAGCAGTAATAAAATAAAAGGATTTGATTCATTGAGTTTTTTTTACGAAATCATTGCATTATCATTGGTTTACTCGTGGGATCGGGATGTTTGGTCCACGTTTAAACATTACACTATCATCGGTTTACTCGTGGGATCGGGATGTGTGGTCCACGTTTTAAACCTAAAATTGCCTAAGTGTTTGTGCTCGGGGTAGCGAGCTTTGTTCGGAATTTTAGTTGTTTACTCGTGGGATTGGGATGTTTGGTCCACGTTTTAAACCTAAAATTGCCTAAGTGTTTGTGCTCGGGGTAGCGAGCTTTGTTCGGAATTTTAGTTGTTTACTCGTGGGATCGGGATGTTTGGTCCACGTTTTAAACCTAAAATTGCCTAAGTGTTTGTGCTCGGGGTAGCGAGCTTTGTTCGGAATTTTAATTGTTTACTCGTGGGATCGGGATGTTTGGTCCACGTTTTAAACCTAAAATTGCCTAAGTGTTTGTGCTCGGGGTAGCGAGCTTTGTTCGGAATTTTAGTTGTTTACTCGTGGGATCGGGATGTTTGGTCCACGTTTTAAACCTAAAATTGCCTAAGGGTTTGTGCTCGGAGTAGCAAGTTTGTTCCAAGTTACAAGTAAATGATTTCATTAATAAAAAAGAAAGAAATACAATAAAAGGTAAAAACTCTACCCTACGGCTGAAATAGCTCCTCAGGGAGGCTCTCCAGAGCAGCATTGACGTCAAGGAAATCTTTTGAAGCCCCTTCAGGAGGGTTGCCTTGAGATCTAAATTGGCCGACGCATGCTTCAAAACCATGATCAAAGAACTTGTAAGCACGGTCAGCCACCATGCTGCTATACTCTGGAGACTTCAAAAACTCAGCTTTCTTCGAGAGCCATAGTTCTTCCACACGAGCAGCCGTGGAAGATTTCTCTTGAGCAAGCTGCTCGGAGACAGCTTGATGTTGCTCAGCCAGGGATTTATACTGCTCTGACAAAGTAGAGTTAGCACCTTCCAGAGCAGCAAACTTTGTCCGCTCCTCTGCCAGGACCTGCTCCGCCTTGTCCCGAGCTGATACCAGGGCCGAGTGCCGCTCTTCCAAAAGGCTCACTGTTTTCTTCAACTCCTCACCCATACCCTCTAACTGCCGGATGCGCTTCTGATTTTGCCCATCAGCCAATCGAACTGAATGAAAGCGAGTGAGAAGTTCACCCGCCATCATGTGGGCCTGCATCAGATCATATATAAAGTTAAAATAACAAATGAAGGTATTGAAGAAAGACAAACGGAAGAAATTAATGGGTATAAACATTTACCTGAGTAAAGGAGGAGGAGAAGTCGTTCACCAAGTTGCTGAAAGCCAGCTCCCCGAGGTATTTTTGATCAGTAGGGTTGGGGGTATAGCACAACATGGAATGGGAGGCTTTGGGATCGGGTTTTTTCAGTAGTGGAACAGTAGGGGAGTACGTCCACGAAGGGATATGGTATCTCGAAGTAGGCCGAGATACACCGAGAGCGGGTTGGGAGGAGGCTCGAGGTTCGGAAGGGATGAGGGAAGAAGAAGTTTTCTTAGTATGAGGTGCTTGGGGCGAAGAACTTGGACCTTCGGGAGTAGTCTTCCTATTGCGATGAAGAGCATGAGTCTTCTCAGGTGAAGCCTTCTCATCAGAAGGAGTCAAAATCTCAATAGAAGGGGGAGGTGCAGGAATAGCAGCAGCCTTAGAAGTTTGGCCTTTTTGGCTCTTCTCCCTTAGCTTCTCGGCTATCATTGCCTTCATCATTTTTGTTTCTGAAAAGAGCAGAGAAACATTAGTCCGAACATGATAAGTTAAAAGTAAAACGAAGAAGATTACTTGGAAAGCACTCACCGAGGGACACTTTCAAGGATACACCCTTGGGGCTCAATTGGAACAAGTATAGCAGTCCGTCGTCAATCAGCTCCATCAAATTAAAACACTGATCGCCAAGTGCACGACGAACCGACAAATACGGTTCCTCCTCAAGGTGACCCTTGATCGATTTCCCCCTCGGGAGACTTTCCCTCCACTCCATAGGGCAGTCCCAAGGCTGGAGGGGACGATCAAAGAAGTAAGAGTTTTTCCAATATTTTATGGACGAGGGGTATTTTTTGAGGAAGCCAACCCCTGTCCTTGAGGAAAAGTAAAAAAGCCCGATCTCTTTCTTGTTCAATTGAAAGAAACAATGAAAAAGCTCGGGAGTAGGGGTAAAACCCAGATAAGAAAGAACTATGAAGAAGCCTGCTAATAACCTATAGCTATTGGGAAATAATGACTAAGGGAAACACAGAAGTAGGAGGCCACTTCAATAAAGAAAGAAGGGACGGGAAAATGGAGGCCTCCTCGGAGTTGGTCTATATAGAAAGGAAAATACCCCTTAGGGGGTAAGTGGGGACGAGATCCAGAAGGGGGAGCAATAATAGATGTCCCCTCAGAAATCCCCCATTTAGTTCGGATATTGATGAGTTGCTGAGGCAATTTGACCTCAGACTCGAAGATCTCGAACCAAGGAACACGGGCTTTAACTAAATCTCGCTCTGTAGCACGTTTCTGCTCTTGCTTACGAGCAGCCGACTCAGCAGAAGAGCTTAGGGTTTTGTCGCTATCAAAAGAGGAAGAGGGTTGAGGAGAGGGGCTAAGAGCGTCTCCTTCGTTAAACCTATCTATCGCTTGCAATGAAGAATCGGCTGAGGAAGAAACCATACTTAGGTGATTAAAAAAGGACTGCCGGGGAAAGTCGTTCGATCGTCTGGTGCTAGCTCGGAAGCAAAATTCAGCAAAGTAAGGACAAATGAAGAAAAAGGAGGGGTATTTATAGAGGGGACCATGTGAACAGTCATTTAATCTTTACCGTCCAAAAATAAGGGAATGGACGGTTATAAAGGAGCCTCGGGAAACGAAACGTCGCGCGGCATTTGAAATATTTGGGCGGGAAAAAAGGGCGGCAAAAATATCCCGAGCAGGTTAAGTTTGGGATTTTACCCGAAGACAATAAAACAAGACTTCAAAAGTCTCGTCTTGCTTTACTTTAGGGGGGTGAGGTGATGTCATATGATATATTGACCTCCTCGGGTAAAATCCCTCAAGGGCCGAACAAAGACATATACCGAACAGAGTACACCGAACGGAAAGCACCGAGCAGGGTTTGTACCGAACAGCTGCTAACCCTCCTCGATTTTCTGGTCAAAGATTAGCGGAAGACCCGGGAATAACTAACAAATTAACCGGCGTGAATGAACGTGCAATAATGGGGCGCAGATTTCTCGGACGTATGGGGCTCCAGTTAAGCCACGATCAGAGGACATCGTGTTTCGGATCTCCCGCGAGCCAATCACTAGGAACAGTCCTATAAATACCCGCAGATATCATCATGGAGGAGGTTGGATTTTTCTGGGCAAAAAGACTCCGAAGAGAGCAAATTTACGTCTGTTCGGTCTTTTCTATTATTTTTTATAAACAGTTTGTGTAAGTCATTGAACGATTATTTTTTGTGTCTAGAGAGTCCTGTAAATCATCAACATTTTATAGTGAAGTTTTATACTGGACTAGGTCCCGTGGTTTTTCTCTCAATTTGAGGGTTTTCCACGTAAAAATCTTGGTGTGTTTATCGTTATTTTCATTTAACACCATATTCTACCTTATATTCGAAAATCACGGATCACATCAAATTACATTACAGAAAAAAATTAAATGAATTAATCATTCAAACAATTCAATCACCATATTAGTTTAGAGTTTCTCTATGCATATAACCAATATTTAACACGTTTGATCGCTTCAAACGAGCAATTGTTAACGGTATCAACTGTTGCATCAAATATTTTCATTTATTTTAGGAATTGAAAAGTTTTTATTGCAAATTGCAAATAAAAAGTAATTTAATTTTTTAAAAAAACTTATTGCAAGGTCACATTCTACTTATTCCACTGATTTTAACCTAATTTTTGGTTTTGGAGAGATTGATAGCGATGTTAACCAAAATTCGGACTAGTTAAAATGTAGAAACGGTATCGGAATTCTATGCGATAGTAATATCCCGTTGAGATTGAAGCGGAAGGTTTATAGAATTGCCATTAGATCTGCAATGTTGTTTGTGGTGGATTGTTGGGCAACCAAAAGAAATCATGTTCAAAAGATTAGTGTGACAGATATATGGATGCTCTATCAGATGCGTGGTAAGCCAATAAAATATAAAATAAGGAACGAAGACATCCGAGCTGAAGTATATGTGAGTTGTATAGAAGAGAATATACAAAAAAGCGCTTACGCTGGTTTGGTTATGTACGACGTAAGCCCATCAATGCACATGTCCATCGAGTAAATTCCATGGATTTCAGCCCTTTCACGAGAGTAAGATGGCAATCGAAGAAAATATGACTCGGAGTTATATACAAAGATTTGGAGTTCATGCAACCTACTCTATCTCGTGACCAACACTTAGACCTATATGCCACGAAAATATGTATAAACATATTCAAATGCGATCGGAAGTGACAGTGGAGTGAGTGCAAGATTAACGACCCCAGTTACATTTGGGGTTGAAGACTTCACACGTTAATACGTGGACCTCACATCCCAACCGATGATATGGCCACCATGTTCGAATTTTCCCAAACTCGACTCACAATTTCTTGTATTCGCAACTTTCTTGATAGATATTTCCAAATGCACAGTCCAAGTGTCGGAGATCGAGCAGCTCATATTCCTAGATAAAATTGACATATGAAGCAGAGAATTAATTGATCTCCAAGAGACCCCATGAAAGCTAGGTTAGCCCAAAAAAAGATTCTTTTTCTAGAGAAACGTGTGTGCCTCGTCTTTCTTTTCTTTTCTTTTTTCTTTCTTTTTGAACCATAATAAATATTAATTAAAAGATCTTTTCCAAATTATTTTGTATGTTTTTTAATTATATAACTCATATTTTAATAGTATTTATAAAAATAACCCAAATTTTTTCCTTAAACTAACCGATGTCGCCAACTCAGTTGGCGACAGCACTAAAAGTTATATTAATGTCGCCATCTGAGATGGCGACACAAAAGAAAATTTATTTTTTATTGTTGTCGTCATCTCAGATCACGACAACATTATTATTTTAATAGATGGCGACATCAATAAAAAAATTATTGTTGTCGCCATCTCAGATGGCGACAACAGTGAAATCTGAAAACCTTAACTGCCGCCGCTCAAATCCATTGATGTCGCCATCTTAGATGACGACACCAACTGCAACCCTAGCATTCTTTATCATCTCGCTCGCCGCTCAAACACTCACAAAACATATTTTCATTCGAAAGGAACAGAGCAAGGCGGCGATCGTGCATTTTGTTTCAAAATTACGGAGCAACGAGAGAACTTCATATCTTTTCAAAATTACATAGCAAAGTAAGTTTTTTATTTTTGTTATTATTTGATTTTAGGTAAGTTTTTATTTTTGTTATTATTTGATTTTAGATAAATTATGATGTTGATATATATATTGGGAGTATATTTTTTGTTGGTGTATATTTTGACCGATGTGGATGGTGAAAGGTTGGCTCCAGCTGGTGCGGCGGTGGACAACTCTACCCGAATGGCAAACATATTGCCATACATATTTATGATTCACACTAGAAATCAAAGATTTTAAAGGTGCGAGGTTGAGATCAGTTGCTTTGAAAAATCATTTGTTGCTCAATCCCTTGGAGATACATATTACGCCAGATGATGTTGTTAAGTTTACACGGGCTTGTGCGTTATTGATGTTAGGGGAAATTATGTACCCTGATTCATCAGGCAATTTTGTTAGGCTATTATATTTACAGAAGTTGGAGTATATCGACTCTGCCCATACCTATAGTTGGGGTAGTGCTGTGTTGGCATTCTTGTATCGTGAGTTTTCCACGTCATCAGAGAGAGGGAAAAAAGTGATAGGTGGTGCATTGCAACTCGTACAAGTAAACAATATGTTTGTTTGTTTAAAATAATTAAAATATATTTCTTGTCAATCTAACTTGTATTATTGTTGTCACTACAATAAATGAGATTTGGGCATGGTCACGAATCCCAATTTTGACTCCTCAATTGGGTAGCCAAAGATCTGATATTGGGCCAATAATGATCGGCCCAGGCAATGTGTTACCTTCTGTTCCATATGGTATAAGGTAATACGAATATGCATTGTTTTATAATTGATTTTATGTGTTAATGCATTTAATCATTTATTTGAATATATGCAGATGGTTATGCCATTTAAAATTTACAGAAACTGGGAGTCATTCCATACGCATCATCATGGACATCCTCGATGAGCAGCCACTAACTCAAGTAAATATGCTGTTAAATTAGTTTGTACAAAAACATTCTTTTGATATTTTTAAAGAAATGTTGTTTTGCAGTTTAAATTGACAGCTGTACCCTGATGAGTACACTGAAGGAATTACCAAGTTAGGGACATATAAGGGTCCGTTGATTTTCTTCGACATAGTTGAAATGCAAAGGTCTGATAGAGTACTTCGATAATTTGGTATGCTACAAGACATCCCAGAAGATCCACAATTGGGGGATGATGCATTGGATAATGTTGGTCGAAGGGGAAACGTCAACAAATACTGGAGCACTCGGCATACATCATACATACTTTGCTGGGAGAGGGCAAATGATCTACGTGTAAACAGACCACGATTTACTGATGGTGGTTACTACGTTGTTGGCGGATACAATGAGTGGTATGAACAAGTCACGTAGATACATTGGACGTCAAGAATATTTTGTATAGACGGGATATCAACATGGTGATGGCCCGGCATGGTAGCATGTGGTACGTAATTTAGTGAAATTTTGTTTAGATGTTTAAATTTTATATGGACTTTGCAGATTGACCAGATGGAGCAGTTAACGACAAGCTACAACCGACATCTGGCTGATGGAGAACCTACTACGACAGAGTCAATGAGGCAACACATGAGTTTGTTCGACAATGTGGTGTGAATGGCTCGTGAACGACGAGATAGAAACTTTCCGGCATACAATGAAGTTCAGTCTGTTGATACACGTCGGTTCCATACAGGCACTTCATCTACATATATGCCGACATATATCCATACAGATATTCCATGTCCATCTACACATATCCAGATAGATATTGCAGGTCCATCACGTGGATAGACCAGATATGTCTACAGACTATTATATTTCTGTGTCTGCACAATCATATGATCTATCTCCATTCACGCCATGTCCCATCATGTCCATTGACTCCCACTTCAGAACGATACTCGCGTTTTACAATTCATACCTAGTAATCCTTCACAGCTGCCTGAAGATGACATTTATCTTTAAATACCATTTTTAGATGGATATTTCCTTTGGAATAATCGTAGTAACTCCCCCACTTACCAGTTGGAAGGTCGATCGAATCTCCAAATATGTCTGGATGTGTCGTGGAAAAAAATGGAATTGTTGGATAAAGGTCATGATCATTTGTCGTGGTTGTGTCTGCTATATTAACTGGTATTTCTTCAATATCAACCTCATCGTCATCAGACTCATCCTCAGATGAAATCCCCTCCGGTTCAGACTGAATATCATCTCCAAATCCACAAAATTGTCTGCTAGTGGCTCGGGAACAATATTGTCAGCAACTATAGGAGCATCATCTTGAATCCTAGAGGTAGTTGGTCTTTCTGTAACCACTACAAATGGACCACTACCACTTGTTGGTATTTCTGTAATAAAATCATAAGCTCTTCGTTCTTTTTGAATATACACTCCAAACAACTATAATTTTGTTCAGAATCCAATAGCCATGCTAAATTGTAATCACTGTCAACGAGAAAAATTGTTTGTTTCATCCTCGAAAAATCACTGAATATATATTTACAATATATTTTCAGAATGAACTGTTACTATAGACGCCAGTAATATCATATACGTCGTTCAATAACTGCAAATAATTAATAGTGCGAGATAATGTCATGCCTTTTGACGGACCGCGTCATATCTAACAGATTCTGAATCTTGTAATATATCGCATCCCCAATACAACAAAACTTTAATTGACATACCTTAAAAAGAAAGACAAAATTTATAAATTAGTACATTACATATAATGTTGTTAAATTTGATTATTTATATAACAACGAACCTGCAATGTGCCGATCGGAGGAAATAATGAAGATTATGGTTTACCTGCAGAGAAATGTTTACGAAAGAAAATGTTTATGAACCGAAGAGATTTTGGTTTACGAAATGAGCAACATTGTGTTCGGTTAAATATGCGAATAAATAGATTGTTGAAGCCATCTGAGATGGCGACATCAAATAATTTTTTTTTTTCCATTGTCGCCATCTGAGATGGCGACAAAGTTTTATAAAAAGGGAAAATTGAGGGTCGGTACCCTTTCCTGAAACTTAATTCATTAGGTCCATTCTTGGTTGAAATGACTATAAAACCCCCATGTAGTCCAAGTGGTCCACATGGTCCAACCAACTCTTAATAAAATTACATTCTTAACCCTAAGAAAATGTTTAAAGAACAAATAAGTATATATATACTATTTATCATCTTCTTTATCCTATTATTCATGAAACAGTATCATTTATGAACATGAGATCCTTCAGTTTCTGTCATCTCGGGTGAACCCAATAGCATACTTTTGCAAAGGACTCACAGTTCATATAACGTTATTCTAAATATAATTCACAACCCGATTTTAAGATCATGTTAAAAATAAATAAAAGGCCCAACATGCTTCCATATTACAATAAAAGAATAACAAACTGAAATATATCATTTTGACCATAACGGCACCGGGTGAGGTGGGTCGCAACGCCACCAGTCGAAAACTTACTGCCTCCAGACTGTTTTACGAATGGCTCCTCACCATTCAATCTTAGTTCACGGGCGAGGCTAGTCTGTCAGTTATCCGACTCCTTCAGAAACCGCACAGCACAACCCTAATTCGTTTCTTACCTTAGGGCGTAAGGTATACTTAAGATATAAAAAAGATTTAAAGAAATCTGGGAGATAGCTGGGCAACAACCTTATTTTTATTCTGGAACACTTATAATATCTATTACATTAAAACGTCTCATTTTTGGAGGAGACGGACTTGTTTAGCCTCTCATATAGATTAAGCTTGACTCAAGAACACATAAACTTTAAACAAACAGAACAATATTACAGACAGAAACTTATGAAATGAAAGAAAGAAAAGAAATATTACCAAGCTAAGAAAGCTGAAGATTACAAAGCTTGGAGACTACAATATTTATTTTCAGAAAACTATGGAGAATATTCGATGTCCTTAGCTTCCTGAATGCTTTGGTATTTATAGAAGTCTGGAGGTGGATGTGAAATCCGGACTTCAATTCTTGTTTATAATCAGACGTCATTGCATGAGTCTTCTCTCTTGTTTGGTATCTTGTGGTCCCTTTGACTTTCGGCCGAAGAGCGGTCCTACGATTTTGTTTTCTTTTACAAAATGAAAGCTAGGGTGAAGACCTTTTCCTGTGATTTCTGGGGCTGCAGTAATGAATTTCAGCTCCTGAACATCTCCTCGTCCAAGTGTATGATTATTTTGCCATGAGTCATACACTCCTTCATAGATCCAATCCGATAATTTTGTGATTTCCGGAAAACTTGGTGCTGTGGTAAAGACTGAGGCTAGGCAGCCAAAATCAAACCACTCACGAACACTTTCTGGTTTGACACCAGGATGCATCCACATTCTTGGGTATTTTCCTTACCAGTCAGCTGTAATTTTTCCAGGAATTATACCCACTCTTGTACAAAGTTTCTCCCATGATCTTTGATATTCCTGCAAAGGGGAAGTTGGGGAAACAATATTCTCGTTAGTATTAACCTTAGATTTACCCGCCGATGGCCTAAGAGTAATCTCTCCCTCTTTAAGCCCTGAGGTGCTGGGTTGGCTTGATTCTTCAGATATCCCAAATACCTTGGAATCAATTTTTCCTTCTGTATCTTCCCCGAAAGGATCAATACTAGGACCTGTAGTGGCGGTACTGGAATCCTCCACACCGGTTGATGAGCCCGGCTCTCTGAAACACGACTTTAGCTTCACTGCTGAAGCATCCCGTCGGAGGGGAATATAAAGACTGTCCCATAAACAGGTGTGAGCCTGCATGGTAGATGTGAAGACCCGGAATTTTGGTCAAACAAATTACGTGATACCGAGATAACATTGAAAAATAAATAAAAATAATAGATTTACATTATGAATGTATTTAATTATATTATTCAATCTTGTGGACTTTTAATCACATATTTAAGTTTATAACTTATTAGAGTTGTGTAAGAGATAATACATAGGTTATATGATTTTAGCTTATAAACTTTTGAACAATTTAAAGTTGTAGTTAATTAAGAAATCATTGAAAATAATATTAATAATAATAATCAATCTTAAATCTTGCAATGAATAGATAAAAGTTTATGGACTATAATTCCTACACTAATCCTACATTTTTGAAAGTGCATAATTAAACCATTCAATGGACTTGCCCAATTCTTATCATTAGTAATTCAATGACATTTAAGTGCTTACCCCAAACCTTGCCACCATTCCACAATTCAAGCTCATTCAATCCCATATAATGATATTAATGGTTTGCTTAAATCATGCCATTAGATGCCAAAGTTTTGTAATTGTGTTTGCTCAAATTATGAAAGGTGATGACCATTCAGTAACCCATTCAACTACATCAATAATATCATAATGACATCCAATTACTATTTAACCCCAATCTTGTTAATAAAAGGCCAAAGTTATGGAATTGATAAATTGATTCACATTAATAACCAATTGTTGACCACATTCAATACTTGCTCAAATCATTTCATTACATGGCAAAGTTTTAGAAATTTTTTAAGGAATGCCTCCTACATTAAACATATTACCCTACCAAAGCAAAACTTATCCTACCAAGAGACATATTTATATTTATTATCTTACCAAATTCTTTGACGCTAAATGGCCAAGATTTAGGATCAAAGTAAATGCCCCTCCATCTTGCTCCTATATTTTAAAAACAACATCACAAACCTACCACTCAAGACCCTAGATTTCGAAACCTACACACACTTACACACACAAGAATTCGAAACCTTCAAGGCAAAGGATGAGGAGATTTTGTGATATTTTCTACAACATGTAATTCGTTCAATCACGCTTCGAAGGTAAGCGGGTTTTTGCTACAACTTCATTTCGTTTTCAAAATATTATTTATGATTTAAATTATCGATTGAACATCAAACATGAGATTATGTTTTTAAATCAATTAACTCGTTATGTGGATATGTGCAAGATTTGTGTTTATGTGCCAAGATCTATGTGATTTGACAAAGAAATGTTTAAAATGATTTATGCTATGATTATATGTATATTTTACTATGTTCAATCGGCCCCTACTTGCTGAGTGTTTTCCCAAACGCTCACCCCCTTACCTCCCCTCCCAGACAAAGACGAAAAGAAGAGATCGAGTAAGAAGAACAAGAATATTTTTTGGAGATGATGATCCATGGAGAACCTTCAAGGAAATTTATTAGTTTCATTTACGCTTCCGCATCTTTGATTTAATCCTAGAGAATAGTATTTTGTAAGCAATTGTAAGCACAATTTAATGATTTTGGAATAAATAGACTGGTTTTATCAAAGATCTGTATACGAGGCTTGTTGTATTCAAATTTTATATTTGGATTCAACGTCGGTGTAACGCGCTCTGGTCTCGGGGCGTGACAGTAGCCTTCATAGCCTGTTGGACCTTCGTGAGGTCCAGTTCCTGTACTTGACCCGCAACCTGAGAGTTAATCACCAGGTTGTTGATCTTCTTGTCTAGCTCCTCCAGAATTTCTCCGAGTTGCTTTGATCTTGTGATGATGGAATTAGCTTCACTCGCTTCCATCTCTCGTCACAAAATCTGCAAGAATATTTTTATCAGATTTTACAATGACGATATCATAATCATAATATATGCATTCAGCTTGTCATCTTAAAAGTTTAGCCTTTTCTGGTTTTGATTCAATTTTATTTTTTTAAAAAGGCTTTGACACTCGTATTATCTATTTTTAAGATAAGTTTCTTTGCAAGTAGGAAAAGTGGCCATTTCTTAAAAGCCTTTCGAACAACAAAGAACTCCTTCTCGTTGATGTACCATCTGATAACTTCGCTGTTATCGAATAGCCCACTGCAATATCTGCATGGCACTTCTCCTTCTGGTGTAATTTTCATGAGAACTGCAGCCCACCAATGATCACTGGCATCTGTGTATAATAACAGTTCATCCTCGTCGTTTGGTATTGCAAGCTTTGGTAGTTGCCTGCAAACCTCCTTTAGCTGTTTGACAGCTTGTCTGTGATCTTCATTCCACTCAAACTTAACATCTTTTTTGAGTAGTGGACTTAACACCTTCTTGTGGTTTGCTAGATTGTTGATAACATCCCGGCAAATTAAAAATTCCTAAAAAACTCTGAAGTCGTTTTAAATCCTTGAGGTCATCCGGATATCCTTGTGCTTTTTCAACAATATGATTTGCAGGATAATTCCAGATTCGTCGATCTCGACTCCAAGGAACTCGATTTGTCTTGTAGCAATCACTGCATTCTTTTCGGAAAGCACTAATCCTTCTTTGTAACAAACATCTAAAAAGATTTCCAAATGTTTAATATGCTCTTTCATGTTTTTTGACGCTATAAGGATGTCGTCAATATACACGAACATGAAGCTTGAGTAATCTTTGAAAAGATTATCCATCTTTCTTTGATATATCTGGGGCGCATTTTCTAATCCCATTGGCATGACATTCCAGATATAATGTCCTTGTGGTATGGAGAATGCTATGAATTTTCTGCTTGCGTCCTCCATTTTAATCTGGTAGAACCTAGACTTACAATCGAACTTAGAAAACACTTTGGCACTCTTGATGCTATTTACCAAATGTTCTCTGCTTGGGATAAAATATCCATCGAAATCCAAGATTTCATTGATCCCTTTATAACTGATCACCAATCTTGACTTTTTTCGTTTAATTTCTCCATGATTTCGAACAAGAAATCCTGGGCTACTGTATGGAGAAATACCTGCTGAGATTAACTTAAGGTGATGTTCCTTAAGTATGATCTGCACCCTTCCGATCTTTCTAGTTCATGGGGATCGGTCTGTACCGAACAAACTCATTTTCTTTTCCAATTTTCACTTTTAAAGTAGCTCTGAGCTCATTTTTGTTCCACCATGCTAGTGGATCCTCGTTGTAGTTCCTACGAATCTTTCTTTTTACATCCTCTAGAGTGATTCACTCTTCGAGGGTAGTTTCAGGTTGTGTAACTTCTTCTCGTAACACATTTTTCAGTAGCAACAGGGTTTCTGGAGTTACTCTTACCTCATCCTGCTCTCTGAAAGACATGATATTAACCCAATCAAAAGTTTGAGAATCCTTTTCACTTGGACCTTGTTGTCGGAACTGAAGAATTGCCTCTCCAAATTTCCGCTGATCTTTCATCTTTGGGTGTCGAAGTTTTCCTTCATCACCACGCTTGTTGCGAAAACAAATAGGAAATTTTCTGTGAAACGCCTCTCGTAGTCTCTGCACCATAATCTTATGATCACAAAGGGTTGTGAAAATAAGTCTCCTGGTCTCGTTCTCTTGTGTGAACCGCTTGAATGTCTGTAGGAAATTGTTTCCTAACAGCATATCGGTGTCTGTATCATGAAAATAAATAGGTGGAGTTTTAACTTTGTACCATGGGGGTACCGCCTGCTCCGCCGATAATTATTTCCGCTCCGCGGACTCCTTCATTAAGAATAAGGATCCGTTTGGAAAAGTCTCTTCCGGCAATGGCTGGTAATTTCTCACCAACGTCTTTGGGGAAGATTTCTCGTATGGCAATGCATATTCCAGCTCCTGAATCAATGTAGGCTGCAAAATATTCTGCCCGGTACTTCTCATATAACATCCCAACGGAGATGTATATTGAGAATGGACTGGTGGTCATCGAATTCGGTATCTCTTTCCGTCGACCATGAATTCCATTTCATCTTGCAATCTTTCCCAATGTTTATGTTCCTCGAGAAATTCAATCCCTAGAATAAGCTGTTTTGGGATACTTCCGGCAATTCCGTCAATTGTGAGATCAATTTCACCAATCTGAAGGTTTCCTTGAAACTTGCCAACTGTAGGTTGTTGCAGATAATACAGGACACCGCAAGGGAAGATATTGTTCTTCTCGGTGATGTCGAAAATTATCTGCACTTCTCTCCAGCCTTCTGGGCATTTCAGTTTTCCTATTGTTTTGAATACATCAGGAATTTTCTGAATTCTGCTCGAGACTGCCTTCTGTTTTTCCCCTGGATAGTTGCTGATTAACCTATCCTGTTGGAAAGACATCCTTCTTGGCTCGATCATAAGGCTCCTGCTTCTGTACAGAACAGGTTGATCATGTATCCTCATGTCGATCTCCCATATTGTCGGAGTATCAATAATATCCGGCAATACCGCTTTGGCGAAGTCTTCGAAGATTCTGGGGACTTCGATGAATTCTTTTCTCAAGAATACCTTGGAATGATGAGTATTCGAGAGTGCATATGACACCTTGTAGGTGATCGAGTAAGGCATGTTCCCTTCTTTCATCAAATCTTCTCTTTTAAAATCTTGATGAAGCGTGAGAAATTTGTTGAAGTCTCGATCTCCTAAATTGTATGCAATCCTCGGGTAGATGTTGAAGGCCATCTTTCTTGCATACAGATTTCCTGCCACTGCTCCCAAACAAGAATCTTTGAGGTTCGGGATTCTTTTGTCGAAGATCGCCAGGTTGAGGGGAGAATCAATTCCTTCCTTGAAAGTTGCCTTGATGATGACTCTAATGGCTCCAATATGAATCCATGAGAGCGTGTTAACTGCATCTCAATTTGGTTTCCCGTGAATTCCATTGGGGTAGCAAATTCACCTGTTGTAACCCTATGGATAATCTGATGCTTCCTGCTTCGAAGACAAATCATATCCATGGCTTTCTCCATTGATCCAATTGTGTTAGGATCGGTCTGGAGTGTTTAGAGGGGGGGGTGAATGAACACTCCTATAAAATTTAATCCCTTGTGATTTCTTTCGGATTAGTGAAAGAAATCTGTTTCTTAATCAACTCTACTGCAGAACAGACCACTGAAAGTTTTAGTGCGAACGGTCTGTTCTTAGATTAGTAAGAACGGCTCGATGGCTTGAATAGTATAATGAGTGCAGAATGATAAAACACAGATATGTTTCTGGAAGTTCGAAGGTGGTGTAACCCTTCTACGTCTCCCCTTCTTCCAATTAAGGAAGGATTCCACTAGAAGACTTTGATTTATACAATCCTGTTGTACAAACCCGATTCAGCTGGATTTACCTCACTACCAGACTGAAACTCCTAGTCTCTCGATCTGTTCAGACACACTCTGTCTGACAGTTACAATTGATTCTTACTTCTATATCTCAATACAGAATACACAAGATAGACTTTAGTCTATGCACACGATGATCCTAAAATGATCAAATATTACAATATACTTGTGCTTATGAAGATTTTCAGCTCGAGAATGTCTGAACTTGTGAGCTTGTGCTGTTTAGCTTTCTTGTGCGTTTTTCGATTAATCAGACTCTATCTTGAGCTCTTCTGTTGCATCCTTTTATAGTTGCATGTACCAACAACATTATTTCCCTTAATGTGCAACTCTTGACTCTGCTTAAACTCTGAGTAAGCTGCAGTCTTCTTCTTTAGGGTACTTGCCGTTCTGGTTCATGCTTTCGGCGACTGTCAGGTAAGCTCTTCTTTGTCTTCTTACCTTTTATGGTAATCTTCGGTCCTTGGTCTTTTCAGCATTAATTGCAACATTAAATGCTTCAATAAATAGCCGTTAATGATTCGGACTGAAGAACTAATTCTTATTCAGCCTTGACTGCTCTGATATGATAATAGCTGAGATCGATCTGAAGCTTCGATCTGGTCAGGCTGATATCCATCGATCCGATCTGATTTGCGATATACCATATCCGCTTGATCTGTTTTGAACGATCAATCTGGTCAGTCTGATTTCCATCGATCCGGTCTGATATGTTTTGTCATCTTTAGAATCCGAAACTAACAAATTCCCCCTTTTTGATGATGACAAAACCTAGCTTCTATATCTTTTTATCCAGTCTTTTAATAACTCTGAAGCGTATACTTGCGGATCGATTACTTCTTCTTGTTCAAAATAAATGAACATAGTTAAGTTGAATTTCGGATTGATTAAGTCATTTAGTTCAAAATAAATGAACAAGTACTTAACTAAGAACTTAGATTTTTATTGATCAAAATCTTATTACAATTACAGACGAGTCTGTCTAAATAAGAACTGCTACTTTCTTGCGGACGACTGATGTGGCTTGAAGTCTTTACTCTTTTCCCCCTTTTGTCAGCAGCAATGTTTTGCAGAAAATCGACAATCTGTGCTAGCTGAGCGCTGATAGCATCAAGACGAGTGTCTTGAGCACGAAGGGAGTTTGCTACGGATGCTCGAACTTCAGTGGCCAGCTCGATCTGCTCTTTTCTCAGACTGTTCTTGTAAGTAGCTTGCTGAGAGAACAGATCATTCAGTCCTCGCTGAAGGATGTTAATACTGGCTGTCATCTTCTCTTTAAATGAATCAAAGTCCAAAGACATAGTCCTCTGACTTTGATGAACCTCTATGACTCGTTGAGAGAGAGATAGACAGTTATCAGAGAGGTGCTGAAGGGACCTTGCCAGGGATGGAGCTGCATCAGATAAATGATTTGAAGAGTGATCAGATGACGACAATGAGTGATCAGCTTCTGCAGCAATGAGTATAATCGAAGATAAAGCAGCTTGGCGTGTTTCGGACCGGATCAAGGTGACCATGTCCGAAGAAAATTCTTCTATGAATGCCATATCTTCAGCAGATTGTTCTGGAGGAGTGCTAGGTCTCGAAGACTCCTCAACCTGTAAAGCTGCAACAATGGTTGAGACCACCAGATCCGGATCGACGAAATCTAGCGAGACAACTGTTGTAGGTGCGGCGGTTGGACTGAGTTGAACATGGGAGACGGATGATCCCAGAGGAATAGACGTTGTTGGGGAGTCCAACAAAACATTCAAGGGTTCATCTGTTGCAACAGACGGATCATTAGTTATTGTCTGCTCCGCTGTCTGTTCTGCTGTCTGATCCGCTACTCCAGAGGGAATAGTCTCTATGAAAGGTTCTGCCATAGTCTTGCTCCCAGATGGATGATCTGGGATGCGTACTGGAGTGGATATGCTGAGCTTCTGTCGTTGAAAGCGGACAGCTAAGTGAAGAGCATGAATATCCATTTCCAGTTGAGCAATAACAGCACCATCATCTTTGGCAGTTGGAGTGCTCGGATCGAAATTTGCTTTCTTAGCGGCCAAGAGCAAAGTTGCCAGTCTGAATCTCTGGTTGGCCTGAAACAGATCTTTGCGCTGTACAGCAATTCTAACATTGTCTGTCTCGGTCCCCTTAAGGACTTCTTCTTCCATCTTTTGTAGGCGTATCAGTTTACCAAAGAACATATCAACGTGGTTGATCGTTCGGTACTCGACGTATTCATCAAATACCACAATGAGCGCTTTCACCTTTTCTTCAACATCCTCCATAGCGATGTCGATGGCTGTTTGCGCAGCAGATTTGGGTTTGGAGGAGAGTGGTTAAGTGAGAATGGCCTTGCCCTTGCCGGTGGAAGATGGGGACTTGATCCGTGATTGGGTGTAGTCTCCCAATTCAGTTATAACAATCCCTTTGACCACAGGGATGGCAGAGGGGACTCTGATGGTTACTTTGGGTACAGTGGTTGAAGCTGTTGAAGGTTGGGTTGAAGGTTGGGGTGCAGGGGTGGCTTTTGTGGAAGGCAATATGGGTAGGGTTTTGAGAGGTAGGGTTTTGATTGCCTTGGTGATCTGAGTTCTTGGCTTTTTAGGAAGGGGCTTGGCTGGTGATGAAGGAGCAGACTGAGTTTCCTCGGAGTCAGTCTGAATGGTTAATTTGAGCTTGACTCGAGGTCTTCGAGCAGCAGTCTGTTCTGTTCCTTTCTCAATCTTGACAGCCACCAGATCGGTAGGAGTGGGTGGAGCACTCTTGGACTTCAGGAGAGCCAATCCCTTGGAGTTGAGAATTTTAAACGGACTTAGAGCAGACGGCTTCCCCAGCTCGATGTCCAGCGTCTCCAGTAGTTTGCTTAAAGGAACAGCAAAACAGACAGCCTGTTTGGAGGTGATGACTGTCTCAAGCAAAACTCCAAATAAGATTGCAGACCAGTTCATCTTCTGCGCTGAGTGAATAGCAGTCATGGCCCGGAACTTCTCAGCAGTAACAGCATCATAGCTTCCTGCTTTCCCCAATAATGGCTTGCCAACTATCTCGCATAACACCTGGAAATGAAAGAACATTTCCTTCTTCTTGAACGACGGCTGCAGACGGTGGCCAAAGATGGATACCTTCCCTTGAAGATCTGTGAGAGTGGCTTGAGGAATATGGCCAAACTCAGTCAGTCCGGTGTTGGGAAGACCAAAGGTCTTTGCCAGCGTCGACGGAGAAATGTCAAACGATTTGCCCTTTACGGTGGTGGAGATGAACGTCTTCTGAGATACAGCATTGGCGAACAGTTCTCGAATCTCCGACCCGTAAATCACCGTTCCACATTCCAGAAAATTCCTTAAACCAGAAGATTCTAAGGAGTTGAATATAGAGACCATTTCGGGATCTTCAGCCCTGTAGATATCCTGGAACTCAACAGAAAGAGAGTTGTGAGTGATAGTGGCCATTTGAGTGTAATGGAAAAATACAAAGAATTTGAAGAGAAATTAGAGAGTTAGAAAGCAGACATCGGTAATTCGTAAAAAGTGAATGAAAATGAAATGTTCAGCCCGCTAAATAAGAGAGAGAAAACACGTGTCTTTATCTCGAAGACTGATAATTAAATAATTCAAAATAAACGGTCAGGATGAAAGATAGATAAGGTGGTTAAAATTGCGATCAGTCCGGGCTGTTTTAAACAATTATTCTATTTAAGGATTTGTTGACCAGACAGATCATGGGATAACATCAGATTTGACATAGATCGGTCTGAAAGTTCGAACCGGTCTGTGTCGTTCTGATCATTGTATTATCGATCTGTGCCAGCATACAATATGAAAAAAATAACTAAAAGAAAGATACTTCTAAAACATCAAGATAAGTCTATTAAACCAAGAATTTGACGAAAAAAATTAAACTTAGCCTCAGGAAGTGGTTTGGTGAAGATATATGCTGCTTGCTGTTCTGTTGAAATATGCTCGATCAGAATTTCCTTTTTGCCAACATGATCTCGAATAAAATGATGCCTTATATCAATGTGCTTTGTTCGAGAGTGCAAAACTGGATTATACGTTATAGCAATTGCACTTGTGTTGTCACAAAATATCGGAGATTCAACAGCTTGAATGCCATAGTCTTTGAGCTGGTGTTGAATCCAGAGCATTTGAGCGCAACAGCATCCAGCGGCAAGATATTCTGCTTCAGCTGTAGATGTGGCAATAGATGTTTGCTTCTTGCTAAACCAAGAGATCAATCTTTCACCTAAGAATTGACATGTTCCACTGATGCTTTTGCGATCAATCTTACAGCCAGCATAGTCTGCGTCTGAATATCCGATTAAGCTGAAATTTGAATCTTTGGAATACCAAAGACCAACATTCTGAGATCCTTTCAAGTATTTCAGAATACGCTTAGCAGCAATAAAGTGTGATTGCTTTGGTTCTGACTGAAATCTAGCGCACATACAGACTGAGAACATAATATCAGGCCGGCTCGCTGTAAGATACAAGAGCGATCCGATCAGTCCTCGATACATAGATACTTCAACTGTTGTTCCCCCTTCGTCTTTATCTAATTTGATTGTAGGACTCATTGGAGTTGATGCAGTTGAACACGTTTCCATTCCGAATCTCTTGAGAAGCTCTTTGGTATACTTGGTTTGATTTATGAAAATGCCATTGCTGAGCTGTTTGACTTGGAGACCCAGAAAGAATGAAAGTCCTCCCATCATACTCATCTCAAACTGTCCCTGCATTAACTTAGAGAATTTCTCGCATAATTTGGGGTTAGTTGACCCAAAAATGATATCGTCAACATAAATTTGGACTAACAGAGTATGTTCCCCCTTAATAAATTTAAATAGAGTTTTATCTACTGAGCCGATCTGAAAATTATGGTTCAGCAGAAATTGAGACAGAGTGTCATACCAGGCTCTTGGGGCTTGTTTCAGACCATATACTGCTTTATTCAGTAGATATACATGATTTGGAAATGAGTGGTTCTGAAATCCAGGAGGTTGCTCAATATAGACTTCCTCCTGAAGCTTACCATTAAGAAAGGCACTCTTAACGTCCATTTGATATACCTTGAAGTCTTTAAAAGCAGCATAAGCAAGAAATATTCGGATTGCTTCAAGTCTGGCGACTGGTGCAAAAGATTCATCGAAGTCAATTCCTTCTTCTTGTCGGAATCCTTGGGCCACCAGTCTGGCTTTGTTTCTAACCACAACTCCATCTGCGTCTAGCTTGTTTCTGAACACCCATCTGGTTCCAATAACAGGCAGATCACTTGGCCTGGGGGTTAGACTCCAAACTTGATTTTGTTCAAATTGATTAAGCTCTTCTTGCATGGCTTTAATCCAGTTGAAACTCAGTCAAAGCTTCATCAATCTTTTTAGGTTCCAGATTTGATATGAAAGCAGCATGAGTGAATTCATCCATCATCTGTCCTCTAGTTCTAATCGGTGCAGAAGGACTTCCAATTACTAGATCAGGTGGATGCCTCTTTGTCCATCGATAACTCGATTCTGGATTGTCTGGTCCAGACGGATGAGTAGTAGCGGGATTATCTAATTTAACATTAGATTGAGGAACATCCGGATCGGCTCGATCTGAAGGAGCTTCATTGTCATGATCCGGTCTGTCTGGTACTTCAGGTTCCGGTGGATTGTCTCTTGACCTGTTATCTACAATCTCATCATCACTGTTAGCTTCGAGATGGATATTTTCCATCTGATTTTGAATTGATTCCTTGCTACCCTCAATACATAAAGATTCATCAAAAACTACAACATATTCTTCTACAGTTAAAGTGCGATTATTGAAAACGCGAAAAGCTTTGCTATTAGATGAATATCCTAAGAATATCTCATTATCTGATTTAGCTTCAAATGCTGTAAGATGATTCTTACCATTGTTGTGAACGAAGCATTTGCAGCCAAATACATGAAGATGAGAGATATACAGACTGTTACCAGTCCATATTTCATATGGAGTGAGGTTCAACTTTTTGTTAATCATAGACCGATTTTGAGTGTAGCAAGCAGTATTTACAGCTTCTGCCCAGAACTTTTGTAAAATTCCAGAATCAGCAAGCATTGTTCTTGCTGCCTCTTTAAGTGTTCTGTTCCTTCGTTCTGCAACTCCATTTTGTTGGGGAGTTCGGTCGGCTGAAAATTCATGCTTAATACCTTGATCTTCTAGAAAGGATTCAAGATTCTGATTTGAAAATTCAGTGCCTTTGTCACTTTGAATCCTGTCTATGCTTGATGATTTCTCATTCTTTTCAGCAGCTTGATCAATTTCGGACCAGTCTGATCTTTACTGCTCAAAAATATAGTCCAGTAAAACGTGAGTAATTATCAATAACAATAAGAGTGTACCGCATTCCCCCTAAACTTGTTATAGGTATAGGACCAAACAAGTCCATATGTAATAGTTCTAAGCAACGTGAGGAGGATTTGGCATTCTTGTTTTTGAAGGATGATCTGATCTGTTTGCCCATTTGGCAGGCTTCACAGATCTTATCCTTAGCAAAGTCGATCTTGGGCAGACCGACAACTAAATCATGTTTACACAGGCTAGAAATAGTCTTAAAATTGAGATGATTCAAGCGTTTATGCCATAGTCAGTGTTTATTATCATTAATAGCGATGAAGCAAGTAGGATTATCAGGTTGAGCAAAGTTCCAGTTAATCTTATATGTATTTCCATTTCTGATTCCTACAAGCATGGTCATACCATCTGACGATTTAACAGTGCAAGTGTGTTTGTGAAATTCTACAGCATAACCATTATCACATAGTTGACTTGTGCTAATCAGATTATAGCATAGATTTTCAACTAATAACACATCATTGATAATGATATTACCATGGACAATCTTACACTTGCCCACGGTCTTACCCTTTGAGTTATCCCCGAAGATGATCTTGGGTCCAGTACATTCTGTGACTTCAGACAGCAGCTCGATGTTTCCAGTCATGTGACGAGAACACCCACTGTCTAAGTACCAGTCTGATGCAAGTTTCTTTGGTACCTGTCATCAAACATAATTATTGTTGGTACCCAATCCTACTTGGGTCCAGAACGGATTAGCCCTTTGGGAACCCATACCTTTATCAGCTTTAATGGCTTGTGTGTGTCTGGTGTGCTGTGAGCTGATCTGTTTTGATGTTGTGTGTGATAATGTGTGCGATATGGAAACCTTTGATTCTCATAGGGTAGTCTATATCTTTGTTGAACTGGTTTTGAATTATAGTAATTGTATTGTCTTCCTTGCCTTAGATCTTGCACCTTTAGATTTGGTCTGAAAGACGCAAAGCTTGCTGGTGCATTTTCTTTGGCTTGGTTAACATATCCAATCCCTTTTCTCAAACCTTGATTCTCGAAAGAGACTCCCGTTTGAATTGTAGGTGCTTCAGTCTCATATATTGTGCTGGATTTAACAAATGTCATTTGTTTGATTTTGTTCTTCACCAGCAACAGTTCAGATTCATCTTTGGTGCAGTCTTTGATATCAAAGCCTATGCCGGTAACATCACCGACATTTCTTTGTACCTCTTGCAATTCTTCCAATGATGTTCTGGATTTTGTCCATGTTTTGAAGATATGAGAAAGCTTAGCATTTTGTGTGCTAATTCTCTTATTTTCTTCATGGAGCTGATCGTAAGGGATTTTTAGCTTATTCAGCTCGATCTGTAGATTGTTGCACTCGCCCAGCTCAGAGCAGCTTGGTTTGATGTGCTCATCCATTTGATCATTGGCTTTAGCTTTATTTTTTTCAAATGATTCGGCTAAGAGTCTATAATCATTAGCCATGTCTTGCAGTGCGGACATGAGCTCTTCACGTGTAAATTCATTTGAGTCAAGATCGAATACCTCGTCTGTTTGACTCATATCTTCGTCTTCCATTAGACATTGAATATCTTCTTCGCTTTCGCTGGAAGAATATTCGGAGCTTTCTGAATCTGAATCAGTCTGAGCCCACTTGCTGTTTCCTTCTTCTGCTACTAGGACCTTTTGGGACTTCCCATGATGACTTTTACGATCTTTGTAGTGCTTCTTTTTCTTGTCATCACGATGCTTCTCTTTTCGTTCTTCTTTCTTCAGTCTGGTGCAATCTGCAATGAAATGTCCGGTCTTACCACAATTGTAGCAAGCCTGATCATTAACAGCATCGTCCTTTCTTGATTTATAATGATGAGAGGGTTTAAAATTTCTTTTATTTTTAGACATAAATTTACCAAATTTCTTGATAAATAATGACATAGCATCATTACTTATCTGTTCGATAGATCGATCTGTTGTGGGGACGGTCTGGTTTGGAATGGCTGCCAGCGCTTTGTTTGGTTGAGAGATGAATGGCTCTGCTTCACCTCTGGTGATCAGTTCGAACTCGTATGCCTTAAGATCTGCGAACAGATCTTGAAGTTCAACCTTGTTCAGATCTTTGGACTCCCTCATTGCAATGGTCTTAACATCCCATTCTTTTGGCAGGGCTCTCATAACTTTCAGAGCGATCTCTCTGTTTGAGTATTCCTTGGCCAGACCATTCAGTTCATTGATGATACCAGTAACTCTTTCATCAAATTCATTTAGAGTTTCTCCAATCTTCATTTTTATGCTCTCAAATCTTTGAAGAGCAACAGTCAATTTGTTTTCCTTGGTCTGGTCGTTCCCTTCACATAGTTGTGCTATTTTCTCCCAAATTTCTTTGGCAGTAGAGCACATTTTGATTTTACTGAACATATTCTTGTCCAATGTCTTGACAAGATGTCTTTGGCAACGTTGTCGAGGTTTGCTTTCTTTCTTTCTTCATTCGTCCAGAGGGATCTGTCCTTCTCGACCATTTGGGGTTCACCACCAGTAATGGAGACTGCTGTATTGACTTTCAGAATCTTCATTGGTCCATCAGTGATGACGAACCACATATCGTCATCTTGTGCTGCCAGATGAGCTTGCATTCTGATTCTCCAATCATCATAGTCTTCTTTTGAGAACATAGGAATTTTGTTGAATGATGCCATCAGCTCAAGTGTCTTTGTGCTGATTAAGACGACCTGCTCTGATACCACTTGTTAGGATCGGTCCGGAGTGTTTAGAGGGGGGGGGGGGTGGTGAATGAACACTCCTATAAAATTTAATCCCTTGTGATTTCTTTCGGATTAGTGAAAGAAATTTGTTTCTTAATCAACTCTATTGCAGAACAGACCACTGAAAGTTTTAGTGCGGAACGGTCTGTTCTTAGATTATTTAGAACGGCTCGATGGCTTGAATAGTATATTGAGTGCAGAATGATAAAACACAGAATATGTTTATGGAAGTTCGAAGGTGGTGTAATCCTTCTACGTCTCCCCTTCTTCCAATTAAGGAAGGATTCCACTAGAAGACTTTGATTTATACAATCCTGTTGTACAAACCCGATTCAGCTGGATTTACCTCACTACCAGACTGAAACTCCTAGTCTCTCGATCTGTTCAGACACACTCTGTCTGACAGTTACAATTGATTCTTACTTCTATATCTCAATACAGAATACACAAGATAGACTTTAGTCTATGCACACGATGATCCTAAAATGATCAAATATTACAATATATTTGTGCTTATGAAGATTTTTAGCTCGAGAATGTCTGAACTTGTGAGCTTGTGCTGTTTAGCTTTCTTGTGCGTTTTTCGATTAATCAGACTCTATCTTGAGCTCTTCTGTTGCATCCTTTTATAGTTGCATGTACCAACGACATTATTTTCCTTAATGTGCAACTCTTGACTCTGCTTAAACTCTGAGTAAGCCGCAGTCTTCTTCTTTAGGGTACTTACCGTTCTGGTTCATGCTTTCGGCGACTGTCAGGTAAGCTCTTCTTTGTCTTCTTACCTTTTATGGTAATCTTCAGTCCTTGGTCTACATTAAATGCTTCAATAAATAGCCGTTAATGATTCGGATCGAAGAACTAATTCTTATTCAGCCTTGACTGCTCTGATCTGATAAGAGCTGAGATCGATCTAAAGCTTCGATCTGGTCAGGCTGATATCCATCGATCCGATCTGATTTGCGATATACCATATCCGCTTGATCTGTTTTGAGTGATCGATCTGGTCAGTCTGATTTCCATCGATCCGGTCTGATATGTTTTGTCATCTTTAAAATCCGGAACTAACAAATTGTAAATCCATCATACATCTGAAGCTTTGACTCTTCTTTCATGATCCTCATAAAGGTTTTATGAGAAACAGTGGTATGCGAGAAAAACCCCGATGGCTCTTCTCTAATCACGTGATGAAGGAACTCTCATTCACTCTGATTCTGAGCTAGATTCGCCTCCATCCTCAGAATAGATCTCTTCTTCATAAATGCTTTCATCTGAGGGAATATCCTCAAATTGATACACCTCTACCAAATCCTGAAAATAGACAGCATCCTCAAATTCCTTGGTATGCTCGAACTGTCTTACTCATCGGCTTTGGTTTTCTGGACAATCTGTAGAGATATGTCTTCTTGCTCCGCATGTCCAGCAGTTACAATGTACGAAACTCTCATTTGCACGAGTAGGTGTGCGTCTGAAAGTTCTCTTTGTTGGTGCTCTGTTAGAACTTGCTTGATTAGAACCTGTCGACGAGATTCTACTTCTTGTTGGTCCTGATCTTTCCCCTGATCTGTAGCTTCGGGCTTTCTGTTTTGACCATAACTTTCTAGGTCACCATGAAGACCTACTTCTTTTTGAACCACCTCCTCGGGCATATGGATGACTTCTGTGCTTCTTCATCTTTCGCCTTTGTGGATAGTTCCCGATGATTGTAGGGATATCATTTCCCGTACGACAAAGAGGAGCCATTTTGTTGATTCTTCTGAGTTTCTTGAAATTTTTCTGGAGCTTTGCTTGGTAGCACCACTCCGCCAGCTTTATTTTGAGAAATGACATTCTCCTGGACATCGTCTCGATTGCATGCGGTGTATACTCCTGGATAAACATTTCTCTCCATGGGCTCGAAATTTTGGCAAAGAACAGCTCTGCTGCATCCTTTTCCGCTATCTTCGACTTCCATCGATACTCTGTAAAGAGTTTGATGTATTCGTCTACATAGCAGATGTCATGTAGTTCCAGGCTAATTAGAGATTGTATGTATTTCTTAGCCTTTTCTTCCTCCATTCCTTCGAAGTAGCTTATTCCGATGAAACAGATTTTGAAGAATCTCGACATCTTGTCCACGATCTCTTTCAGGGACTCGCCGGCTAAAACTTCTTCCTTGGTTCCTGGGCCTCCTAGATCCCATGCAATCTTGACTGATCCTTCCAGACTCATTTTTAGAAGTAAAATGAATCCTTCTTTGCTTAAGTCAAGTGTTACTGCTGCAATTCTCATTGCTGAAGCCCATTCATCAATAAGAATTTCTCTGTTTTTGAAATCTAAAATATCCATGTTGAGCATAAGTCCATATGGATGGATTGGATCTAGCTGCGATTTCACGTAGGGCGTCTGATGAATATCTGGCCTTCGGGAACGGTTCCTTGTTCCAACTAGGGGATCCAAAGTTGCTGAGGTGAAATCTTCCCTGTGTGGCATACTTTGGTCTCCTTCGGGTGGATGGTGTGACCCGAAGCTCTCTTGTGGTGGAGGTCTTTGTACAAGCTCTCCTGTCTTGATTTCTACGAGATTTAATCCCGCAAATGAATCAGCAAGATCATGAAGATCTTCCAGGTTGATTCTTTCCATTACTTTGTGGGATGTAATGGTTCTCCTCGTAGGACTGCAATCATTTTTTCAGTCTCCGTCAAAGGCCTCCGGACCTCCTCTGCTTTCCCTTTTTGGTGTAAAAGGGGTTCTGTTCCGTAAGATGGTGGCAACCATCATCCGTTCCTTCTTCCTGTCGGACTTGGCCTTGACTCCAATTCCTTCACTCGGGATTGAACATCTTGAAGGTTTTCAAGAATCTCATTCTGATGTTTAATCATAATCTCCATCTGACTCTGAATCTGATGGATCTGGGCAGGGACATGGTATTGAAGGTAACCATAGCACTGCACTGTCTTCTGGATTTCTCTAAGATCTTGGGATATCTTAGAAGAATCTGGCTCGATTTCTCGAAAGGTTGGTTCTCCCATCCTAATCATCTGGTCCAGAACCTGTTGGATCATTGGTGGCTGGAACCACATCTTCATGTTCAGGATGATCGTCGTCCTGGAGTTCTGCTAACTCGAACTGTAGTTTGAGGTTCACTTGATGGAGCCTCTTCGCCATCCTTTCGAGTTTCTTGTAATGGTTTATACCGGGTGTGTCGAGTAAACCCGTTCCTCGTAAATGGCTGAAACGTTGAGCTTCTGCCATATGCTTCTGATTAAGTTTTTCTAATTTATGGAAATACCACATGTAAGCATGACACTTCGAACATTCGTTCGGATCCATGAATTTCTTGAATCGTCTCATCCGTATATGTTACAAATTAATATTCAAGATATTATCATAGTATTTCCAGAATAAACCTAGGCTCTGATACCATTTTGTGCCAAGGATCGTAAAAACGAGGACTTGTAAAAAGAAGACATTAAGTGCCAATTTTTAATAAATATAAGGATATAAAAGATAATTAAATATTATATAGAGACCATTTTGTAAACTAAACAAAAGCCTAGGGAATAGAATGCAATCTCACCTAACCATTGAGGGGTAAAAGAGTCAAATAAAACACACAATTGATTTGAAAATTTGAAAATTGGACCTATTTGAATAGAAGTTTCTCAAACTTGGATTTTCTTGGACTAAAGTTTTTTCCCAAGACTTAAGTGATTTAAGTTTCCCAAAAGGGCACTTTCTTGCAATTTCCCCCAAAAAAATTGTCGTTATATACCGACATCGGTTGAAAAATTATTTTTTATATAAAAAAATTTGTTTTTTTCATTGATGGCAGATGGCGACAAAGTTTGAAAAAAAAAATTTATGTCGATATATACCGATATCGATTGAAAAATTATTTTTTTAAAGATGTCACAATCTCACATGGCGACACTAAAAAGAATTTTTTTTTATGAAAGTCGACAGTCAGAAGGCGACTTAAAAAAATATATTTTTAAGAAAGTCGACATGTGAGATGACGACTTCATCACATGCTAAGTTCGGTTAGTTTACTAATAAAAAAATAAATTGATTAAATTATTAAATAATATTATAATAGAGGTTATATAATTAAAAAACCCCACAATATATCTTTAATTCATGATTATCAACATTATACCCATTTGATATGTGCGGTTCAATGGTCAATTTTACTAATTTATAAAAGTTGTTTTCAATATATATAAAAGCTCAAACCAACTATGGCCCACGTTGCGTCAACGAGTTGGTAAGTCACATTTTTTAATTAAAATATTCAATCTTAGTAGGTATTATTATTATTTTAAAATATATATTTTTACCTTATTAAAAACAAAACAAATCGATCTCACACCAAATTTGTGAAATTTCATGGATTCAAGCTCAATATAAAAATATTCAGACCAGGACTCAGCTTGCCCTAATGACATCAGTAGTCATAATTATTGGGATGATATCAGTTCAAAACCCGCTAGTTACGGCATTCCACTCCTCGATTCAAAAATAAAAAAAAATATTCAAAACTTGGTCTCACAATTTTATAATAAATTTCACGAGTTCACATCATAAATTTAACTTGCAAGTTCGAATTTCACGGGCGTCGACAAGTAAGCGAAAGAGCTGGATAGTTATGAGTACAGGAAAGCCAGCAGTCCGGTTCAACAAATCCCAAAAAAGAACTGAACACACGAAGAATTGGGAAGTTTGCTGTAAGAAGTGAACAATAACAAAAATCCAAAGCTTTTGGAGGCATTAATCCGAACTAATTGATAAGGCAGCCGACGAGGTGTCATAACGGAGTACAGAACAAGATAAACGGTAGACGATGTCCGGTAACTTTGTAAGCGAATGTGGAATGACCCAGATTCATTTTGGTCTCACACCCGGAAATAAATCTGGATCATTGATTGATAGAGATAAATCTTCTACATAATCCTAGATTAATATAGATTGATATCTTACCTTGTATATAATATTTTGTGTATCGTTTGAACATATCCCTTGATGTATTTACCACTATTTATAATATAATACATTGTGTAGGATTGAGCGCTTACCGCTTTACCAATAACTATAGTTAAGGGTAATGGCGCAACATCAATCTTTTCAACCATACACTGGCACAAGCGCCACTTGTTCGACCGATCACAAAGCAGATGCAATTGTTGAACCCCAACAATCCCTCCCCCAATAATTGCACTCTCTGCAACTCATGGGAATCGAACACGCGACCTTGGCTCTGATACCACTGGCACAAGCGCCACGTGTTCGACCGATCACAAAGCAGAGGCAATTGTTGAACCCCAACACATTGTACATCTACACAATGTGGATTTCATAAAGTCTCCACGTGATATCGTGATATCAGAGTTATACCCTAAACCCTAACCCTATTCTTCCAGCTGTCCCCTATCATCATCACCATGGCTAGTGATTCTCTTCCTTTCTCTACCCTCATTCACATGATGGCAAAAATCAAGTTGTTCTTCTCCTTGCATGCCAAGATCCCGTTGGTTTCATTGATGGCTCGCTGTCGCCGCCCCCTATCACCACCTCTGCTGATGCTACTTCGTCTGATTCCTCTTCAACATACCACAAATGGGTTGTTCAAGATCAGTGCCTCCCCAGTCTTCTGCTATGCTCTCTCACTGAAGAGGCTATGTCGGAAGTTGTTGGTTGTTCAACATCTAGAGCCGTCTGGCTGGCTCTTGAATCGACCTTTAGCCATAGCCCGACAAATGTCAACAACGCTACCTCCGGGGTTCCAATTTTGAGTCTACCAATTTGGCGGAGGCTTTTAATGCAGGATGCACAATCTCTCCAGCAACTTCTTCTGATTGGTTTCTTGATACGGGTGCTTCCGTGCATATGACTCCAACCTTTTCCTCTCTCGACTCCTATGCCCCTTATTCCGGAAACGAGCGTGTGGTCATTGGAAGCGATGATACTCTTTCTATTTCGCATATTGGATCTTGTTCTTTACCTAATCATGTTACCTTACTGGATGTGTTAGTTGTGTCGCACCTTACTAAGAATCTACTTTCTAGCAGTAAGTTGACTTATGAGTATCCAGTTAACGTTCTCTTCACTAAAAATTCGTTTGCTATTTAGAATCGAGCCACAAAGGAAACTCTAGCAACAAGCCAACGTGAAAATGGATTGTAAGTGCTGGAGCATGGTCACTCGGCCTTACTTGCTGCTTTACGCTCCAAGCATTTACGAGCCTCATTTGAGTTGTGGCATTCTTGTTTATGACATGTTTCTTTTGATATTATTTCGTCTTAATATAAGTTAGGGCAGTTAACTGTCACATCTTTATTACCTAAGCATTCTTTATGTTCTTCTTGTCAATTGGCAAAAAGCAAACGTTTGTCCTTTCATATGAATGAAAAAAATGCTCATTGCACATTTTGGATTTAATCCATTGTGATTTGTGGGGTCCAGCACCTGTTACTTCTACTTCGGGTTATCAGTACTATGTCATTTTTGTAGATGATTTTTCCCGTTTTACGTGGCTCTATCCGATGCAACACAAATCTAAATTCTATGATATTATTGCAATTTCATGCTTTGGTGCAAACACAATTCTCTTGCCATATCAATGTTTTTCAGAGTGATGGTGGTACGGAGTTTACTAATATATGCGTTTACACATTCTTTCGCACAAATGGCATTCATCACCGCATCTCTTGTCCTTATATGCCTTCTCAAAATGGATGTGATGAGCGCAAACATCGTCATATTACTGAAAACGGGCCTCGCTATGTTATTTAACGCTCACACTCCCTCTTCTCTTTGGGTGGATGCATTCAGTGCTGCAGTCTATATTAACCGCTTACCTTCCTCTGTTCTGCAAGGCAAGTCTCAATTTGAATTATTATTCTCCAAAGCTCCAAATTATGAGAATTTCAAACAATTAGGTTGTCGAGTTTTTCCTGGCTTACGTGATTATGCTGCCAATAAGTTTTCTCCTCGCAGCGCTTCATGCATTTTTCTTGGCTACAGTAGCAATCACAAAGGGTTTCGATGCATCGATCCGTCCACATCACACATTTATGTTACTCAACACGCTCAATTTGATGAAACTCTATTTCCATTCTCTGGAGCTTCGGGGTGCTCATCTATCAGTCATCTGGAATTTTCAAGTTTTGTTGAACCAAACGGCAAGGTCCACTCATCTTCACCACTGCCACAGGTGCCTCCTAACTCACCTACATCCATCACTTCAGCACCAGCTGAGTCCTTCTCCTTTGTCAGCCGCCTGATCCCACGCCTCCTACTCCTTTGATCGGATCTGCTACTGCGCATAATGACTCTCCGAATCATGCCGCTCAGCCCAGCCCTTTGGCTCTCGAATCCCAAATCCCGAGCTCTTCCTCATCTACTACACCGGCTGCACCAATTTCCTTTAGTCATCCTATGCTAACTCGGGCTAAAGCTGGCAGTTTTAAGCCCAAGCATATCGCTGACTTGGCCATCAATGGACTTATCTCAGCGCTTCTTACTTTTATGGAGCCCAAGGGTTTTAAATCTGCAGCCAAAAACCCTAAATGGCTTGCTGCTATGGATAACGAAATTTCTGCTCTTCGTACTTACCGTACAAGGGATCTTGTTCCTCGCTCTTCCGGTACCAATATTGTTGGTTCAAAATGGATCTTTCGTACTAAATATCTCTCTGATGGCTCTATTGACAGACTCAAAGCTCGACTGGTGGCTCGAGGCTTCACTCAACTTCCTGGCTTTGATTATTCTCACACTTTTAGTCCAGCTGTTAAAGCCTCTACAGTCCGTATTACTCTTGCTCTCGCTATTATGCATCGTTGGCCATTACATCAATTTGATGTCAAAAATGTCTTTCTCAATGGCGTTCTCACTGAGACAGTATATATGGAGCAGCCACCGGGCTATATTGACCCTCAACGTCCCAATCACGTCTATCATCTTCGAAAAGCACTCTATGGTCTCAAAATAGCCCCTCGCGCTTGGTTTCAACGGTTCAGTGACTTTCTTACTCGTCTTGGATTTATTTGGAGTCGCGTAGTGTTTTTCTCTTACCGGGGTTAATCAGTCCTCTATTTACTGGTGTATGTTGATCACATTATACTTACTGGCAACAATCAGGAACTGGTTCGGTCTTTTATCTCTCGTCTCAACACTGAATTTACAATCAAAGATCTTGGTCGTCTCAATTATTTTCTTGGGCTTGAGGTCACCTATACATCTCATGGACTCTTTCTCAGCCAAGCCAAGTATGCTCGAGATATTCTTACCAAGGCTCTGTTATTGGACTCAAATCGTTTCCACTCCCTTGGCTGCCTGTCAACATCTTGCGAGTGATGGCTCGTCCTTTGATGATCCTACTTTGTATCGTTCCTTGGTGGGTGCTCTATAGTACTTGACTATAACTCGTCCTGATCTCTCTTATGCTGTCAATCTTGTCAGCCAGGTCCTTCATCAGCCTATGGATGATCATTTTCAGGCCGCAAAGCATATTTTTCACTATGTCAAAGGAACAATTAATTTCGGTCTTTCGTTTAGTCCCAGACACGATTCTTCCTTGGTTGGATACTCTGATGCGGATTGAGCTCGTTGCCTTGAAACGCGTTGATCCACCTATGGTTATTCTATCTTTCTTGGCAACAACTTAGTCTCTTGGAGCGCTAAAAAGCAACCAACTGTTGCTTGATCTAGTTGCGAATCAGAGTATCGCTCCTTGGCAAATGCTGCTGCTGAGGTTATTTGGGTCACATACTTACTTCGTGAATTACGTACCTCACCTCCGGGCAAGCCACTCTTATTATGTGACAATCAAAGCGCTCAAAATCCTATTGCCCACAAACGTGCCAAGCATATTGACATTGACTGTCACTTTGTCCGGGAACTTGTTTCAGCTGGAAAACTGGCTACTCAATTTGTTCCCTCCAAGCTCCAGTTTGCAGATATCTTTAATGAGAGCCTTGCTCGGCCACTGTTTGAGTTCTTTTGATCCAAGATTCACGTTGGCTGCAATCCCAAGCTATGTTTGCGGGCGGTGGGGGTGGTGATAGAGATAAATCTTCTACATAATCCTAGATTAATATAGATTGATATCTTACCTTGTACATAATATTTTGTGTATCTTTCAAACTTATCCCTTGATGTATTTACCACTATTTATAATAAAATACATTGCACATCCACACAACGTGGATTTCATAAAGTCTCCACATTGACCATACAATCAGGTATTACCCAAACTATAGGGTAGAAATTCACAGCCGATGCAAAAGAAAAGAAATACATGTCACATGTGGTAATCACAATGCCATGACGTAGCCCGTCGATATTGAAGATATTACAGAATCTTCTATTGATACAAAAGATTAGATTTATTTTGTTTTCAAACTTTGATAGGATTTAGTCAATCTTATAGAATCTTGTAGATTGTATTTCTTATTCTTTGTACACTCTATATATATGAAATACAATGGACCACCAAGGTTTAAGGTGGAATTAAAATTCCTCTCATGGTATCAGTATCCTTTTAGGTTAAAATCCTCTTTTCTTTTTCGATCCATGGCCGGCCCTACCATTGATTCCGCGCCCTCCGCTGGAGGTTCTTCCACCACCGCCGCCGGCTCTATCTCTGAATCCTCCCTTCCTTTTTCTACCCTCATTCATATGATCACCATTAAGCTCACATCATCCAATTATCTACTCTGGAAGAGTCAACTAATGCCATTGCTAACCTGTCAACACCTCCTTGGTTTTATTGATGGCTCCAATCCATCCCCACCGCCTACTCTTCTTGGCACCGATGGCATCTCTGTGCCAAATCCTTTGTTCACTGCCTGGTATTTACAGGATCAGCGCCTTCTCAGTTTGCTCTTCTCGTCTCTGTCTGAAGAGGCCATGGCTGCTGTGCTTGGATGTTCCACTTCTCGTGCAGTGTGGGCTGCCCTTGACTCTTCTTTCAGTAACAACTCAAAGACTCGTGAACTAAGGCTCAAAGATGATCTTCAGCTTATCAAAAAGGGCTCTCGTCCCGTGACTGAATATTCTCGTCAATTCAAATCGTTGTGCGATCAATTGGCAGCCATCGGACGTCCCGTTGATGACACCGATAAATCTCACTGGTTCCTTCGTGGGTTAGGTGCGTCTTTCTCAAATTTCTCCACTGCTCAGATGGCACTTACACCTCTGCCATCATTCTCTGATATCGTGCCCAAGGCGGAGAGCTTCGAGATTTTTCAGCAATCTCTTGATGGAAATTCACCATCTCCTGCGGCCTTTATTGCCTCTTCCAGCCCTTCGGGTGTTCGTCCTTCCAGCCAACCTCGTCCCTCGCACCGTGGCGGTGGCTTCCAGGGTCGTGGTCGTTCTGGCCGTGGGCGTGGCAGGCGCACGTATGTTCCTCGATGTCAGATTTGCAAAACTAAAGGCCACACTGCTGTCAGTTGCAATCAACGTTATGCTTCGTCCCCGGCTCCCAAACATGCTAATCTCGCAGAAGCCTTCAATACATCGTGCTCTGTGTCAGCTAGCAATGTTTCTGATTGGTATGTGGACACTGGTGCATCTGCTCACATGACACCAACTTCATCTCATCTTGACACATCCGAGGTTTATGGTGGTAAGGATCGGGTTGTTGTTGGTAATGGTGCATCTCTCCCAATTTCGCATATTGGCTCTTGTGCTATTTCGCCTCATGTTAAATTGCTTAATGTATTGGTTGTCCCGCATATCACCAAAAATTTATTATCAATCAGTCGCCTTACCCAGGATTATCCTATTGATGTATTTTTCTCTAATAACTCCTTTACTCTTCAGAACCGTCGGACAGGAAGTCTTCTAGCCAAAGGGCGCCGTGAAGGTGGCCTCTATGTTTTGCAGCAGGGTCATTCCGCTCTTTTGTCAGCTATCCATCAAAATAGTCTCAAAGGATCATTTGACTTATGGCATGCACGTTTAGGGCGTGTTGCCCATAACACTGTTTCTTTATTAAATAAGCAAGGACTTTTAGTTGTTTCTTATTTACTCCCCAGTCCCACATTATGTTCCCCATGTCAGTTAGCTAAGAGTCATCGTCTTCCATTTACTGTCAATAAAAAAAGCTCTGCGCACATTTTGGATTTAATTCATTGTGATCTTTGGGGCCCCGCACCTATTCTCTCTTTGGGCGGTTATGTCTATTATGTGTTATTTGTGGACGATCATTCTCGATTTTCGTGGTTATATCCTATGCGGCATAAATCGGATTTCTTTGATATTTTTCTACAATTTCAGTCCCTTGTTGAAAATCAGTTATCCCGAAAAATTAAAATTTTTCAAAGTGATGGTGGTGCAGAATTCAATAGCCGGCGCTTTCAGAATCTTCTGCGCACTCATGGCATTCGTCATCAATCTTCATGTCCTTACACTCCTGCCCAAAATGGCCGGGTTGAGCGCAAACATCGTCATATTACAGAAACAGGTTTGACTATGCTTTTTCAATCGCACATGCCTCTGTCGTATTGGGTTGATGCTTTCAGTGCTGCAGTTTTTACCATTAATCGTCTACCTACGCCGGTGCTTGACAATTTATCTCCTTTTGAGTTATTGTATGGGGTTGCACCAAATTATGCTATTTTTTCGTCCGTTTGGTTGTTGTGTTTACCCCTGTTTACGAGATTATGCTCCGCACAAGCTAGCTCCACGCAGTCATCCCTGTATCTTCATTGGCTACAGTTCTTATCATAAAGGTTATCGATGTTTGGATCCTAACTCTTCTCGAATTTATGTCACACGCCATGCTCAGTTTGATGAGCTACTATTTCCCTTTGCCGGATCTTCTCAATCTCGGCCCCTCTCTGACTTGGATTTCAGCAGCTTTATTGAGCCATCATGTTCCGTTACGCACCCCGCTCCTGCCGTCTCAGTGTCTGAATCTCCGTCAGATCCTCCTCACTGTGGAGTCTCTACAACCTCACCTTGTCGTGTTTGCACTACATCCGATATTTCTCCTACGCCTGTTATTGCTTCACCATTGCCGCTACCATGCTCTCCTCCGCAACCGTCGACCCCTGCACCTTCTCATCATATGCTCACTCGTGCGAAGGCTGGCATCTTCAAACCACGTTATCCTGTTCTTGTTGCGGATTCTTCTCCTGGTCTTCTTCATGCTTTGCTAACCACCACGGAACCAAAGGGTTTCAAATCCGCTGTGAAACATCCGGAGTGGGTTGCTGCTATGGATGATGAAATCCGTGCACTTAAATCAAATGACACATGGGAACTTGTCCCTCGTCCTTCTAACATGAATGTTGTTGGTGCCAAATGGGTTTTCCGCACCAAGTTCCAATCAGATGGCTCCATTGAGCGTCTTAAAGCCCGTCTTGTGGCTCAAGGGTTTACCCAAGTTCCTGGCCTCGATTACCACTGCACATTTTCACCTGTGGTGAAAGCTTCTACTGTACGCGTTGTTCTGTCTCTTGCTGTTCTGCGCAACTGGTCTCTTCACCAACTGGATGTCAAAAATGCTTTTCTCAATGGTTTGCTTTCTGAAACTGTTTACATGGAACAACCCCCTGGTTATGTTGATGCTTACTGTCCGAATCATGTTTGTCGTTTAAAAAAGGCGTTATATGGTCACAAGCAAGCCCATCGTGCTTGGTTTCAATGATTCAGTGACTTTCTCATTCATCTTGGATTCACTTGCAGTCAAGCTGATACTTCCTTATTTATCTTCTGTCGTGGTGCTTCATTACTCTACCTCCTTATTTATGTTGATGACATCATTTTGACTGGCAACGACACCACGCTCATTCAGAATTTTATCTCTCGGCTTCACTCTACCTTTGGCATTAAAGACCTTGGCAAATTAGGATATTTTCTTGGTTTGGAAGTCACTTATACTGCTACTGGTCTATTCCTCAGTCAGGCCAAATATGCTCAGGATATTCTCATTCGTTCTCAATTACTAGAAAGCAAACCTGTTTCAACACCCATGGTTGTCGGTCAGCATCTTCATACCACTGGCTCTGTTTTTTATGATCCTACCTTGTATCGCTCTTTGGTTGGGGCACTTCAATATCTCACTATTACTCGCCCAGACATCTCATTTGCTGTCAATCATGTCAGTCAGTTTATGCAATCCCCTACTATTCCACATTTTCAGGCTGTCAAACGTATCTTGCGCTATGTTAAGGGCACTTCCTCCTTTGGTCTCTCTTTTACTAACGCCTCGCCTCCTCGTTTATTGGCGTATTCGGATGCTGATTGGGCCTCTTGTCCGGACACTCGCCGTTCCACTTCTGGTTATTGCATTTTTCTTGGCTCCAATTTGGTATCTTGGAGTTCCAAGAAACAACCTACAGTGTCTCGCTCCAGTTGTGAATCTGAGTATCGTGCCCTTGCACATGCGGCTTCAGATATCATCTGGCTTTCTCATCTCCTTAGAGATCTTCGCGTTGATTTACACTCTGGTCCTCTTCTACTCTGCGACACTAAGAGTGCAGTTTTTATCAGTGCCAATCCTGTCTCTCACAAGCGTGCAAAACATATTGAACTTGACTATCATTTCACTCGGGAACTTGTCATGGCTGGCAGACTCACTACTCAGTATGTTCCTTCCAATCTCAATATTGCAGATACCTTTACCAAGAGCTTATCTCGCACGTTGTTTACATTTTTTCGTTCCAAGCTTTGCGTTGGACCCAATCCTACGCTTCGCTTGAGAGGGGATATTGAAGATATTACAGAATCTTCTATTGATACAAAAGATTAGATTTATTTTGTTTTCAAACTTTGATAGGATTTAGTCAATCTTATAGAATCTTGTAGATTGTATTTCTTATTCTTTGTACACTCTATATATATGAAATACAATGGACCACCAAGGTTTAAGGTGGAATTAAAATTCCTCTCAGTCGAGACCATGCTTAAGTCTAAAGGAGTATTACCATTTTTTTCAGTTATGACACGTAGTAACTATGAAGGAAACAAAGAGTGACTAATTCTAAAATGATTACATTGATATCGCCCGTCCGACTTCTTGCGACACGTATCCTTTTATTTATTTTTGCATTTTTTTTTAAAGAAATGGACACAAATCCCACGGGCACAACAATCCTTGTGAGCGTCGTCAAAAAACCTTCAAATATGTCTATACGCGATACCCGTGTTTTACAGAGTAGCCCCATTGCAACTGTATTATCTTCAGATTTGACATGTTCGATTGTCCAAATATCCCTCAATAAATCACTTAATAATATTTTTTAAAAAAAAATGAGTTAATTTTGTTTAAGAAGAGCAAATATCCCAAGTAAAAGATTAAATTTATTTCATAATACGACCGTTTTCTCTATCTTTCCTATGCATTTTTCTTTTTAAAAAGTCACTGAGTCTGTATGTAGTGTGGGGACTCCGTTCACCTACTCCCTACTGAATCCAATTCCCTCCTGAGTAGCTCACGAGACACGATAATTTATATAAACAAATAAAAATATATAATTTTATTTTTTATTTATTTTTCATTGTTATAATGATCAATCAACAAATATATTTTTGAATTTATATACAGTAAAAATTTCAAAATTTAATTCAGTTAAAATTTTTAAATAATCATCGAAATAAATTAATCAAATTATATTATGCACGGACAATCTTAAAATTCATCCAATGCAGTATCGGACACTTCTAGGACACCGAACTCCTCGGACACTCATCATATACGTGTTGGACACACCACACGGCGTGTCCTTAATTTTTTAAAAAAAATAAAATCGGACACCCGTGTCGTACACTCCTCTCAAAATCGGACACTTGTGTTGGATTTTGAAGTAAGTATGGGTGATAATATGATGATTTCAGTGACACATTTATTTATATATTTTTTGAATTTGGTAAGAATATTTTTGTTATATTTTACTTGGATGCGTTTGTTAAGCTTTATGTTAATTGAAGTATTATGTATTTGGTGTTAGCATGAATGATACTATATTGATTACAGTGACATGCATTTATTATATGCTTCTTGAATTTGGTAAAAATATTTTTGTTACTTTGACATTATTTTAGAATTTAACAATGTGAATATATATATATATATGCATGTCCCAGCCGTGTCGTAGCCTGAAAATTTTAAAAATTCATGTCGTGTTTGTGTCGTGTCTGTGTTACCGTATCGATGTCGGTGTATGACAGATCAAATTACTTAATAAAATAGAAGGTACAATAATTAAAAAGGACAGTTGGAATAATATATTTAGAATTTTACCACATTATATAAATATATTCGTACACATCGATATACGTGTATATATATTTTCTTTGTGTTTTTTAATATTGAGAATGCAAAATGGTCTAAAAATCTATAATGGCTTAATCATTTTCACCGTAAAAGCCTCTCAACTTTTCTTTTTTTTTAAAAAAACCTTTTTCTGACCTACCTAAGTATGTAGGATATATATATATATATAAAAGATTTTTTAAATATAGATTTTCTTACAGTAAAAGATTAAATTGCTTAATTTTTTTAAATAATAAAATGGTATTATTTATACGTTGATATCTATATAGTATAAGTCTCAAGAAATATATGCATGAGATCTAATTAATATTAGAAAAATAATTGAAATTTGAATAAGTTTAATTATTCATTAGAGTCAATTCAAAATAATTATCGTAGCAAATATATATGACATCCAAAATGAGACAAATAATTAAATATTCGTTTTCAATTAATCTCTCAAGCATATTTGAGCTCCCGGGCTTAGCCCGACGATAAATAACTCATTACCCATTTTGAGTAGACTCGAGTTCGAGTCGCGCTCGACGCAAAATATTTAGCCCCTCTGCCCGTCCAAAAAGAAAAACGAGTCTCTCAAGCATGTTTAATTGCCCAGTTGCACCATTAAGCATAACAAAAAAATGAGGTTAGAACTAGCTAGATGTATATAATTATAAACAAATCACATCCTTCTTAGAGTTGAGCTCCAGAAATATTATTTTGATACTTGTATCCTAAATCCGCCTCGATTTTCATTAAGTATAATCAAAAGCAGTAACACCAAAGCTTGACTAAAGGCTTTGGTCTTGGCTGGTTTATTGTAAGTCCATTGCAACTCGATGGAATTCGATGGAATTCTTTGTATAAAATATTAGAATTGATGTTACCTTATCAAGATGTTTTAACTTCTTTTTATAACTCTTATCAAATGCATGAAAGTGATGAAAGTTATTTATTGTCTGATAAGGATTTGTATTTTGTTAATAATTTAACTGCTTTGTTATCAACTTTTAAAGAAGCAACAGATCGGTTCTCCGGTGTTATTATCACACTTCTCATTATTTTCTTCCACTTGTATTTAACATGCTTTGTAAATTTATTGAATTTAGAGATATTTTATCGTCGTTCGGTTATCTTATGGAGGAGAAGTTTAAAAACTATTGGAAACAAATTTCACATGTGCACTGTATATCTACACTGTTAGACCGAAGTGAGGGTGTCGGATCTTTCGATACTTTCTTTGAATATTAAGTACATTTTTTGGATAAGGATGTTGGCGATCAAAAGACGTCAATCATGCATTCTCTTTAAAATATGTTTGGATTGTACCATAGTGAACAGGGACAGAGCTCATCGTCACGTGTAGGTGGAGGAGAAGAAGAAGACGCTACTCAGTCACGAAGCGGAGGGATTAATCTATTGAGGAGCCTTGGAAAAAAGAAACAGAGATGAAGCGGAGTGTCATCTACATCTTCAAATGAGTTGCAGTTCTTCCTGTGTCAAATGTTCATTACAGATGAAAATTTAGACGTACTAGAGTTGTGGAAAGCAAACGCAAAACAATTTTCAGTCTTAGCCAAAATGGCTAGAGATGTATTTGCACTCCAACTATCTAGTGTTATATCAGAATCGACATTCTCAACTTGTGGTCCAATCATTGGAGGCTTTAGAGTTTCTCTAAAATCAGAATCATTGTGCTTGCTTACGCTGCTAAAAGATTGGTTCGATGTTGAGAAATAAGAGACAAGGATGAGTCGACGAGTTCGACAATGAAAGTTCCGAAGAATAAGAAGAATTGGCCAAGACTATACTAATCACTTATGATGAATAATGTGTTTTTTTTAATAAATTTCAGATGTTGTAGCTTTTACGTTACTTGTTTTTCATATTCAATAAACTATGTCTTTTTTTTTTACGAATTGTAGCTTTTACATTACGTTTTTTTTCCTTCGTAAATGTACCCGATTCTACACAGCCACGTCCACATTTTGATATCTCACCTGTTACATTCTCCGACTTGACGCCACAATATGATATTGGTGAGTCCAGCGCTAGGACTAGACCATCTCAATCACAAACGCGGAATGTAGATGTAGTTGAGCCATCTAGAAGACCACAACGACTGAGACATAGACGTGGTTGTGGGACCGGAGGAAATATTTAGAGTTCAATGTAAAGAATAATCTATTTATTTTTATGTGTGCTATTTCAGATCATTTATTCATATTTCAACTATTTATGTGGTTTAAAATTTTTATGTAAAATATAATACCAATAAAAAAATTTATTTTTAATAATCAAGAATTTAAAATTATTTTTAATTTATAATTCAAAGAATACTATTCTAAAGTTGCACTCCAAGAGTGCAACTTTAGAATAGTATTATAATTTGCACTCTTGGAGTGCAAATTATAGTAGAATGTTAAATTTTTTTAAACCACTATATTTTATGAATTTTTTTCTTTTTTATAATAAAAAAATAAATTAGCCTATCATATGCTACATTAGATGATGTGTACCTCAAATGCCATACTTATTGGATCGTCAACTAATTATATAGATGAGTAAATTTCAAAAATGGTCTCATAGAATAGAGGTCTTTGCAATATTAATCTAAAACTTTTAGGACAAATCAAATATAGTATCATAGAAATTATTTTTAATCAAAACAATTCCCAAACTTCTATTTTTAATCAATACGAATCTCAAACTTTTGTTTTTCATCAAAAACGATCTCAAAATCATCTATTCAATTATGAGAACACTTTTTAATAATTTAATTTACATATGATTATTTTTTATTAAAAAAAAATTTATGTGGAACTATATTTGATTAGTACTAAAAGTTTGAAACTATTATTGAAAAAGTTCATATTCTATAGTACTTGTAATACCCTGGTCCCACATTGGTTGTGGATGAAAATTTAAAGTGGTTTATAAAGGCTTACAATGAACTATTATAGCAACTTGGGTTAACCATTTTCATAGACATGACAGAATGGTATCAGAGCCGGTCACCGGCAGGAAACACCGGGGAGATAAGTGCTATACGGGGCAAGATGCTACGTGCGTGGGAGCCAACTCTTGAGCCTAAAGGGGCAAAGTGCTACACGACGGGGGCCACTTCTTGAACCTGCGGGGCAAAGTGCTACATGACGGGAGCCACCTCTTGAATCTGTAGGAGCCACTTCTAGATTCCCGGTGCCGGTGGATCGATGAGTTAGGTCGCGACGAGGATGTCGCGTTCTGAAGGAGGAGCAATTGTAATACCCTTGTCCCACATTGGTTGTGGATGAAAATTTAAAGTGGTTTATAAAGGCTTACAATGGACTATTATAGCAACTTTGGTTAACCATTTTCGTAGAGCGATGACGGATACGAAGTAGTTGCTATATGAGCCCATTATGCAGTCGCGCTTGCGCGGGCTGGGGCCCGGGGCATGATAGTACTATTTTTAAAATTTACTCTTATTTAGATCTTACATAAGATTGATATGGAATCCATATATCAAGGAGTTGAACTACAAGAAATTTGAATATTTATGCAGAGAATCCATATATAGATAAAATGAAACTTTAATAATTCTAATAGTAATGTCGTGAAAAAATTAAATAAAATGTTCTAAAGTGACGCAAAGAGAAAGCGAGAGTGGTCCAGGTGAGTCTATGGCTGACCAGCTTTAGACGAGCAACAGCCGTGTAAGAGATAAGGTGAGAGGGAAAAAAAAAACTACCTTTAAGCTAGGTTTCATTCCCGTGTATTATTATTATTTTCTGCTAACATGCAAGAAAAATACTAAAGTCTCTGCTCCAACTCTCATGCGAAATTAGTCTCTTGATCTTTTTTGCTTTGTTTTGAGGGAAACTGGTTAAGAAATTCTTCAGGGCTTTGGCCATTTTCGCAAGTAATCCTTTGTTTTCTTCTTTTTGTTTGCGAGTGAAAACACATACACACACAAACAGACATATCAAACCTTATCTGTTTTGAGCTTTGGAATGTTAATTAATGCTCGGTTTTGGCTCAAAGTTTCAGGAGTTTTCCGCAGAAAAAATGATGTCTGATGATGGGCTTTCTGCTGTTCCTTCTTCTATCAGAGGGTTCATCCAAGATCCTGATCATATGAACCCTAATAATCATTCAAACCCTAGTTCAAATCAGTCGAAGAGGAAAAGAAATCTACCAGGAACACCAGGCAAGCTTAAATATATAAGCAGATAAATTTGAAATCTCCCAGAAAACATATACTATCTTCTATTTTTCTTCTTTTTTTTTTTTGGAATATTGGAATAAGACATAAGTATTCAGATCCAGATGCAGAAGTGATAGCGCTATCTCCAAAGTCTTTAATGGCAACAAACAGGTTCATCTGTGAAATCTGCAACAAGGGTTTTCAAAGAGACCAGAATCTGCAGCTTCACAGAAGAGGACACAATCTTCCATGGAAGCTCAAGCAAAGAACAAACAAAGAAGTGAAGAAGAAAGTTTACATTTGCCCAGAAAAAACTTGTGTCCACCATGACCCTTCCAGGGCACTTGGGGATTTGACAGGAATTAAGAAACATTACAGCAGAAAACACGGTGAGAAAAAATGGAAGTGTGAAAAGTGCTCAAAGAAATATGCTGTTCAGTCTGATTGGAAAGCTCATAGTAAGATCTGTGGAACAAGAGAGTACAAATGCGACTGTGGAACTCTCTTCTCCAGGTATTAATGATGCCATGTTTCTTGAAGACATATACTTATAAACATATTTATATATCTCCCAAATTTCTCTGTCATGTACTGCGTGCTTTTATTAATGGAAGTCACACCTAGAATTTAATGTATTCTTGGTTTGGTGAGAAATAAATGCACATCTGAATTTAATGAGGCCGAGCTAGAGAGTTGAATGGATGAATTTCCCTATGTATTTTAAAATCCTTCCTTTAATAATCAGGATATTGAATGCATAATTATTCAACAAAAGGAAAAATCTGCTAAAGTTTCTTGGATACCGTAGAGGTTCTAAAATTAGCTCGTATTGTTGTGTAATTTCTTGTTTCTATGTAACAGAAAGGATAGCTTCATCACACATAGAGCCTTCTGCGATGCATTGGCGGAGGAAAGTGCAAGATTCACTCCTGTTCCTTCAGTCAATTTAAACTTGAGAAACGAAGTACTGTTGAACAACAATCTTCAAAATGCTGCAAATGCTCAATTTTCCACCATGTTCAGGCCTGAACTTGCAGGATTAGAATCAGGAAACCAGCTGAATATCGATAATTTGCAGAAACCAAGACTCCCCCTATGGCTAGACAATACAAATCCTCATGTCAATCTAAATCCCATTCATCCAAGTTCTTCGAATGTAAATTTCTTGGCATCAAGTTCAACCACCTTGCCTGAGTTAGTCCAAATGGCCGCCGCCTCAGGGAACCAGTGGTTGATTAACAGGTCATCAGGAGGCTTAAAAGAAGAAGAAGAAGACAAAGAGAATTTTTGTGAAGCTATAAGTTCACTTTACTACAGCACTAGCAGCCAAAATCAACAAGAAACCAATAATCCCCCAGCCCCAATGTCAGCAACCGCTTTATTGCAAAAAGCAGCGCAAATGGGATCAACCAGGAGCAATAATTCAACCATTTTCGGCACCGGTTTCGGACTGACGATCTCAAATTTCTCGAGGCTTGGAAACTTTAATCCCTTGAACCAGCCAAGAAATGAAGTCAGTCAGATGAATCTAGGGAAACCCGAGAATTTCAACGGATTAATGGCTTCCACTTCTGCTTCAACACTGACCTCCAACAATGGCGGAGACGTCCCTGGAATGTTCGAATCCAGTAATCCATTTATGGGAAGCTCAAGAAACTCAGATCCTTTAATCATAATCCAAAACAAGGGAAAACAAACCCAATCAAGCGCACTAATCGAAGGAGAAAGTAGTTTAACCAGGGATTTTCTTGGAGTAGGAGGAAATGAACTAGAAAAATTTGCTTCGATGGGTTCTTCAATGGATTTGAGCCATTACAACAGGAACATCTGAGGTATCATGAATGGTAAAAACCATGAAAATTTACCGAGGGTAAAAATCCGAAGACAAAAAGCTTCCTTATTCAATAAGCAGGAGTACAGTACATGAAAAACAGAAGAGATCTTGTGAATTGTCAGCGAATAGGGGGCCACTGAATGCTGGAAGAGACGTGACAAAAAGGTGACTTGGCAATCACAAGACTGAATCTGAATTCATATTTTACTGCATGTAGAAAGCTTTCTTTTTGATGATGAATTAAACTGAAATATTAGACAATTTTAAATTTATTCTTCCTAGGGTTTGATCAGTGGACCACAAGAGCTGTGAGCATGTGATTATTGGGGGGTCAGTATTATATGTGGAGTGTGATTTTATGCATGTCGAAAAGGGGTTTTTGCATGTGACGACCTGCTTGAAACTTGCCAATTTCTTGTCATTATTAGAATGGACATGGCATATATTTTCTTAAATTATAAAATCATTGTCGGACAGATTTCATTATTTTGAGTTATTTAATGGGATAATTACATTTACATCCGTCAATTTTGGTCTATTTAAAGAAAGCTTCCCTCGACTTTGGAAAATTACAATTACAGAGACCTCCTGTATATTTAATATAAAATTATCAAAACATTACAGATACACCCCTATACTATATATAATATAAAATTATCAAAATATTATATACATCTACTATAGTATACTGTATATTATAGTTACGCTCCCTATTGTGTCATATTATTTTTATTTATTTCTTTTATTTTTTTAATTTCTTTTATTGTTTCTTTTTATTTATTTCAAAGAATTATTTATTAAATATTTTTAAACTATAAACTAGTTTCATATTAATGATAATATTTTAAAACTACTTATATATATAAATACATTCAATATTATCTAATTGTATTATTATCATAGTATTTTATTTATTTTTAATTATAATGATAAAATGATCTTGTTTTAGGTCATGATCTTTAATGACAATTATATGTTAAACGTTGACTTTAAATGATATGTCTTAGGCTATGATCTTTAATGACACTCGATAGTTTATCGAATCGGTTTATTCGATTTAATATAAAAATCAGCCACTTCGGTTGGATGAAAAATAACTTTGGTCGGTTCAATTTAAAATTCGGTTATGAAGCTCACCCCTAGTTGAACTCGTATATGGGTACTTTGTTTTCAAAATTTAGATTTTTATCCCGTTCCTCAAATTATTAATCATATATTATTTATATTTTAAATAATTTATTGAAAAGTGCGATGATTATATATTATCCAGTTCATTATTTTTTCGCTGACCAATATTTATTAACGTCAATTTCAAAAATTGCAATCGAACATATTATTTTTTCATTTGACTTTCAAATCGATTTAATTCAAAATATTACACAATATTGTTATTTCTAACAAAAGTTTTTAAATGACATATACATTGATTTTTATGGTATATATCGATATTTTACAAGATTGAATAAAAATGATAAATATTAAAATTATTAGGAAAATAAAAAAAGATTTGAGTAAGAAATAATTATATTTAAAATAAACAATTCGAAAAATAAAATAATAGTTTTATTACGATCATACCCCCTATAAAATATCATAATTACAAAGATACCCCCTTTAAAATTTAGGTGGAAATAGTGGTCAAAGTTGACCATGGGCAATTTGGGTTTTTCAATAAAAATTAGGGGATGCTTTTGTAACGGTCGTTAACTTTAATAACGACGGGGGAGGTCTCTGTAATTTTTCAAAGTCGATGAAAACTTTCTTTAATAGGCCAAAGTCGATAAGTGTGGATGCAATTATCCCTTAATTAATTTACAAGTTATTCTATGATCATGTTAGCATTATAAAGGTTTTCATATTTCATTTAGGTTCATATCCAAAATCTCTTCACCTTTATATGTCTTCACTATAAGTATACAAGCCACCTTGGGGCAAGTGCCCATTTACAAAAAAAATTTCTCACCTTAATTTTCTTTAAAAAAAATGCATTTTACCAACCAAAAATTGCAGTTTTTCTCTCAAAATTACACGCTTCCTTAACAAATTTCAGACAATGTACAGAAAGCGGGCCGTGCGTAATATTAAAGGTGTAAAATCAGTTGGTTCAATAATTGATCATTAATCTTCCACAAAAGTAACTAAATGACGGTTTTTTATGTTACAAATTTAAAATATTGCTGAAAATCTGTGACCACAATATAATAACATACAAAAACTATCTAAAATGTTACTTTGAATCTAATACCATTGTCATTATTTATCAAAAATAATTTTAACGTATATTATATTATACTCAGTGGCGAATCTAGAAGTTTTGTTTAAGGCAACTAATAATAACATAAAAATGGATAACAAAAATCATGTGGGTCAAAATATAATTTTTGGGGAGTAAAATGTAATTTTTAAATTTTTAATAAAAAAAATTTTTTTTTTGAAGGGGCAGCTGCCCTCCCGAATGAATAAATTCTCCCCTGATTATACTCTATGTAATTTACCGCAAATGATTTAGTTAATTTTTTTGATAAATGAATATTCTTATAACTTAACATTGTAGCCAAATTACGAAATATATAATTATGTCTGTAGGAACTATATTAAATATTTTTAAGTTTATAAACTTTTTCAAGAATTCATACTTGTTATTCAATCGCGTTATAAATGTTGTCATTCTTGTGAAATTAGCACTGCTTATTTGAAAGATGTACAATAAAACCTATATAAATTAATAATAGTATGACCATAAATTTTTATTAGTTTATTAGTTTAGAGAGGTTATTAATTTATTGAGTGTTAAATTAACAACGTTGAGACCAAGCTCGGACCGAAAAAAATATTATTTTAGAGTGATTATTAATTTATCGATTACATCAAAATATTTAATGAAAATCTGAAGCAAACTGAATATTATAAAGTGTGTATATTTTATAAAATCTACATTTGGTAATATTCTCTCAAATAATATATAGTAATGTCTAACACGTCAAGAATAAGTTGTTTGAATGATCATTGTTAAAATATGAAGTGCGTAAATAGTCTTAAATTAACAATGTCAATTAATCAAAATACTCTTCTAATTAATAGATTTTTGAATTTTATTTAAACATAAATTTTTAGCCAAACATATTGTTGCGTTGTGTCATTATATTTTTGTTTGTTTAAATGGTGCAACTAAAAGCTATATTGAGAATTAATTATAATAAAAATTATTTTATAATGAATCAAAATTACAATGTAATTGCTTTAAATTGCGCACCATCGGGTTGGCAAGGATTTTTTGGGCCCGTCAGAAGGAGGGCCTATACGAGCAAACTCATCTGGGCCATGGGTTTTGGTGAAACGGATTGGCCCGCGAGTTTGCCATTTTTAAAAAAAGTTTATTCCTTTTTTAGCCTTAATTCATAAATATGAACTCAATATAATCTTGAAAAATCCAATGCACAGTATATTTTTCACTTGGTTGTGCTTGAAAGTTGGAACATGATTTTCAAAATTGAGTAAAGTATCAATTTTCTAGTCAAATATTTTTAGTAGCAGAGTTAATGCATAGATAAAACCTGAAGCAAGTTTCAATATTATTATAGCATCAGTTCCAGTATTCTCCTAGCATCGATTTTAAGCTCGACAAGTTCAGTTGGAATTCTTTTAAGTTTTTTTTTATTTAATTTTTTATTTTCGGTTAATTGGCCCGCCTAACGTGTGTCCCACTTCTGGTTGGGTTGGCATGACCTGTTTTGACAGCTCAAATCCTAAACGGTGCGTTTGATTTTTCTTGGGCTTGAGATCAAGCACATCTTCACTAGTTCACAAGTTGTTTTCAACTTTCAACAATGGCGGACACATAGTCAGGCATAGTCAGGCAAGGGGGCAAACCCCAAATGTCCTCCTAAAATTAAAAAAAAAAATATTACCTCCAAAATTACATTCTCCACCCTAAAATTGCATTCTACCTAAAACTTTTAGATGACAGATTGCTGCCCTCTAAAAAGTTTTCCCCCGATTTTTTTATTTTATTAGTTTTTGATCCCTCATCTTGAATTCGAAATTAGCCACTGATTTTAAGATAACTGGAAAACATATATTGGAAAAAATATTTATTAATAAACCATATGTAATTAATGTACAATACATTATAGTATAATTATAATAATGTTGTATCTCTAAACTATCCAAATATGTAGTAATTGGAGTATCATATATTGCTAACTATAGTACAATATTGTAGAATGGGCCCTTATTTTGTTTCAAAGAGAAAAAGAATGGCTCTTATTTATGCTTACGTAAACACAAACTGGGCCTGAACTCAGCCCATTACTTCACATTTCTATCAAAATCCAAACCAAATCACTCAACCAAATATACTTCAACAGCAACAAAAAAATCTTAAATTCGTCACAAATAAAATATTCCTAACAAACCAACTCCAAAGGCCAGTGCGCCATGCACAGGATTGCCTGTTGCCCCTGAGGAATCAGGTGGAGAATCGGTAACAGCGGCCGATGGGTTTCCGGTAGCTGATTTCTTCCTCTCACTACCCCCCGCCACCGGTGCCGGAGCAGGAGAAGGCGGACCAAAAATGCTCAAAGGAAGAAGAACCTTGTCCACCTGATACACCGCCAGCTGATTATCCGTATACACGGTGTTACCCACGGTCGCATCGTCAACCCCGGTGGAAATGTTAACTTGGTTCCCGGAAGTTGTGACGTTCAACGGGAATTCCCCGTGCCCGGTGTCCCCGGCCTGAGTTCTGAGTGGATTGCTCACAGTTTGGAACTGTGACATGGATAGGAAAGTGGAGATGACATGGAACTGGACCAACGCCACTTTTTCTTGATCGGTTAAAGTGTTCAGGGTGCCCGGTTTGAGGCTCGAGAAGGCATTATCCGTAGGGGCGAATACTGTTAAACCCTGGTTGGAGTTGTTGAGTTGGGTATCGATTTGATCTCCTAGTTGTGTGTTTTGTAGGAGACGGATGAATGTGGTGAACTGGCCGGCTTTTTCAAGGATTTTGGTTATGTTGGTTGGGCCAGAGGGGGCTGTGTCCGGTGGCTGGGCTAAGGTTTTGGCGCATTGAAGGAGGAGCAGCAGAAAGAATGGGAGAGAGATCGAAGTGATCTTTTGGTCCATTTTCCTGTAAAATGGAGAGAATCAGAAGGTGGTGTGAATTTGAAGAGAAGGGAGTGTAGGGTATTTATGGGAATGGGAATGGGAATTGTTAGGTGAAGTGGCATTTTAGTTGGCAATTTTTAGTTTCAAAAATGAGATGGATCATACCCTACTTATTTGGTGAGAGGTTGCAATATTAGTTACAATTGAAATTATTAGCGACTATTATAGCATTATGTTCAATTACATTGGTCCATTGCATATAATTTAATTTCTATCATAATTAGTTTGTATGTATCCACATTTTTTTGAGTATGTGGCGGACAAATGTTTAGATGAATGAATTTCATTTGAAACGAGAGATTTGATTTGAATGAGTTTGAAACTTGGATTTGAAATGACACATATTTTAGGAGCATATCAAATCCATCACAACTATCATTACATTTACGTAAATTGGCAAATAAGTGGATTTGAAATACATCTAATATAAATTCGTCCGATCATTTAAATAGATTTGAAATTAACGACTTGAAATACATGGCTTCAAATCTCTCGATCCGAATAAATAATTAGATCCAATCGTCGATAAGTAATATCAATTGATACAGTTCGATCTCCAACTTGTATTTCCAAATACATATAGCATTTAATTTGAAAATTTCAATTTAAAAATAACATTTATTATTATTTAACTCAATATATCAGTACAACACACAGTGAGACAGAGTATACATGGATTGCTTAAAATTGAAGGATATTAATTGAAGGACATTAATAGGGCGTTGAGGGACGAAAGATTAATACACATGATTGTCAGTTCCCTTTTTGTTTTTTCCCAATGACAAGGAAACCCGCGTATATTATTTTTGGGGTGTGCATTCTGTAAAAATTGAGGCTGATACAATAGCCTGCAACGTACACCAATCAGATAACTCGTACTAGAAAAAACCCGATACGACAATCTGTGTTGGCAGGGAGAATCGAAGTCATTATCGTAACTTCCTCTACCAGTAGAGATATTGGCTTCAAGTGTAATTTGATCGAGGCAGGATTAAGAATTAAGTTTTCCTCATAATTATGCCAGCATATAGCTACATCGTTATCTGATGTTAACGTGGTTCCTTTTCTTTAACCCTCATATGTTATATAATTTGATCGAATTAATTGGGGTTGGAGGTAGGGGTGGGGTCAAATCATATCAACTAAATAAATGACAGAACATGAACACTAAGCGTGAACCAATTCTGATCATATTATTGATATTGAAGTCCAACTACTATACAACTTATCACCTCCAATATAAGGGGTGTAAACGAACCGAATCGAATCGAATATAAAGAAAATTTTAAGATTTGAATTTGGCTCGAAATATATATATTAAAGCTCGAGTACGATTCGAAGTTCGAATACGTTTAAAAAATCGGCTCAAGTCGGCTCAAATCAATATTCGATTTCGATTTAGCTCGAAAAGATTCGAACATGTTCGCGAGCTATTCGAATTATTGTTCGAAAATAAATAACCGAAAGGTTCGAACAAAGTAATTTGAATTCAAGTTCAGCTCGAAAAAAAAGTTCGAACATATTCGAGTTCGGCCCTAATTCGAGAATTTTCGAATATGAATCAAATATTTTTCGAACCTACTCGAAAAGTTTGTGCACCTGCTCAAAAAGTTCGTGAACCTTCTCGATTCGTTTACACCCATGCTCCAATACTTGGAAACGATTTGATATTATATTTTTTTCAATAATGATTAAAATAATTTAGTTATAAGCAATTGCTATTGAGGTAATTCCAACGTACAAGTTTCCATACTTCACCAAACATGCAAAGAAAGCATAACGGGGAAGGGAGACGGAACAAAAATACAGACCTAGGATTGACGACGGTAATAACTTATAATATATAAGGGATTAGCCTCCAAGGACAATATATTGTGTTGCAGCACAGAATCAAATGGACTATACAGCACGTATAGGTAAAAACATGCTATGGAGCCTACTTATTCTTGAAAAAGAACAAACAAATTTAAGAATATGTATGTGTACTAAAGTTCGGAAAGATTCTGCCACCATGTTCAAGCATAGAACCAACACTGCAGGAAGGTGCACTACTCAGTTAGATCCTAGACAAGTATCTGATTCTGCTATCGGGATTCCATACGAGTTACTTCTCCAATTCCGAAATCTGTGCTAAGGCATCCTCGGCCCTCACCTTCTCAGGAATGAAATCTAATTGCAGACACAGTTCCAAGATATGCAAATGAATCAAGAAATATTGGGCGCGTACTCATACGTAACAAAGAAAGGGAAAGCACCCATACCAGAGACGAAGTCAAATCTCTTTCGTTTAGAAACAACTGAAGCTGTACAATTTTGCAGAAGAAAATCAATACACTAGATTCAAGTGAAATTTGGCTACTATTAATAGATAAGCTAAAAGATACCATAACACAGAAAAAAGTTCAGATTACTATACTAGATCTTATTTGAAACTTCGTTTAGAAAATACGAGTAAACATGTTTATGTAAGAGATATCCTAAACCCAGATAAAGAATGTTGAGGTCTATTTAGTAAGTACCATATGCACCAGACTTTCTCATATTGGTGATATAGCATCATATGATTTGTGGCATTTCTAGAAGCATGTGACCAAGAAAGAAATTATCACTCTAAAAAGTTAGCAACGGCTATTTTCTGGATGATCTCAAGAAATAACATTTGAAGTCCTGAAACTAATCATTTGAAGTCCTGAAACTCAATACCTAATAGAAAATATACTGAATATCGCGATCATCAATACTAAATCTTGAATTTTGCCATAAAAAAGTTGAAATTCGAATTCAATGGTGAACATCATGGGCATTTTTTAGTTATAAATACATGCTTGAAAAAATATCCAATAAAACTATATAGAGAAATATTACATAAATGGTTGTATGCAATATGACTTTTGCGTTCAATAAATGCACAAGCATAAGCCTCCCTGCTGAACAGTTCAAGAAACTTCTCCTGCAATTGATGAGCACCATGCGTCATAAACAATAGGTTCAAAGAGTTCAAAATCAAATCTAAATGGAAGCTTTAAGTTCTGCTACAATTACAAATTGATACCAAGTGGTCAACAAGAGCTAAATATTGTCAACAAAAAATTGGAATACCATATACGTATTCCATCACGTGACCCAAAACTCATATACATAAAGTAGAAGTACCAAACATCAGCGGATAAATTTCAAGGATAATAGAATGAAGAAATCTAACTGAAATAGCAAATAAGAAACAATATCATCCAGACATTTCTGCACCCTTCCAAGTTCATTTGAGGAACCATGTTCATCATTTCCGCACCCCACAGATCCTTGGGCTACGAAGCTTACATTTAAACAATTATCCTTCTCAAGCCTTCACATATCTTATCCACATCGATCTCATATCCAGCAAAAAATTTAACGTACCATATAGCATTCAAAAATATCTTAGCTAATAAAATTTGTAAAAAGGTTGCTCCAGAAAGAGATTCCTTCAATCTGTTTAATCTCTTAAATCATTAGCACTTGTGAACACCTAGCAAAAAAGGGTTTCAAATGCAAGGTAATGGCAGAGTCGATGCATATAGAACTCTACTACAAAACACTTTTGCATTAATACACAAAAATAGAAACATCAAATCAAAAACAATATCCTAAAATCTGTTTGATCTCCAACTGAAACAAGAGAAGGCACATATAAGCCTAGTCTAGACTCTAATATGGCAGAAAGCTGGCGAACACTCACAAGAGAATGTATCTATAAAAATATTATGCATAAGACTCTTCACTTACATTAGGATGCAAAATTTTGCGATGCCAAAACATAACTAGAATCAGCCAACAATTACAAAACATCTGCAGCCCACGTATCTACAACTATTTACTTGCAGGTAATAAATATCATGACAACTTCTTAAAAAAGGATTTCTGGGTGCCCAATTGCTAGTTAATGAAAGCACTAGTTGCTTTCTCTCGTAACTCTACATAGGTTGGTTCTCTAACAAGTATGATTCGCCGACCATGCTGTTCCAGTTTCAGCTCGTTGTCATTTCGTGGAACTGTCGCTTTTTGATTTAAATTAAAAATAAAAATAATAGTTTTGACAAATTTTTAATGAAAAAATGGAAAAAGAATTTAAAAAGTTTTGTTCCACAAAGTCAGCAGCATATCCCGATATTCCTTAAAGAAACGGTGCTACAGTAATACAGGTCTGTTTCAACAGTGGCCTAGAACTGTAACTTTAACGGGCCGGCTTCCGTTCCCATTGCGGAACAGCCTGAACAACAAATTTACTACCGATATTACGAACCATGCTAACAAGCAAACACACTCCGACAGAGCAGTCCCTTCATAAAGACTATCAAATTCACCCAAAAGATCAATTTTTACTTTTTAGATAATTTTTTGGTACTAAACATCAAGAAAACTGCAATTAAAACCATATAAACAGTTCCTAGAACTAATAAAAGACATACTGAAGCTCTATTGATGACGAAAACCGCCTCCTGTGAGAGCCGAACATTCGAAATCTCGCTCCTAATAATCCGACTGACCCGATTCATTGGAAACTTATACAACGAATTCTCAACTTTCTCTTCCTCATCCACTACTTCCTTTTCCCTTTTCGTTTTCCCCTGATTTTTGACTTCCTCCTTTTGACCTTTTCTCATATACCCACTGATCTTCTCAATAACCTCTTCCTCATATTCCTCAGAAGGAATTCTTCCATTCTCTCGGCCCCCTTCCTCTTCCGCCTCCTCAATTGATTCCCCAGCGTCACCGTTTTCAGCTTCCGTGCTTGAAGATGGCACTACGAGAACCTTAGGCTCTTCATCGTTGATATGGCCATTCATAGTTTTACTCCTGTTTTTGCTTTTAGCTTTATTAGTGGTTGTAAAGGAACCGGAATGTTTCGCTTTGTGCAGGTTTCGGCTTTCCGGCACCGACGTCTTCGCCATTCTTCACCACCACGCTCAATTTAGGGCCGATGACAGATGTATGAAAATCTCGATGCCGCTTAATATTGGGCCGTGATGGATCTCTCTTGTTGGGCCTGTTTTGGACCAGAAGTAAGGAGGCTAATTGTAATTATGTAGATTTAATTGTAATTATCATGGATTTAAAATAGAGGAAATTACAAGAAGGTACCACTTTTTAAAACATCTTTCAACTAAATCACCCAAAAAAATCTTCTTTCAACTAAATACATCTTTTAAAAAAATTATTTCAAATAAGTCTAACTTATCAAACCCTAATATAATTAGTCCATTAAGATGATTAAAATACCCCTGCTCTACACCTTCATCCCCAAGCCTTTGCCTACTTTCCACCATCGCGTTGCCCTCTGAAGCTTCTGATTTGTTTCTGATTTTTGTTCCGCAACTCTGCAAAGGATTCTTCGAACAAATTGAGATAATTTCATTTGGAATCACTTTATTAGGTTGTGTTGTGTGATCGTATTTACAATTTGTGTTGTGATTGTTGTTGATTCCTTGTTCCCTCTCAGTGAATTGTTTCTAATGCTTTGGGTGTTTGCTTGAATTCTGTTTTAGCGACTAACTTCTGATCGAATTTCAGTTGTTCTAGCCTCGCGTTCTTCGATCGTGATTTTCTAAAATCATTGAATTATTTTTCGTTGAATTTTGGATTAATTTTCTTAAGTTGAACGCTCAATTTTGGGGCAGAAAACGTGAATCTAAAAAAATTGAGGAAATTATTAATTTATCCTCATTCTAGTTGTTTTGAATTTCTTTCCAATTAGTGCATTCGGTTTGCATTCCTTGCTTATATTGTTGAATCGATCATTTGATACAAGAACGATCTGGTGGTACAATCATTTTATTTGATTTTGATTATTTAATTTTTACATGCACCGACTGAATCTGTCGGTGCATGTAATTTCATGCACCAATCGAGTCTATCGGTGCATGTAAAGTACATGCACCTATAGTCTCATATGCATGCATTGAGGTAGTTTTTTTCCTGCGGTGGACTTGTTACCATCTGTGTCTATCGGTGCATGTGATTTACATGCACCGATAGAAACATATGAAATAGTTTAATATGCATAATCTATCGGTGCATGTGATTTACATGCACCGGTAGAGATAACACCGGTAGAGTCTATCGATGCATCTAAATCACATGCATCGATAGACTCAAATGCATGCGTTGATGTTGTTTTTTTTTTCCTGCGGTGGACTTGTATCATCTGTGTCTATCGGTGCATGTGATTTACATGCACCGATAGAAACATATGAGACAGTTTAATATGCATAATCTATTGGTGCATATTACTCATGCGATGCATGTAAAATTGAGTAATGAGATGCATGTAAAATTACTAATGCGGTGCATGTAAAATTACTCATGTGTTGCATGTAAAATTGAGCGGTGCATGTTAAAATCAACTAATGTGGTGCATGTTAAAATCGACGGTGCATGTAAAATTACTAGTATCGTTCATGTAAAATTGAGCGGTGCATGTAAAAATTGACTCATGCGGTGCATGTAAAATTACTCACTCGGTGCATGTGAAAATGAGTCATGCGGTGCATGTAAAATTACTCACTCGGTGCATGTGAAAATGAGTCATGCGGTGCATGTAAATTATTCTTGCGGTGCATGTAAAAATTAATTATGCAGTGTAGCGTGTTTTCATAAGTGAGGTTAGTTTGGTCATTGTATTAAAAAATGGATTTAGTTGAAAGAACTTTTTATTGGGTGACTGGGCCGAAAAACCTTTTACCTAATGATACCGGCCCGAAATTTTCCCTTTAAAATACATCTAAGATTGCTGTTATTTTAAAGAGAAAATTACAAGAAGGTAACACTTTCCAAAATATCTTTCAACTAAATCTCCCAAAAAAATCTTCTTTCAACTAAATACATCTTTTAGAAAACTTATTTCAAATAAGTCCATCTTATCAAACCTTAATCTAATTGATCTATTTTCGTGACTACATTACCCTTATATTGCTGATCAATTGCATTGCACCAGATTTAGGGTTTTGAAACTGTGGCAGCAGAGCCCACAAGCTGTAACTCCGAACATTGAGTAGACACGAAACTGTTGCTGTCCACCATTGTGATGAAATCATCTCCACCATGTCCAGCCAGGGTAGCTACAATGTCAACATCAACATCAAAATCCTTCTCATTTCAACCTCTCGTCGCTACTAATCGCATTGATGAGTTCGGTGGCAATTGTGACTGAAAACAAGGACTGATAGGTGAAGTGCTTCACGAACCCATGCATAGATGTTTTGATTGTCGGTAGCAAATTCACATAAATTGGAGGATTTTATGATTATTATATTTTGTAAAAAAAATATTGGAGCACAATTGAAAATCTGAAGAGAACAAAAAATTAAATCGCACAGTGCAAGAAAATGATTCAAAATTCCACGAGGAGAAAAAAAAATTCACGCAAAAGAGCACATCAGAATTCGATTGGAAAAATCAAAGCACAAAAAAAAATTCAAATTAAATTGAGGAATATCAGAAATGAGAATTCTCGCAAAAAAAATTTAGCACAAATCGAAAGATTCAAAAATGAAAAATATACTACCGAGAATTATCTTACATGCACCGCTCGAGTCTATGGTGCATGTAAATTACATGCACCGATAGACGCTTTAACCAACAACATGGTCTAATAGTGCATGTAAATTACATGCACCACCTGAATCTATCGGTGCATACAAATTACATGCACCGATAGACTCGAATACTGTTTTTAACCAGAAACATAGTCTACCGGTGCATTTAATTACATGCACCTCTAGACTCGGGTACTGTATTTAATAGAAAAAACTTAGCGGTAATGAGGATTTCAATACATGCGGTGCATGCGGCTACATGTTTGGCCCGTAGAATGGTTTTTGTGCATTAGGATCATCTTCAGAAAATTCAATACCAGTTTAATATCCTTCTTTATAATCTTCTGCAACGTGTTGAAACAATAAGATTTAAACCCAATTAAACACATGAACCATAATAACTCCCAGATAGTTGTGACCAATGGAATAGCATCATGCAAATGCCTCATTCATTATGCAGTTTTTTGAATAAAGCATGAGAAACTGGACCAAAATAGTATAGCTAGAAGAGGTTCATCAGATCTATCGGTGCATGTAATTTACATGCACCGATCAGATCATTCGGTGCATGTATACATGCACCGATCGAGTCTATCGGTGCATGTAAATTACATGCACCGATAGACTCATATACAGTCTTTAATAAAAAAACATAGATAGATGCACCAATATTCGTGGATACACGCACAAATCCATTATTTATGTTGTTGTTTAGATAATTTCTTGAAGGAATATGAGAAATTTTATTTGTCACAAATATTAGGTTGTATGAGAATAGTCGGGTGGTTTTTACGCCTTCTTTTGTTGTTACATGCACCGATAGACTCATATACAGTCTTTAATAAAAAAACATAGATAGATGCACCAATATTCGTGGATACACGCACAAATCCATTATTTATGTTGTTGTTTAGATAATTTCTTGAAGGAATATGAGAAGATTTTATTTGTCACAAATATTAGGTTGTATGAGAATAGTCGGGTGGGTTTTTACGCCTTCTTTTGTTGTTACCCACCAAAGTCATCTGCAACTTCTTTTTTATTCTTCAAATTCCAAGAGCTCATGAAATCTGCATTACAACCTGATGCGTGTGAAATGTACCGCAAGTGTACGGTGTCAAGTTTTAGTATATGAAAATTAAAGTACGGATGTCGAACCCACAGAGATTGATTAAATAGTTAAATCTAAGTACTGAATTAAAATAATCTTTGCTTTATTTAGAGAATCGAATAGTTGAGTGTTATGCGAATAATAAAAATTAATTAACTAACGATGATCAAATACTGAGTTGAAAAGAAATCAGTTGGAGACGAATCTAGGAGTACAATTTCACTTGTTCATCCACTACACTTATCATTCCTTGATTTCCATTTTATGGATTTCCTAGTTTACTAGCCGAGAATTCTTATTTGTTTCTACTCCCTCTCCCGAGTGTTAAGCAGAAGTAATTATCTAACATCAATCTTGATATCCCTATCTAAGATTAATTATCAAACAATTGTAAAAGCGCAGTAATTCATTTGACAACTTCTATGGAGTTATAGGCCTTCCGAACAATATAACTACCACGATACGAATTCCTTCTTTCCTATTCACAACCCCCTCTCCCGAGTGATAGATCACGAATATAGAATCATTCAATCCATGGCCAGTAGATTAAAAGCATTAAGAACAGGAAAACATAAATAAACCATACGGAAATCCAAATAAACTTCAATCAATTCATAATAAGCGTAGTTTCAAAACAAGCTACATCGTCTCCTAGAAAATAAAATTAGCTCATGCTAGAAGTATTCAAACACATAGACATGTTTAAATAACCCATAAAAATTGCTAAAAGTTTAGAGATACAAAACGAATTGGACGCTATTCTTCGATCTCCGATGAACGCCGCCGTCTCGTGATGAGTTCTCTACTTTTTGCTCCGAGCCGTCGTCGTTATTTTCTCCGTTCTTCAACCCTAGCCTCCTTCTCTCCAAAATTATGTCTCAGTCTGAATCAATCCCCTTGTGCCTTTGTTAATCCCTTTAAAATCCCGTGTGCATCAGATAAGGAAAGTCTCCAAAATTGCCAAAATTCCATTGGCGTAATTACGCCTCCGAAGTGGCGTAGTTACGCCTGTCGACGTGTCAAAAGAACTGGCTTCCCGCGTGACTGGCGTAATTACGCCTGAAAACAGGCGTAGTTACGCCTGAACAAAATCTCAAAGCCGTAGCTTAGGCGTAGTTACGCCTCAAAACAGGCGTAGTTACGCCTCAAGACATTCTCCAAATAATGATTTGCCGTGGGTTAGGCGTAGTTACGCCTCAGAGTAGGCGTCTTTACGCCTGTTGCCATGATTGAAAGTGTAGATTTTTTGGCTTCAATTCATCCGTTCTTTCCGTCATTTGCACCCTTTTAGTCCACAAAACATGTAATTACCTGGATTCCTGCAAAACAACACAAAACAAAACCAAAAGCGTAATTCTGATCGAAAACTAACACTAAACCATGCAAAATAAGAAGAAATATAAGTGTATAAAATACACTTATCAAACCCCCTAAACTTAAACTTTTGCTAGTCCCGAGCAAAACAACACAAAAACAAAACAAAAACAAATCAAAGCTAAACTGACACGAAAAGACACACAAAACGAAGTTGTAAAACATTCCAATTGTGTAGGCCTCAGAAGTATTCAGACATGCATATCACTTTCTCAAGAATTCTCACGTGTGTGTGTGCTACCATTTCCATGTAATCATTAAAGCAATCTTAACTCACACAAATCAATAGGACTTTGCAAGGTATAGGTTCAAATTGCATTGTTCAAAAACAGAGTGTAACTTTGATGAATGCTAACAATGCATCAAGACTAGGTAATGAGATGCTCATAAGTGAATGTCAAAACCATGTTTATTACAAGTGTTTCTCGAGTGTCATAGGTTCACTATTCATAACCTTCTCCACTAGTATATTAGACAAATGTGGCTTGGTCAATAGGTCTTAGTAAGCTTGTATCGTTAGGCTTTGGCTCATGGCTTCAATAAAAGGAAAGGTATTAGAGTAAGTTGAAATATAATCAATTTGCGCATTCTCATCCCGATTTCGATTCCTTCTATTGATGATTCATCAATTTTCTTTTCATTTCAATTCATCCTATTTTCTCATCCTCCTCATCATTATTCACCTCATTATTTTTCTTTTTTTTTTTTTTTTCTTTTCATCGTTACTCCACTTCTAATTTTCAATTAAGATCATAGGAGTTATTGAACTTTTAAAGTGCAATAAAAGCTTACTCCCTTGAGGGTGGGAAACAGTGTATAAGCTATCAACAAGGTGGTTGATGTGGTATCTTGAAACGATGCCGAATGGGGTTATTCATGTGCCTAAACACATGTCATTCGATTTGTATTAAGCTCAAAAGGGTAACTAAAGATAAAATGATGTCATTTGGTGGCTTCAAAGGCTCAAACGATCAAAAAAATTGCCTAAATCATTCCTAAGCCACATATGTCTGTATTTCGCCTCAAAGATTACTATAGTAAGTTCTATACTACTCTCAATTCACAAATAATTTACATGATTTGACCAATGTGCTCAGTTGCATCTGAAAACCATGGTAATATCAGAGAAAATTTGAATGAGATTCTAAAAGATATTGCAAACAATGCAATTCTCATTCTTTTATACTTAAGCTCAAAGGGGCTACTATAGCAATTTTCTATGAAAGAATCAAGGCCCAAATTATCAAGAATTGCCTATATCATTTTTGTGTTCGTTCAAACCATCATTGATTAATCAAATGGTCATGGTCTCTAGTGCAAGAATATGTGAGAACTCAAGAGCAACATGAAAACATGAAATTTTTAAAATTCTCCACAATTCAACTCAATTTTTCATCATTGGCCTCAACTGACTCGTAATACAACTTATGACACTCAAAACTCAACAGACTCTAAATCAAGACAAACCAAACAAAATAAGGAAAACAAACAACCAAAAGCAACAGAAATCCAAGTAGTTTGAACAGTTCAAAGTACCCCCCTAAACTTAGAAATGTGCATTGTCCTCAATGCATACACATGAAGGAATAAATAGAACGATGCACATACCTACGCGATGACCGTCAGTGGTCATCGTCATCCATATCGTCGGGGGGCGGTTGTGGAAAATGTGCTGGCTGAAAATTCGGCGGCTGAGGAAACGCTCGATGAGGAAACTCCTGAGCGAGGGCCGATGTGAAATCCACGACAAAGTTCATGTACGTGTCCTGACCCTGCTGGAACGCCTCTTGGCACTGCATGTAAGCCTCATGACTTTGGTAGAAATCAGCCCATTGGTTAGCTTGAGCCGCTACACTTTGCTCCAAATCCGTGAGTCGGTGAACAAGAATGGGGAGGTCCGGGAGTGGTTCAGATTCATCCGGTTGTGGCCCACTGGAAGCCTCGGCTTGGCTAGAAGATGGGGGGCGTCGCCTTCGAGAATATTTAGTCAACATAATCGACTTTTGAATTTTCAATCGCTCTTCTTCAGGGCCCCATCGCACCCCCGCATAGTGGCACAGATCAGTAATAAGCATGGGGTGTGGGAAGCCCAAAGTCGTTGCCCCCCTGCAAGCAAACTCGATCGAAAACTGGAGAAGAAGCCCTAAATCAATAGACATCCCAGTCACAATAGCGTATAGCAATAAAGCTCTGTCCCTGGTGACATCTGTGGCATGCATAGCCGGCTTAAGGCGTGCCTTGATGAAGGCAAACCAGAACTTCTCGGGGCTTTCAGTGCCGAGGCTTGAAAATTTACGAATTTGTCATCATTCATCTTCCAGCGGGCAGTGGGGCCACACAACCTCAAAATGACTTCATTATAGTCGATGGTTCCGTTAACAAAGGTAGTATAATCATCCCCATCCACATCGTGTATCTCAAAAAGTGTGTTGATCGTGTGGCGGTCAGATGCTACCATATGTCCCCTAACCAAGACTTTAAACTCTTCATGACGCACAGAGAGGTTGGCATAGAATTCCCGGACGACCGGTTGCACGGCATCATTAGGCTCCTTTATAAATTCACCCCACCCACGAGCAAGTGCATTTTGGATGATGGGATGTCGGGGCTCCGCTAAATCAAACCCCCGCTCGCTTATCCAAGGCCGAGCTAATTCCTTCGTATAATTGGCCTCAGCATCTTCGTTCCAGAATTTGTGGGCGTCAAACGACCCCGATGAAGCGGCGGGTGCTTTCCCTTTGGATATGCTCCCCTTTGGTTTCTTGTTGGGTGCCATAGATAATTCCAATTAACCAACACAACAATAACCCAATGTGGCTAAGGCACTTCCCCAACAACACTCCAATATCACAATTCACCAGAATTCTCACCCCAATTCAACTTCACAACAATAATCACATGCACTTCAACTCCAAGCTATATATCACACAATATTGCTACCGTGCTTGCACAATCTCAATAATCATGAAGGATTAAAAGACTTACCAACCCTTAGATGAAGAATTTTTGATTTGGTTGGCTAAGCTAGACCACTTTGTTGCAACCCCCCTAAACTTGCTTCCTGGCACCAATAAACTCCAAAAACCTGCAATTAATCGATAAAAATATGGACTTTAGAGGTGGGATAGCTTAATTAAGAGAGATTGAAGAGAAAAAATCGGAATTGAAAAATTGAGGGGAAGAGGCGTGGGTTAGGGTTTAAAGAGAGGAGAAAGTTTGAAGAATGATGCGCAGATGCAGAGTTAAAATACGCGAGGCGTAATTACGCCGCTTGAGAGGCGTAATTACGCCTCGCCTACGGCTTTGAAAATTTTTAATAAAATTGGTAGGCGTAACTACGCCAAAAACAGGCGTAGTTACGCCTACGCTACGGCATTTTAATATTTTCTGAAAATTTGACAGGCGTAATTACGCCACAAAGAGGCGTAGTTACGCCTGTCCTACGGCATCTCAAAATTGCAAAATATTTTTCAGGCGTAATTACTCCTTGAAAGGCGTAAATAAGCCATATATATATATATATATTTTTTTTAAATAAAAATAAAATAAGGATACAGGATTGGGGTTGCCTCCCGAAAAGCGCTTAGTTTATAGTCCTCGGCCCGACTGTCTTCCATCCATTCACTTAGGCTCGCTCAGGTGAACCTCGTCCACGTCTCTTACTTCTTCCCCAAAATAATGCTTCAAACGCTGCCCATTTCCTTGAAATGTGTGATTGTCATCGCATTTCAGTTCAATTGCTCCATATGGGGTCACTTTCTCAATAGTGAACGGCCCAGACCATCGTGACTTCAACTTTCCTGGAAATAGTCGGAGACGAGAGTTATATAGTAGCACTTTCTGACCAGGAATAAACTCTCTTCTCACGATTTGCTTGTCATGCCAATTCTTCGTTCGCTCCTTGTAGATCTTAGCATTTTCGTACGCTTCATTACGAAACTCATCCATCTCAGTGAGCTGTAGCAACCGTTGCTCACCAGCAGCCTTCAAATCAAAGTCCAGCTTCTTTATGGCCCAGAAAGCCCGATGTTCCAACTCTACCGGTAAATGGCATGCTTTCCCAAAAACTAGACGATATGGGGACATCCCTACGGGAGTTTTGAATGCAGTGCGGTATGCCCATAATGCATCATCCAATTTCAGGGCCCAATCCTTTCGGTTAATACTGACCGTCTTTTCAAGAATTAGCTTAATTTCTCGGTTAGAAATTTCGGCTTGGCCATTAGTCTGTGGATGATAAGCCAATGCAATCTTATGCCTCACAGTGTATTTCGTCATCAAAGCACTGAAGATCTTGTTACAGAAGTGGGTTCCTTCATCACTTACAATCGATCTCGGAGTACCAAACCGTGTAAATATGTTCTTTTGCACAAACTTGACCACGACATGAGCGTCATTAGTCGATGTGGCAATCGCTTCAACCCACTTAGAAACATAGTCCACTGCTAGCAAAATATATGACTGCCCAAAAGATGGTGGAAAGGGGCCCATGAAATCAATACCCCATACATCGAATATTTCTAATTCCAAGATATTTGTCAACGGCATCTCATGGCGTTTAGAAATATTACCAATGCGCTGACAACGATCACACGTCTTCACCAACGTATAACTGTCTCGATGTAGCTCTGGCCAATAGAAACCCGATTGAAGCACTTTTGCTGCTGTCCTTGCTGCTCCAAAATGTCCTCCATAAGGTCTGGAGTGACACTTTTCAAGAATCTCTCTTGGTTCCTCCTCAGTTACGCATCTCTGGACAATTTGGTCTGCACAGCGTCTGAATACATACGGTTCATCCCAGTAATAATTCTTCACATCATGAAAGAACTTCTTCCTTTGTTGATAAGTGAGGTCTGGAGGCAATATACCACACGACAAATAATTAGCAAAATCAGCAAACCACGGGGTTTTAGTACATACCTCAAAGAGATGTTCATCAGGAAAGTTCTCTTGTATGACTCCATGATCCATTTGATCCTCCAACTCCAAACGAGATAAGTGATCTGCTACTTGATTTTCACTGCCCTTTTTATCCAAGATCTCGAAATCAAACTCTTGTAGCAACAAGATCCATCGAATCAACCGGGGTTTCGCATCCTTCTTGGCAAATAGATAACGAATCGCTGCATGATCTGTGTAAACTATGACCTTTGTCCCGATCAGATATGCTCTAAACTTGTCGAATGCATACACCACAGCTAGCATCTCTTTCTCGGTGGTCGTGTAATTCTGTTGGGCTCCATCAAGAGTTCTACTTGCATAGTAGATCGCCCTAAAAATCTTGTCTCTCTTTTGCCCCAAAACTGCTCCCACAGCATAGTCACTGGCATCACACATTAAAACAAATGGCTCCTTCCAATCCGGCACTATGATGATTGGTGCAGATATAAGTGCTTTCTTTAGCCTGTTAAATGCCTGCAAACTCATCAAAGACAAAAGGTGAGTCTTTTTCTAACAAATTACACAAAGGCTTAGCTATTTTAGAAAAATCTTTAATAAAACGTCGATAAAACCCGGCATGTCCAAGGAAGCTCCTAATAGCCTTCTCATTGTTCGGAGGTGGAAGCTTCTCAATTGCAACCACTATTGCTCTATCCACTTCAAGTCCTTGAGATGACACCTTATGGCCAAGGACAATACCCTCTTGCACCATAAAGTGACATTTCTCCCAATTTAACACGAGGTTCTTTTCTTGGCAGCGCTGTAACACAAGAGATAGGTTATGCAAACAATGGTCAAAAGAGGAACCAAATACCGAAAAGTCGTCCATGAAGACTTCAAGGATCTCCTCCACCATATCTGAAAATATCGCCATCATGCACCGTTGAAAGGTAGCAGGTGCGTTGCATAAACCAAAAGGCATTCTTCTAAACGCAAAGGTGCCATATGGACAGGTAAACGTTGTCTTCTCTTGATCCTCGGGGTCTATGGCAATTTGATTGTATCCTGAATAGCCATCTAAGAAACAATAATAACAATAACCGGCTAACCTGTCGAGCATCTGATCAATAAATGGAAGAGGGAAGTGGTCCTTCCTTGTGGCCTTGTTGAGTTTCCTATAGTCAATGCAAACTCGCCACCCCGTCACAGTTCGAGTTGAGATCAACTCATTATTTTCATTTCTTACCACTGTCATCCCTCCTTTCTTTGGCACAACCTGTACTGGGGAAACCCATGCACTATCTGAACTAGAATAAATAATCCCAGCATTTAACAATTTAAGCACTTCTGCTTTTACTACCTCCTTCATTGCTGGATTTAACCGCCTTTGATGATCAATGGAGGGAACGAAGGAATCCTCCATAAGAATTTTATGCATGCACAAAGACGGGCTTATCCCCTTGATATCAGAAATCGACCAACCCAAAGCAGATTTATATGTCCTCAATACACGTAATAATTTATCCTTCTCTAAAGAACAAAGAGATGAAGATATAATTACCGGGTATGTCGAATTCTCACCCAAGAAGGCATAAGTAAGGTGGGCCGGTAGTTCTTTCAGTTCCGAGCTCGCCTTCGTATCTTCTTTGACTGATGTATCTCGTACATCTTCCGCTTTTCCAGCAGTGTTGTTCTCCTTAGGCAAGCTCTTAAGTGCTTCCACTTGCTCAGCAATATCAGGTTCAGTTGCATCCACTGTCATAATAGAGTTGACCATGCAATTCTCCAATGGATCATCCGGTATTGCTCCTACTTCAAAGTTATGCACACATGAGTCAATAACATCCAAAAACTTGCAAGTACTTACCTCGTCAGGTCCCTTGAGAGCCTTGTAAATATTGAACATGACTTCTTCTCCTCCAACTCTCAAGGATAATTCTCCTCTTTGGACATCGATAAGTGCCCTGCCTGTTGCTAAGAATGGTCTCCCCAAAATTAATGGAACATCTCCATCTTCCTCCATGTCTAGAACCACAAAATCTGCAGGGAAGATAAATTTGTCCACCTTCACAAGCACATCTTCAATTATCCCTCTAGGATATGTGAGAGACATATCCGCCAATTGCAATGTGATTGTAGTAGGCTTTACTTCACCAAGCCCTAAACTCCTGAAAACAGATAAAGGCATTAAATTAATACTTGCACCTAAATCACATAACGCCATATTAAATGTAGAACTACCAATAATACAAGGAATAGTAAAACTCCCTGGATCTTTCAATTTTTGTGGTAGCTTCTTTTGGAGGATTGCACTACATTCTTCTGTGAGATTCACGGTTTCAAATTCCTCAAGCTTCCTCTTTCGTGCCATTATATCCTTCATAAACTTTGTATAATTAGGCATTTGTTGCAACGCCTCGGCAAAAGGAATATTTATGTGGATTTTCTTGAAAATCTCCAAGAATTTGGCAAACTGGTCATCTATAGCCTTTTTCCGGAAACGTTGAGGATATGGAAGTGTAGGCTTGTACATAGGAATCTTTTCCGGTAGTGTGGCTTGCTTCTCATTTTCAACTTCCTTAGGGGTTTCAACCTGAATTTGAGTCTCCTCAACAGATGGCTCATCAACATGTGCTGGTTCTACATCCCCAAGTTCCTTACCACTTCTCAATGACACGGCCTTGCACTGCTCCCTTGGGTTCACTTCGGTGTTGCTAGGAAATGATCCTCTTTGTTGGTTGTTCATGGCAGTAGCAAGCTGCCCAATTTGCACCTCAAGAGACTTCATTGTAGCACCCATGTTGTTCATGTGACCCTCAATCGTATCAAGCCTCGACTCATTTTTCTCAAGCCTCAATGTCGAACTTTGAACAAAAGTAGTCACCAAATCTTCAAGTGAAGGTTGACCTTCATTCTTTTGTGGAGCATATCCAGGTGGTGGATTCAGAGCATTATTGCTGTTGGCATATGAGAGTCTATCATTGTTGCGGAACCCTTGTTGATACGGATTGCTTCGGTAGTTATTATTGTTGGGATACCGATTGTTTATGAACTGAACTTGCTCTTGATCTGCTTCCCTTGACAACTCCATTCCAGCTACAGCGGCGGCCGATTCAATAGTAGGTTGTGCTCCTTGCTTGGTCAGAGCTGCTACATGCGTGGTTAGTGCAGACAGTTGTGCAGTAAGAGTACTAAAATGATCAACCTCATACATACCTATGGGTTTCCTTGCCATGGCTCGCTCACTGGGCCACTGGAAGCTGTTGGCCGACATCTCCTCAAGTAATTCAAAGGCAGCATCTGCAGTCTTAGAAAATAGTGTTCCTCCTGCTGCAGCATCCACAATGATCCTAGTTGGTCCATTCAACCCATTGTAAAATAACTGAATCTGCACCCAGCTTTCATAGTTATGTTGTGGGCACCTCCTCAATAAATCCTTGAATCGATCACATGCCTCGTATAGTTGTTCAGAATCAATTTGCCTGAACGTACTGATTTCAGTTCTCAGTTGAGCTGACTTAGTTATGTTGTGGGCACCTCCTCAATAAATCCTTGAATCGCTCACATGCCTCGTATAGTTGTTCAGAATCAATTTGCCTGAACGTACTGATTTCAGTTCTCAGTTGAGCTGACTTAGCTGGTGGGAAAAACTTCGAGAGAAATTTCGATGACATTTCCGCCCATGTGTTAATACCAGTATATGGAAGAGATTGTTGCCAGCTCCTTGCATGGTCCCTAAGAGAGAAAGGGAACAATCGCAGTCCACAGTATCTTCTGGAACACCATTCATCTTCACAGTATCAGCTATCTCCAAAAATATCCTCAAATGTAAGTTGGGGTCTTCAACAGGGGACCCACCAAACTGATTCTGTTGCACCATACTTATCAATGCCGGCTTAAGTTCAAAGTTGTTGGCATTGATAGTCTGGCGAGCTATCCCAGAGTAATTGTTGTTGACCAAAGGTTTGAAATAATCTCTGATCGCCCTTTGAGGTTCAACAAGTTGTGGAGGTGGTTCGTTGTTGTCTCTATTTGCAGCCATTTCTATCAATTCCTCCCTTCTCATTTTTCTCAGTCTTCTTGCAGTTCTCTCGATCTCAGGATCAAACAGCAACGATTCAGGAGTAGTGTACTTTCGCATGCACTACAAAAATTCAGACAGACAAAAATCACTCCAAAATAGAAGGAATAAAAGCTCTAAATTAAAACCAAGATTAATTGGTACAGTATCAGATTGTATTAAATAAATCAATCCCCGACAACGGCGCCAAAAACTTGATGCGTGTGAAACGTACCGCAAGTGTACGGTGTCAAGTTTTAGTATATGAAAATTAAAGTACGGATGTCGAACCCACAGAGATTGATTAAATAGTTAAATCTAAGTACTGAATTAAAATAATCTTTGCTTTATTTAGAGAATCGAATAGTTGAGTGTTATGCGAATAATAAAAATTAATTAACTAACGATGATCAAATACTGAGTTGAAAAGAAATCAGTTGGAGACGAATCTAGGAGTACGATTTCACTTGTTCATCCACTACACTTGTCATTCCTTGATTTCCATTTTATGGATTTCCTAGTTTACTAGCCGAGAATTCTTATTTGTTTCTACTCCCTCTCCCGAGTGTTAAGCAGAAGTAATTATCTAACATCAATCTTGATATCCCTATCTAAGATTAATTATCAAACAATTGTAAAAGCGCAGTAATTCATTTGACAACTTCTATGGAGTTATAGGCCTTCCGAACAATATAACTACCACGATACGAATTCCTTCTTTCCTATTCACAACCCCCTCTCCCGAGTGATAGATCACGAATATAGAATCATTCAATCCATGGCCAGTAGATTAAAAGCATTAAGAACAGGAAAACATAAATAAACCATACGGAAATCCAAATAAACTTCAATCAATTCATAATAAGCGTAGTTTCAAAACAAGCTACATCGTCTCCTAGAAAATAAAATTAGCTCATGCTAGAAGTATTCAAACACATAGACATGTTTAAATAACCCATAAAAATTGCTAAAAGTTTAGAGATACAAAACGAATTGGACGCTATTCTTCGATCTCCGATGAACTGTCGCCGTCTCGTGATGAATTCTCTACTTTTTGCTCCGAGCCGTCGTCGTTATTTTCTCCGTTCTTCAACCCTAGCCTCCTTCTCTCCAAAATTATGTCTCAGTCTGAATCAATGCCCTTGTGCCTTTGTTAATCCCTTTAAAATCCCGTGTGCATCAGATAAGGAAAGTCTCCAAAATTGCCAAAATTCCATTGGTGTAATTACGCCTCCGAAGGAGCGTAGTTACGCCCGTAGCTTAGGCGTAGTTACGCCTAAAAACAGGCGTAGTTACGCCTCAAGACATTCTCCAAATAATGATTTGCCGTGGGTTAGGCGTAGTTACGCCTCAGAGTAGGCGTCTTTACGCCTGTTGCCATGATTGAAAGTGTAGATTTTTTGGCTTCAATTCATCCGTTCTTTCCGTCATTTTCACCCTTTTAGTCCACAAAACATGTAATTACCTGGATTCCTGCAAAACAACACAAAACAAAACCAAAAGCGTAATTCTGATCGAAAACTAACACTAAACCATGCAAAATAAGAAGAAATATAAGTGTATAAAATACACTTATCACAACCTATATATGATTAATTGATTGATTCCTCACAGCCGTCGACATAATGTGGGTTGCATGGGTCGTAGCCGTTACAACCACCTTCAGCTTCTGGAGGATCGGGGTTTCATCGCCAACGTAGGAAGAGCAAAGATGCTCCATCGACGACATGTATGCAATACTTGAGAGGGCCGCGGAAGATGCAGATCGTGAGAATTCCCGATGGTGGTGCGATGGTTGGGAAATGAAGAAGATGGAAAGTGCGGTGAAGATTGAAGATCATGCAATGAAGAAGAAACTTGAGGGACAATTTGGTAACTTTGACCTAAAATGGACTTAAATGAAAGCTATATATGTTGGTGGACTGGGCCGAAAAAACTTTCTCTTCCTGATACCGGCCCAAAATTTGCCCTATTTTAAATACATTATTCAAATCCCTCTCCAAATCAAATTCATTCCTCCAATCAAATCCTTTAATTCAAACACAACATTATTATATTCATTTTTTAAATAAAACATAAATTTTAATCAATACCGAATGATATGATCCATCGCTTGGCTCAGTAAAACCTGTAGCGTCGAGTGTATCACCATCGTCCCACATGAGGGATGTGTGGGCACATCGCATGGGTCGACGGAACACCGAGTGTAACATCACCGACATATTATTATACTTAAATAAATTATTATTACAGTAGCTGATTTTAAAAATAACAGTTGATTATTGAATTTTTACTATACAATTTTAAACAATATAATTATTTATAAAATTAAAGCTTGATAAATTTTATGTTGAGTTTTTTAAATAATATTTTATGTTTTTCATAAAAATAAGAAAAGGGTATAAGGTAATTTTGGGGAAAAAAATCAGTGTGCATTAGAGAACAGAATTAGTTACTGTGGGGATTAGATAGTATAAATGCATATAATTGTTCCAAAAACTATATTATAGAATGCAAAAATTTTAAACTCAATTATGTTTAAAGAAATAAAAATGTAATTGCTTATAAAATTATAATTCATACTTAAGCTGTTAACCACATGAATCAAGTACAATTTTGGGAAAAGACATGTTAATTTGGGTTTTTTTTAATATTAAAATGTAATTTAATCTATCCTTTTAATACATTAAATGTACTTGGATTTTTTATGTATAACATTTGCAAAAGTTTTTTGTTGAAATGATTATAATTATTTATTCTAATATAAGTAATCCAAAAATTCGAAATATGAATGCTTAACAGACTTCAATTCTTGTAGGTTACATAAAATCGCCAATGCATTTCGGCTTGTCCAATCATTTTGAGAATTTGTGGATTACATATATTAGAATATGATGTATTGGCTTATGCTGCTCATTTAACCATCCAATGATGAGAAATTGGGCATATACACTTCTGTATTTGAGTTGTTCGATTTAATTTTATTCTTAACCAATCTCCGAAAAATAGAATCCTTGTCCTGATCGTGGAAAAAAAATTAAATATGTGATCATTTTTTCGCTATTTTTCGCATCAATCTTCGACACGACTAATGGAGAACGAAACAGAAAACACAGAAAACACACCAAACATTCAGAGAAACTCGCTCAACAAAAGCCAACACAGCACAGTTTCACACTATATAAATGACACCAACTAACTCAAGAAAGTAGGAAAACAAGATATAACGAGCTCTTTTGCCGTTGAGCCGTATATTTTTCGACCCAATATAGTAACACAACACACTTCCTTCTGTATTAGATAACTTAGAAATGGGAAGAAAATGTCAGCCGGTGCTGGTTTTTTCACTTTTATCGACCATGGCGACGCTCTGCATGGCTGTGAACGTGACCTACGATAGTCGGGCGTTGGTGATAGATGGGAAACGCCGAGTTTTGGTCTCCGGATCAATTCATTATCCTCGGAGTACTCCTGATGTAAGTGTATAATTATTTGAACGAGCTAATGGGTATGTTGAAATTATAGTGTTTGTATGAATTTGTTTGCGTGCATGCAGATGTGGCCTGATTTGATAAAGAAATCAAAGGATGGAGGATTGGATGTAATAGAAACTTATGTTTTTTGGGATTTGCATGAACCAGTTAGAGGCCAGGTTCTTCTTTCTTTTCGCTTTGAATTTTTTTCAGATTATGCCAAAATGCATACAAAATTTTCGAATCTATGCTTATATAGTTCAATAAGAACAAGAAATGGGATAAATTTTGGTAGATTTTAACAAGAAGAAATGGGACGTTTTGTTAGATTTTTGTATAATTATAATATCTAGATAACATATGGTATATACGACAAACTCTAGTGCACGAAGCTCCACGGGATTTGGGAAGGCTAATATACAAAACATTCTCTTACAATGCGATGTTTTCGCGAACTGTTCGACTTTTAACTGTGAACGCTCACCCATTATATACATGTACTGACTAGTGAAGAAATATTTGCAGTATGATTTCACAGGAAGAAAAGATCTGGTAAAGTTCATAAAGTTGGTAGCTCAGGCTGGCCTATATGTTCATCTCCGAATTGGACCTTACGTATGCGCTGAATGGAATTATGGGTAAATACTCGACTCTCTGTTATTTAATTTTTTTAACTTTTTAAATTATTCTCACTCCATGAAAATAGTAAAAAAAATTCATACTGCTTAACAAATGATTTATTTGATCTTACTCTTCCTTTCTAACACAGTGGATTCCCCATTTGGTTACATTTTATACCCGGTATTGAGCTTCGAACTGACAATGAGCCATACAAGGTAATTGTTTTCCTGTATTTGTGATTTCAAGTTACTGAGTTAGGGCATAAATTACATGATTATTTTATTTTTAGGCCGAAATGAAGCGATTTACGACCAAGATTGTGGGGATGATGAAGCAAGAAAGACTGTATGCCTCACAGGGGGGACCAATTATTTTGTCTCAGGTATTATAGAAAAGCATGATTTATATCAAAAAAACTTGTTTTTGTTAGCTTTGAATCGTTTTTAGCAACCTGGTAGTGATAATTTTTTTTTGAGGGATTTAATGAATTTTTCCATGGCAGATTGAAAATGAATATGGCAATATTGATTGGGAGTATGGTCCACAAGCCAAAACTTACATAGAATGGGCTGCACAATTGGCTACATCCATGAACACCGAGGTTCCTTGGGTTATGTGTCAGCAAAATAATGCTCCTGATCCTATGGTGAGTTCTTGAACAATAATTGCTCTTATTTGCCTGTATAGCTGTGTAGCAGATCATTAGAAATTTGTATTCCAACTGTTTTAAAGCTTCAAAGATGTGAATTGCAAATGTAGGTTCTGACTCAATATTTTATCAGTGCCATGGTCTGGAGTTCGATACCGGAGGCACTTTGAAAGGCTCTTGAACTACTGAATGGCTTAAAATATTTAAATTTCAATGTTATTCTTAATGACAGCTTTTGGTAAAATATGAGACATCTGTTCGAAATGATTTTAAGTTGCAATTGTTTAATGAAATCTTGGTTGCTATTGACAAAATATGTACCTAGTGTTTTGATGTAATGAACAAATGCATACTTGTTCTTGTTTTATTCTCGCATATTAACACTTGCAATGGCTTTTATTGTGATCAATTCACCCCAAACTCTGATAAGAAGCCAAAATTCTGGACTGAATTGTGGAGTGGATGGTAAAATATCAGCCCTTGAGTAGTATCTTGTTATAATTTCATATGTGTTTATACCAGAAGATTTATCCCGAGTAATGATTATGATCAGTTATCCCCGAGTATGAATGCATTATGAATCAGTGTGCGTTGTAAAATGTTAGGTTCACTTCATGGGGAGACCCTATTCCCTATAGACCTACGGAAGATGTTGCTTTTGGTGTTGCACGATTTTATCAGCTCAATGGAACCTTAGTCAACTATTACATGGTACTTTTTATATTTATGGTCTTTTTAGTAATGATCATTAGAACTTTTCCAAAAATTGTCGGATTCATTTCTGCAGTACCACGGCGGAACCAACTTTGGCAGGACGTCTGGTGGACCTTTCATCACTACAAGCTACGATTATGATGCCCCTATTGACGAATTTGGTATGCCTCTTTCATTGGTTACTCTGTGTTACAATAAATATAATTTATGTTTGCCAAAGCAAACATGATTATGCTGTTGCTAAAGCATTCAAATTTTGTGATCATGAAACTATGTAGATTTTGTAGTCAGTTTCATGGCTTGATGTGAAACAATAAAGAGAATAATCAACCCTCTCTTCCATGTTCAGATGTTGAAGAATTCTTTGTTTATTATTGCATATATTAGGCCTTCTTAGGCAGCCTAAATGGGGTCACTTAAAGGATCTACACGAGGCTATAAAACTTTGTGAAGAGCCAATGGTAGCAACATACGGCAACACCACGTCTCTTGGCCCAAATTTGGAGGTAAAACTTCAAGTTTCAAATCCAATGATTTCATAGATTTGATAAAACAATGGCTGACATTATTTCTTGTTTGAAAACTGACTTGATAAGTGTTTTTTGAGGTATAATTTCTGGAATTTCTGTTGTCTCAGGCCACTGTTTACAAAATTGAATCAGGGCAATGTGCTGCTTTTCTAGCCAATTTGGATAACCAAACAGACGCAAACGTGAACTTCAACGGCAATTCCTACGACTTGCCTGCTTGGTCCGTTAGCATATTACCTGACTGTCAGAATGTAGTATTTAACACTGCTAAGGTTGGCTGGCGCGGACCCTTCTGTTAAAAAATGAATATAGAATATAGATTCTTGTTTCTTTTTTCTTGCAACTTTTATATGAGGCATCTTGAATGATCTTGTTTGTATAAATTTCTTTTCAAATGATAGATCAATTCTGCAACGACCATATCAAAGTTTATTCATCAAGCTACACAAAATGGTACATATTCTGTTGCATCTAACCAAAAATGGTACCACTTCTGGTCCACCTCTCTCACAATGGAGTTGGTTCCATGAACCTGTTGGCAATTCGAGTAAAAGCGTCTTTGTATTGCTCGGATTGGTGGAGCAGATAAATACTACTGCTGATAAAAGTGACTACTTATGGTATTCTATAAGGTATATATAAATTCTCTGCCATAAACTTGCAATTGCTGAGAAAGATGTGTGTTATTTGACGTTTTTCTCTTGTTTTCCAGCACCCAAATAAACGGGAACGACCCTTTGCTTCGAGATGGATCTCAGATATTACTTCATGTTGATTCACTTGGTCATGTCCTTTATGCATTTGTCAATGGAAAGCTTGCAGGTTATCGAATATACTTGCACATAATACGAATCTCGCTCATTGACATAGTTTACAGTAAAGGGTGGACCCAACAAGAGAAAGGGGCTCAAATAAAACTGATTAAAATATAAACCGACTGTTATGTAGGGAGTGGAAAAGGAAGCACCAGCAACAATAAGGCCTCGCTAGAGGTTCCGGTGTCCCTCGAGCCTGGAAACAATAGAATAGATCTCTTGAGTTTGACAGTGGGGCTAAAGGTCTCAAACTTTCTGATCATTTATTTTTCAATATCAGTGAGTGAGCTTTATCTTCTAATAGTATGATATGCCTAATCCAGAACTATGGAGCTTTCTTTGATTTAACGGGAGCTGGAATTACTGGTCCAGTGCAGTTGAAAGGTTCAAGTAATGGCTCAACCATTGATATTTCCTCGGAATCTTGGACATATCAGGTTGGGTACTTAAACTTTAAGTAGTATTCAATGAAGTTAAAAGGAAGTAAGCTATCACTGTGAAATTTTCTTACTTCGAAATATGCTAAACAGATTGGTTTGAAAGGGGAAGAATTAGGCCTGTCTGAAGGAGGTTCCCCACTGTGGTGGGTTAACGGGCCTGCTTTGCCTAAGAAGACACCTTTGACATGGTACAAGGTGATAGCATTTCTTTCGAGAGTGACGTTAAATATTTTGCACATCTGTTCTGCATATTCTTCGGTTGCACAAAACCGAAAACCCCTTTATCTAGCGTCAGTTTTTGGTTATTTTTCCGGTTTCTGATTAAACATACTTTTCCCCTTTTGATCCAGACACTGTTTTTTGCTCCTGGTGGAACCAGTCCAGTTGTGATAGACTTTACAGGAATGGGAAAGGGTCAGGCCTGGGTAAACGGGCAGAGCATTGGACGATATTGGCCGTCCAATGTTGCTGATCCGAATGGTAAATGCACTGATACATGCGACTACAGAGGAAATTATGGCCAAAGCAAATGTCTGAAAAACTGTGGAAAGCCAACTCAACAGCAGTAAGTAACAAAAACCTATATTTCTACTTAACTCATTATTGTCCCATTAATGTTCATGTCTTAATGAGTATAACCTCGCAGATACCACATCCCACGATCATGGCTTAAACCATTTGGAAATGTCCTGGTTCTGTTAGAGGAAGCCGGTGGCGATCCTACTGCTGTATCTTTTGGTACTAAAGAAACGGGACATATATGTTCAAAAATTTCAGAAAATTACCCGATCCCATTAGATATGTGGAGCTCTAACCACTTACAAAGCAAGAATGTACAACCAACCCTTTCTCTCCAGTGTCCTTCCCCTAATCAAGTCATATCTGAGGTCCAATTCGTGAGCTTCGGAAATCCCCATGGTGCATGCGGCAGTTTCACACATGGTCGATGCAGGAGCAAACTTGCTAGGCGTATTGTCCATAGGGTTCGGTTCCTTTTCCCTCAGATTTTCAGTAGTATGTTACAATGAGAGTTGTTTCGAATTTACAAATTATGTTAGTTCTTTATAAGATACGTCTCATTACCAATTGGTTTTTCTTAACATGGTATGAGAGCACGTTTTTCATATTATTGGTTATTCTGGCCCGCGTACTCACCGTCACCTGCATTATCAAACCGCATGTTTGACTTATATAATGTCACACATGAGGAGGGGGTTGAGATTTTGTGAATTTACAAGCTATGTTAACTCTTTATAAGAAGATACATGAGTTATTACAATCATTACCAATTGGTTTTGAGTTGGAACCTCATGTATTCTTAACATGTTATCATATATATTCATATACATTCGTTCGAATAGAGATATCTATTTCTCATTTGGGATTACAAATTTTTCCGCAGGCTTGTATGGGGAAGGCAAAATGCAGCTTTGAGGTCTCTGTGAATACTTTTGGTGACCCTTGTGCAAATGTTACAAAGAGCTTAGTTGTGGAAGCTTCTTGTAGTTGAGTTGCATCGGTTTTTCGGGTTTTCGGATAGGATCATAGCATTTTAGCAGTTGCTGGTGATGAAATTTTTTCATTTCTCACTTGTAATGTTAGTTCATGGATGAGGTTTTTCAATATACAGGCCCTGTTGAAGCTGTTCCGAGATACTATTTAGTCTAGGACGATAATCTAGTTGAGTTAAGATTGTGACGAGAATAATGTTTTACGGAATGTTGCAAGTTCTTTTCATGTATTGATTCGGACATGGCTTACCTTTTATTTCTTACATGCTTAAATTCAGAGTCCGTTTTCCAAAATATAACCAAAAATTATCATCTTTCTCCAGAATCATTTTCGCTCTTTCAATAATTTTAGAATTTATTTTACAGAAATAAAAGAAAAATTACATTATATTTCTAGGTGAAAATTTACTTTTCATTAAATTATATTTTTTATAGTTATATCTTATTCTAAATATTTTACATAGGCCTAGAATCTCCCTGGAGTCGCTCTCAACGATCCCAAATCAATTGGGGACGTTGATCTAAGGCTGGGTACGAATTTCCCTCGTCACAAGCCTTGAGAGTATACCTTGGCTCCGGGAATTGCTCAACAAAATTAGACAAAAAAATTTGTGAACCTTAAAAATTTAATACAGGCGATATATTGTGATAATAATAATATAAAAGCATATTACTATTTGACTAGTGCGAAAATGTAAGGAGAATCTAAATAGTTAACTGGTGAGAGTGATTTAATATAATTTAAACAAAAAATTCTTATTTAAAATAATTATCTATGAAATTTTAAATTTTTTGTGATGTCTTCACCGTCGGTTACAGTATGAGAAATTCTTACATAAATCGGAGCTGATCTATACACCAATACACATATAAATTATTGTCAATCATAGTTTGATAAAATATGGTCGAATATTGTGTGTGTTGGCAGGGGCGGACTTACTTTGGAGTGGCCCCCTTGCAAAAAAAAAAAAGAACTTTTACCTTAAAAAAAAAATTAAAAATTATTTACAATTTAATCCTAAAAAATTGTATTTTGCCTCTACATTTTGCCCCATCTTAAATTATATTTTGACCCAAAAATTTTTTTTGGCCAAAAAGTTATGTTTTAAAATTTTTTTGTCCCTCCTTTTCAGAATCCTTGCATCCGTTACTGTATGTTGGTACATGGATCGAGTCCTATGTTGCATCGATACTCCAAAAAATTTCACGGTCAAGTATCGGATACTTCTGGAATACGGATACACTCGGATACGGCACCGATACGTATCGGATACGCGGCGTATCTGGGGACAAAAATTAAGTTTTTATTTCGGATACGGTCAAGATACGCCGCTGACCATATCCGACACGGGTTAGATATGGGAACTTTCTGAATTTTTTTTTTTAAAATAGGGTTGAAACTGTAATTAAAATTAAATTATTTAACTTAATCCCTATTTCCTAACCACCTTAATGTGTTTAATGTCGATTATATGTTTGAAATTTTTAGATGTCCTGGATTAATATTTTACCATTTGTCGTGAAGTTTGTGAGTTTGCAACTTTATTCTGATTTCTAATGTGTTTAATGTTGATTATATGCTTGAAACTTGATTTCTTACAGATATTATTAATTATATATATATAAATTAATAAAATTTACCGTATCCGGACGTGTCGTATTCTACAAATTTCAAAAATCTCGTGCAATCGTACTCATATCTACGTATTCACATATCCGTATTCGTGCAACATATATCGAGTCTCTCCCTAAATTTTTCCCGAAATGTTATTGCCAATTTTTTATGCAAAAAATTTAAAAAAAGATTTCCATCAAACACGCGGCCCCATCTCAATATCAAGCTCTGTACTCATAAGAGCCTTTTGTTCGTGGTAATTGGATTGGAACTCGCACATAATTGTTTTTTCCTCAATCGTTTCCTCGTCAATGAATATGTCCGTGAACGCAAAATTGGTGCTGGCAGCTACGGGAAAGTGGTGAGCGTAAATGCTATAAATGCATGCCTGGGTTTTCTGTATGAAATATTACATGTAATTTGTGGCCTTGTAATGTGTAGATTCTCTACCGAAGCCGTTTGGATGGAAAACATTATGCAATCAAGGTAATGTTTTTTTGGCTCTTTACATCGCTCAAATATTGGGTCTTTACATCTGCAATTACTTAATTCTTATAGGATATCTTTTCAAAACTTTCTTTTTGGAAACAAAATTTTCCCTTTGGTGTGATCTGCCTTAAACCCTCTTCACACGGTTAATCTTGGGGTGGCCTTATAATATGAACACGAATAATCATATGTTGATCAACCGAGAACTTTCTTTTGCTTTATATCGGGGTAAAGTGTAGTGCTCTGGACGTCACATAGATATCAAAATAGTATTCTTATATACATGGTTCCAAATGCTCAGTTGGTGATTGTAACTGTTACTCAGTCACAGTTGAGCAAGGCTAATCCTTTGTCTTAAATGCTTCATTGAGTCTCAAAGCCTTGCCTTATATGATTCCATCTATTCTCATTTTTCGACATAGGTATTTCACAAGTCTCATTTGTTAAAGCTGCGAGTCACGCCTTCAGAAACTGCGAGTCGTGCCTTCAGAACTGCGATGACTGATGTTTTTCGTGAGGTAATTGAGTATTTCCTTTGGTATACCATCTTTTGGGGTGGTGAAGAGCGTGTTACTTGTGTGTATTTACGTTCATCCCATGGAACCTTTGTTGTTGTTAGTATTATTATTTGCTTTTACAATTTCGTTTATGATCAACTGAAGGTCACCAGCATTGCTTGATCCTCCATTTTTATAATCTATCGGTGTTATGATATTGAATTGTTTGCAAAATATTAGTTTCCTATAAATAAATTGTTTGCAGAATAGTATGTTCCATCTTTTAAGCAGCTGTAATCAATCATAGACTGTTACTAAAACACAAACATATTCTTATTAGCATTTTTATCTTATGAATAGCACTTGCAATTTCTTGATAAATTGTCTCATTTATACTTAAGCATTTCTGAATTTGATTATGTGTTATTTGGCTGTTTTTCATACTTAGGTGAATACTATGTTTTCAGGTTTTAATCGTGAATGTATTGGGTCATACAAATATTGTCAATCTCATTGAGGTTATCGATGACCCCACAACAGATGATTTCTATATGGGTACTTTACATTGTTCCTTCTTTGTACGTATCAATAGTTGTTTTTTATGTGACTATAAACTACTTTTCTTCAGTTCTTGAATATGTGGACGGCAAATGGGTCTGCAAGGATGCTGGTCCTGTGTGTAGCTTAGGAGAAAACAATGCTCGGAAGACTTTTGTGACATTGTTTCTGGTTTGATGTATCTTCATGACCATGTATGATGTTCAGACTTCTTTTCGAAATTTCATTTAGTATATCACAATAATTTCAAGTTTTTTAGCTCATTTTTCTACTTTTCTTTTGAATAATGTCACACAATTATGAATCATATGCACTCATGTTTATTCAATGGTATAATATATCAAACAGATAGCTATATAATTGGGAAAAAAAATGTTTAGCTTGTAGAAATATCTTTATATCAAGTTTCAAAGCTTCTGGAAATTAACCTCTCTTTGCATACTCCATTCACATCATTTCGTCGTATTATTGGATAATTTTGTGGGTGACAGCCACATATGGTTTTCCAAACATGGAAAAAAATCAGAGGTGTTCTGTTGATTTTTATATCTTAGGATGCATTTTTATTGCCGTCTTGAAAAGAATCTAATTTTACTGATTTATGAGCCAAAAACAAGAGCTGGAAAATAACTCGGTATGTTAGTTACTGATAATTACAGAATATGGTGCACGGGGATATCAAACCTGACAACTTATTAATTACTGGTTCTGAGTGTTGTCTTGGTGTAACTTATAATGGAAAAGCTGCTGATACATGGGCAGTTGGAGTAACTTTGTACTGTATGTTTCTGGGGAATTACCCTTTTCTAGGAGAGACTTTACAGGATACTTACGACAAGGTGTGGAGAATCGAGTCTCCATCTCTAAGTTCTGTCTTCTTTCATTTTCATGTCTAATATAAGATTTTGCTCATATCAGATAGTAAATAACCCATTGTTACTTCCGAACGATATGAACCCTCTCTTGGAGAATCTGGTTGAGGGCCTTCTTTGCAAAGGTCAAATGTCTTTTGGTTTCATTTTCGGGTTTTATGGATTTGTGTTTTGAAAGTTTATATTGAAAAGTAATGCATGTATTGTAAAAAATTTGAATGATAAATTTTTTACTATAAATGTCATGCAATGTAAAACTTTGTTGGTTACTGGTTAGTGAAGTTACATTATATATATTTAATTATTTTAAAGAGTGTATTATGTTATCGTATAATATAATGATCGCATGGTTTTGCTAACTAGAGTATGTATTACTTCTCCTTGTGTCACCATTATTTGATTTTATCTTGCAGATCCTACACAACGGATGACTCTAGAGGATGCTGCGCAGAATGAATGGGTCGTGGGAGGAGACAGCCCGATTCTTGAGTACTTGTGTTGGTGTAAGTGCAACAATCTTGGAAAACGAGTCTGCAGAGAGTGAAACATATGCTGAAACTTGACGAACACTAGAAAACCAGTTTTGCTGCACATAAGTAATTGGTAATAAAAATATTTGTCACTTTGAGAATTACATGTATTGAATAGGGAGGGATGGTTACAGAGGGTGGTGACTAGAATTCCAACGAGGCTAGGAATAGCTTTTACTCGGTAGAGAAGTAATCATAGTGTTGATGCTTTGATTCCCAAGTTTTCAGCATGTGGGGATTGTTATTTTCTGGGTTGCAACTTGAGAATTTGTTCAAGATTTTTCTTTTTGGAATAGTTTTTCTTTAAATGTTCTAAAAATGTCATATTTTCTGTAAAATTTGGCTGTTTTAGGTCAAGATTGTCCTCATAGGTCAGATTGGATCATCCCAGTTGATCCTCAAGAAAATTGAGATTAATTTGAGTTATAAAAGTTGTAGTTTACAGTGGTTTCATTAATGGATGTTAGTAAACAATATTACAAGGCTTCTTATAAAGAAGCCTAATATGGATTTTACAATTATCAGAATAAAAAAATAATAATAATATGGATTTTAGGAAACCGCTATTTTATTTATGATTATGATTATCTTATATAGAATTGAAATGAAATAAGTAGACACGAAATGGATCAAGGAATGATTTGCTTCACTTTTTTTTTTTATCAGTATGTGTTTCATGTCTTCTGCAGAAAAAAGTCATTTATTCAATTTGCTAAAATAATTTAATTTATTTTAGAACAAAATTATCCAGAAGAAATATTTAGGTTGAAGCATTTGAAAATAAATGACTTCGATCATATGCTTTTAATCCATCAGGTATGTTTGGATATTTTTCGTTCTATGAATTGTAAATTTTTATGTTTTTTTTATATATTTGTATGAAGTATTTATGGATTCTCAAATCCTCTCGGAAAAAACAAAAAGGTTTTATATCTATATATCACATCTCTCTTCCAAAATAACCAAAAAAAGATTAAAAAATCTAATTTTAATCGATATCTTTGAGTTAATAATAATATAAATAATAACAATTTAGACTAAATAATTCTTAAATATACACTGTGGTTGAATCTCAACTAATATATTACAGAAAACGGGGGAAAAACACGATATAAACAGTGAAACCTCAATGCTTGGTTAGGTTAATGTGATCATATAATGATTATTTATTAAAATCCCAAGTCAGGAAAAGTACAATCTTTACCTTATTCGGTTCTACTTTAGCTTTCTATGAGTCTTCGTCTGATCTCAAGAACTTCAACCATCGAACCTTAGAATTGTTCTCAGTCTACTGATAAAAACTGTGCCAAAAACTTACCAAGCCATTAAGGAATTGAGTAAAATCCAACGTACCATCTTGTTTAATCATTTATCAGCATTATTCGATTTTTATGGCTCAGCGCTGGAGCTTTAAACCAGAGTCTTCAAATTAATTATTCTTTTGTAGGTGTGTCATTACTTTATACAGTAATTATTTTAATAAAATATAATTTGGTATTTCGATACCAATTTTCAATCGATTCAAAACCGAAAATGAAAAACTCAAAATTATTAGCTAATTCCAAAAAAAAATGGTCCGGGTTTCTTAGTTTACATTAATTTTCGGCCATAACTACATTTTTTTTAAGTTAATTTTCGTGATGCTCTTTTAAACTCTTAAGTAATTTTGAAAATTAAAAGGAAAAAGGGATTTCCTGATTGTTACAATCATATTGTGGTTTTCAAGAAAGTACCAAATAATTTATCGTTAAATAATCATGTTATACATATATGTATCAAGACTTGAAATCAACAAAACACTGAAAATGGAAAATGTTAATAAAATAGATTAACTTAATCTATCCACTATGTTTCATTACCTCTCCTCCTATGGTATGGACGGAGCCTAACTGTATCATCCAGGGGGAAGGGTAATGCAGTCTTCATAGCTCATCCTTTATGTTGCTCGTTGAGCTCTCGATGCCTTCTTTAGAATTAGAGTCATCGGCTGCTGGAGAAGACACGGTTTTCTGGAGTTTAAAAGGGATAGATGCATGTTTCTTGAGGAATTTGTAGAATCCCACAACGGTACGCTCCGAGTCAACCGGTATCTGTTAAATGAGCCAGAATGCTCAAAACAGTGATGAGGTGAACATGTATGGGGAAAAGAAGAGATCAAAAGTATTGGTAACTTACAGGATCAAGGCTTTTCTTTCCAGCTGGGAAGAAGAGAATTGTGGGGAATCCATCAGACTACAAAAAGAAAATACCTCTTCAGCATCCATAATATTTTTTTTCTCCAGGATACTATTCATTTAATGTTCTATATATGCATGCAGATGATTGTATATATTTTAAGATCATGTGTCTCTCATTTGCATGCATACGCCCCCAGATGATAAAAATAAACGAAAAAGAGGTACACGATTCGGAAAAGAAATCTAGAATGCAGAAGGATTGATGAATCAGTCATATCAAGCAGACTCCTCTCCCTCTTTTAGTGGAATATGATACTACCTTGGCTTTGTGATGATCATTTGTGGTTCCGTCCATTTTGGCCACGACAAGAGATTCTACACCATGCAAGTGCTTGGCCAGCTTGTTGTATGTTGGTTCAAGAGCTTGGCAATGGCCACACCATGGTGCATATATCTAAATGAACATATGCTACTGGATTAGAAATCGACCCAGAAATCAAAGGAGGTATTAAATGACATAGATCAATCAAACAGTACCTCAAGAAGAACATCTTTGGATTCATCCAAAACAATATCATCAAAATTATTCCCAACGACTATTTTCACATCTCCATCATTCTATAAAATGAAAGATCGCAGAAAAGATTGACCAGCCAACTGAAATGACAAATCACTCGGAGCAGAAAAAATAATTAGAACTCACGTTTTCAGGAATTGGATCCGATTTAAAGAATGGCTTGAGCTTGTCTTCCAAGAATAACTCCCCAAATTCCTAATGAAATGAGCAAGAAGATATTCTCAGCAAAAATTTATGCCACAGAAAGTTGTTTTCAGAAGTCAAATCAATGCACAAGCAACAAACAAATCCGCATAAGCCAACAGCGCAAAAGCAACGAACCAAAAAGAAAAATACTGAGTGGTACTTAACCTTAATATTCTCAAATGTAAATTCATCATCATGTATATATTTCCTAGCATCATCAGTTGTGTATCCCAATACCTGCAAGAAAATTATCAACAGCTTGAAATTTGATTACGCCCATAGATCATATTATATGATTTTCAGAGTAATTGTTTACAAAAACAGAGGTAACTAAGTTTACTTTCGGAAAGTCTCCAGTGACTCCAAAGTAATCTGCTACAGGCTTTCCAAGTTCTTCGTTGTCAACTTCCACATATACAAATATAATCTGCATCAATTTTGAAACATGGATTATACAATTGTCATTTACATTAAAATGAATATCATTAAAACATAGTGCTGGGAATTTTTCCAACAACAAAAACTTCAATCATTAATTGGTTCAATTTTATAGAATAAAAAAGTTATAGCTGGAGTTAAAACGATTGTTTTATGGGAGGGGTGCGAGTGTGTATTTAGCAAAAACATTGGCGATCCAACTAGCACAAAACTACCAAGGTTGACCCCTTCTGAATCAATAATTTGAAACAACTAAATCTGTTGATTTAAAATTCAAATAAACATACAAAAATGTTAAATAGCCACTCTATTGTTGTTCCGGTACCTTTCCCTTGAAGCGTTTGGCTGCTTCTTCAAATATTGGAATCACTTTTGTCGAGTCCTTGGATGTGGAAAAAAGCAGAAGCTGAAAAAGAGAAGCAAAAGGGATTCAATGTGAAGTCCCGCATAACATAAATTATCTGTAGATTCCAATGGCATGCTTTGGCAAGGGAAGAAAGGCGAGGAATTTGAACAAAGAGACCACATTATAGTCTTGCAACTTACCTGCTTTTTAATTTGGCTCTCAAATATCAGTGGTGCAGTTTCTCTGCTAAAAATGGCCACTAAAGGAAGCTTGTTGGCAGAAACAAACTCAGCTATTGCAGACTTTTGGAACTGACCATCTGCATAAATAATTAATCAGTGAATTTTCATCAAGATACTACAAAAGGATGACACAATTGGCATGCATTCAGGACTAACCAAAATGGGTCACTTTCTCAGCCTCATTTTTTAGCAATACTAGAGCAGGGCGTTTAACATCTGCTTCCAAGTGAAACATCTTTGCCACGTTTAGATTTGAAGTTTGATAAAAAATGACATTGTCATCAAGTTTTGATGCAGCAGCAAGCTCTTGACTATCAGGACCCTGTAATCATGGCATGAAAACAAGTAGAAAAATGATATCTTTTAGTCGATAAAATCCATCGAATAATTCCCCTGCACAAAATCCTCCAGCAACTGATTTGAACTTATGCCTTTTGTGCTAAGTCCATCTCATCGTTTTAGCATTGACATTTTCTTTCAAGTAATTTGCATCAATTGCTAAAAAAATGCCAGTTACATATTAAAGTTAAGAAGATGAACTGGAGCCAAATCCAATGAGAGACATAAAAAGGAATATGAAAATGGCAAAGCCAAGAAAATGCTAACTATACGGAAGACATCCTTCTAATACGATGCACGATATGAAAACTTAGAACCTGAGTACAGATGCAATATTATGGTAAATATAAAGTAAAATGTGGCACACAATAACAAAGAATACGGCCATAGCAAGAGTTCACTTACCACCAATGAGTCAAGGAAGCCCAAAACAACCTTATTCTCAGATGTTAGTATGCGCTCTGCTTCCTCTGTTGTTGTTATATTGGATACACCAGGTCCTGTTTTTTTCTCGATCCAAGTCACAATGGCTTCCCTATAAAGAAGTTAATTTTCTTCTCAACTTCTTCAATACATATTATCAACATTAATTACCGAAGCCAACTATGTCTCAATTATACCTCCAGGGTGGTGCTATCATCAAGTAAATAGTAAGATTGTGGAAATACTTTTTCCTTCTTATGCTTGACTAGGATAGTAATACTTTGTATACAATGTATCAATCAATCAATCCAACATTATCCCACTAAGTGGGGAGGCTATATGGATCATCCGGATCCATACATAATAAATTTATCAAAGGTTTACACTTGTCGACTACCTAACACAACTTTCCTACTTTACCCGGGCTTGAAACCGGCCATGGTGAATTTTTTATAAACAATGTATAGATAGTAAAAAGAGAGAGATAATAAAGACATTACCATTGTTTCAGCCGCACAATACGACTTGACTTGGAAGCTAACTTATCTAAATCGAAACAAATTTGTAAAATGATATTACCTCGACAAGTTACTTGAAACATGAATTTGGCTCATTCACTTTGAAACTGTCTCGTATTACAAATGAAAGGAAACTACACAAATTTTAATGCCAAAGAATCTCACTATTTTTATAGCATGACGGAAACAGAAATATCAATTGTAGTTCAGCGCAAAATTGAAAGTATATGCTCGATGCTGTGAAAAGGAAAACCAAATCACCTCAATCATTCTAAGGAATGCTTAACATGACGCTGAGGAATCCCAAAAAACAAACAAACAAACAAAACTTTCGAAACTTTGGAAAATTTTCTTCTGCAAGCAATCCCGAAACCAGCATCGCATAAAATTACGAAATCTTTCTCTCAATCAGTCGTAAAATATTAGATAAGCACAAAAAGATATAAAGGACCGAAACTCACTTGGATCGCTGACCTGAGTAAGGCTTATGCTCCCCGTCAACAAAGAAGTACACAGTAGGAAACCCCTGCACTTCATACTTCTCCGCTAGATAGTTCTCCACCGTAGCATCCACCTTCGCAAGTTTCACATTCACCGCCTTCAGTTCTGTAGCGGCCGCCGCATACTCCGGCGCCATGGTCTTGCAATGACCACACCACGGCGCGTAGAACTCCACCATCACGTATTTATTTTCCTCAACAAAGTCACTGAAATTACCTTCCGTCAAAACGAAAACGTCCTTTTCATCAAATTTGGCCACTTCATCCTCCCCCTCGCCGTGATCGAAGCCCGAGGGATCGAAATCGTCGTAGTTTTCGAATTCATCTCCCTCGTTATCTGAGAATTCAGCTTCCGAATGATTCTGATCGGAAATAGGCTCCGTTTCAGGTTCTTCGAGAAAGCTCAGGTCTTCGTCATCCTCGACGTCATCGGAGGCTGCGGCGGGGAGAATTTGGGCGGATAGGACGGAGAAGAGAAGGAGGGAGGCGAATGCGAGGAGGAGAATGGGATGAGAAGCCATTGAATTAAGGTTTAGAGTGATTTGACTGCAATGGGAGGTGTATTTTGACTCAGATCTGGAGGAGTGACTAATTTTATTTATGGATGGGTTTGGAGGATGGAGATCCCCACGATGTCGTTTTAATGGTTTGAGAGTACTTCAATTTTAAGCAGGGGTCGGTCATTAATTGCATTGATTAAGGGATTGATTAAATGGCCTTATTACCTCATACATTTGCTTAAACGCATGTGTTTAATGCGGACTTGTTGAAAATAATTATTTTTTTTTAATTAATATTCAAAAGCACCTTTTAAAGTCAGTTAATGGTTGAAATTATTATTCTGCAGTTATAAAAAAAACTAAACAATTAGATGTCGTCCTTTTATCATTTTATGATATTCGTCTGTCTCTATATGTACCTTTACTTGTATTAAAAAGCAGTTCTCTTACTTGTTCGTCCTCTGGGATTCATGATTTGAGGAGACCGAATTTGGATTCGATGGTTTATGCCACTTTCTGGTCTACGCTCTGTGATCTTGCATTGATCTACTCTCTTTTTACCTAGCTGCCCCCGATTTGGTTTGGAAACGACGCTTATTGGTGTTAGTTTAATGTTTTTATCTTTTCGTTACCTGTTTATTGTAGTTGATATTGCTGTATTTTGTTGTAATTACTATACTGGACAATTTCTAATCAATATGTTTTACTGTTTAAAAAAAAAACTAAGCAATTAAGAAAAACATCAAAAAATATAATTATATTTATTTCTGTGATTTTTTTCAATAAACATCACTTTTTTTTATAAATATAAGTAAAAAAATTTGTTTTTTATTTAGAAGTTTTAGAATTAAAATTGATGTATGAAGATGTTTAGGATCGGCGGGGATAAAGTGCAAACATATATATTTAACAAGATTTGGAGGAGTAACAAAATTTCAAATGAATGGAGAAAGAGTACTCGCATCCCTATCTATAAGAACAAGGGTGACATTCAGAGTTGCACCAACTATCGTGGTATAAAACTCATGTGTTACACAATGAAGCTTTGTGAGAGGATAATTGAATATCGTTTAAATAGGGAGGTTAAGACATCGCAAAACCAAATTGGGTTCATGCCAGGACAGTCAATTACGGAAGCTATCTGTTACTTCGTCAACTTGTCAAGCGCTATCGTGAGATGAGTAAAGATCTGCTGTAAGGACCCTAGTTCCTTAAGTGCGAATTAAAGGCATAATTAGAGCTAACATGCATTATCAGAGTATAAACGTTAGTGTTGAGACTTTGAGCCTTAAGAATTACATGCCAAGTTAAGGACTTTCAAATGAATTAATTACATTCTCTAACAAATGAATGTTATTCACTATAGCTTTACATTACTCCTAGAGTAGACACTATACAAAAGTAATCATGTTCTTCCTTATTAAAAGCGTTCTTCACAAGCTCACCGCCTCAACTCGTCCTTAGCCCCTTTTCATGCCCAAAAAGTACCTAAAGGACAACCCCCAAAACATGAGCATATAATAATCCATATTCAACACAATATGAATATAAGGCGTAAATGCATAAATCGTAATAAAACACTTCATGTTTTTCCCATGCATTTTAAACGCTCCCTTTTTTGTTGTCCCTGTACCATAACTCATGAGTATAATCAATAGATTATTTAATGGTTCTACACATGTCACGACATAACACCATTTCATTATCACCAATCACCAATCCTTAGTCTTGTTATAATAGTGTATTTTAATGCACATCGCTTGTCATGACAACGGCACTAATACCCCTCGCTTGGACATATTAGCGGCATCGAATAACCTCGCGCAAATGCGATATGCGGCAATACCCTCGCTTCAACATTTGGCGGCAAATATTCTTTCCTCGCTACAATATGACAGCGGCAAGTATTCTATCATCGCTTCAAGTGACATCGGCAAAGCATTAAAATCATCACTCTATATAACCATGTGTGATATCCCCGAAATGATTAGGTGTTATTTAAACATTAATCATTGTTGTGAAAATTATGGTATTAATTCTTTGTGTTGAATTAATAATATTGGGAAATGCATGTCAGGGTACATGTGTTGTATGTTGGGACTTTGGGGTTGTGGCATGATTATTTGGGGTGTGTGTTATTTGCTTTGGTGAAGCATGTTTAAATGGGAGTTGAAGTATTTTATTGAGAAAATACTATAAATATCATGTGAGGATATTTTAATACAACGTGCTAAATACCGGGACCAAAACATAACACATCACATAACCCACCACCCAACCACCCCCCTTGACCCATACCCTGCTGCCAGCTGCTCACCCATACTACTTGTCCCATCTCCCACTCCACCTTCCCATGTCTGAAACCCCTCCAATTCTCTCCCAAAAATCGTCCAACAGCTGCTAAGGAAGTTAGGGAGGAGATCTTCCATTTTCACTGCTTGGAAAGCTTGCAAAAATCGGAGCAAAAGAGGGTGAGAAACCATGTTCTGTTTTGGGTCAAGTTGTGTTTTGAGTCATGTTTTTACTTGGTGTAGAAATGGCATGATAGCTTAGGTTTCGTTGAACCTTCGAATTAAGTTCATTTATGGTGTTATTATGAAACTTCCAGTATTTTTCCTTGAGCATGTTACATGTTTTATGTGGAAGATTTAAGCATGTAAAGTATAGTGTTCGAAAATCTGGGTAATGTGTGTGCCCTGTTTTTCTGGAAAATATGGGATGGGAGTGAAATTGTGAAGGTGATATCATGCATGTTAGCTAGGTTTTTGGTAAACCTTTGGGTTGAGTACATACATGGTAGTTTTATGAAGCCCTTGACATTTTTATTCGAGCAAACTTCATGACTTTTATGGTAGATTTTATTGCTTGAAAGTGGGTACTCGAAAATCTGGGCAGGAAGACAATGCCCTGTTTTTCAGAAAAGTTGGTTGAGTACTGATGTTAATGGGCAATTTTAATGCATGTGAGTTTGTGTTTGGGATATATATTTTATATGAATACACTCAGGGTAGTGTATTGTAACTGCTAGCATGTTGAGTTTGGCATGTTGTATGTCTTACATGTTAGATTAAGAGGCATAAATATCGGTGTTAGAGAATTCTGGAAATCTGGGCTGAAACAGAGCGACCGATCGATCGGTGAAGAACACCGATCGATCGGCAAAAGCCGTAGCATTTTTACATAATTCGAACAGTTCACCGATCGATCGGTGATGAGGGCCGATCGATCGGTAGTGCCTTTTTTTAAAATGTGGAAGTTGTTTAAATTTGATATTGGAGTGTAATGAGACATCTAATATTGTGGTGTACACTGGTGTAGAGCCTTCACAGACAGCTACACAGCGCAGGGGATAGAGTCCCACAACACACTACATTTTGGAAAGGTACGTAAGCGACGTACGGGCATCCCAACGGTAACATGTATTTTATGTTTGTCTATTTGACACATGGTGATGCAATGTGATGCATTAAGAGTATGATACATGTTATTATGCATTGTTGTTGCATATTATGCATTGTTGTTGCATATTGTGATGTGGGATAAAGAGGTGTATTCCACGAGTCAGGGGTGATCACAGTGAAGGTTTTAATGCTTACGCTTGACCGCTAAAAATGTGGAGCGGGAGGGGGGAGGCTCGCTTGCACATGGAGGCGGGGTATACCGTACTAAGCGAGGATGAGATACCGCTTGTACGAAGAAGCGAGGATGAGATACCGCTTATTTTTGAGATTATGAAGCGATGAAGCATTAAAATAACTGATGATGACTGACTCAAGAAAAAGAGATGATATGTCATGACATTTATTTGTGAAGCCATATATTCATATAGTGTTTTGATTATGAATTGTGGTACAGGGACAACCAAAAGGCGTTGTAAATGCGATGGAAATACAGGAAGTGTTTTGTATTATGATTATGCATTTACGTCTTACATTAATATTATGTTGAATATGAATTATGTTATGCTCATGTGTTGGGGGTTGTCTTTGTAGGTGCTTTTGATGATGAGAACCAGGGTCGGGGTTGAAAAGCTGAGCTGTAAGGAGTGCTACAAGATTAGCATTTTAGAGAAATTTTTGTGTAGCTTCTACATGAAGTAGAGTAAGACTATAATGTAGTACCTTTTGTAGGAATATGTGAAATTCCTTTTTGAAACTTTTGGTACTGTAATCTCTTAAGCTCAGGTTAATCAACACGACTTATTACTCTGATTTATTCATATGAACGTTTAGTTCTCTTAATCGCACCTGTTAGTATGTTTGAGATAACGGGGTCTCACATTTAGTGGTATCAGAGCAGTGGTTAGATAACCAGGGAAGAGGGAAGGGTAGCCTTTAGAGACAAGTTGGCTAGGTATTCATTGTTGGGCATGTTATGCATGTGATGCATATTGTGTATAAGTGATATACTAACATGCTTTTGAATAAGATACTCTTGTTATCTAACGGCTTATATTATGAACTGCTTTTGGTATTGTTGTTAACTCTTGTGTTGCAGCATGACGGCTATTAACCCGGAGAACCTCAATGAAGAGGTAGGGGATATGGGCAGTATGAACGCTAGTATTGCTCAGACGAATCCATTACCACCACCTGCTGTAGGCTTGGAGCCTGTAGCACAGATACTGCTACCAGGGGAGATAAGTCTGACCCAGTTCTTGAGCTATCATCCACCGCTATTTGAAGGGACAGAGACTGGGGAAGCAGCCGAGGAATGGCTTGAGAGACTGGAACAGATATTCGTATCGTCACCCTGTGCACGGACTGTCTGGCTGAGGTTGGCAGAGTTCCAGTTAGCGAAGAAGTCTTCCATGTGGTGGAAGACAACAGTCATGGAGTTGAGAGCTCAGGGTATGACGGTGGATTGGACTGTATTCAGGACCCGGTTCCTTAACCGGTACTTTTCTGCGGCTGCCAGACAATTGAAGGAAGATGAGTTCAATAGTTTGAAACAAGGCAGCCTGTCAGTATCAGATTACGCTATGCAGTATTCCTCACTGCTGAGGTATGTACCTCATATTGCTGTCAGCAGTCATGTCAAGATGAGGAACTTTCTGAAGGGACTGAGGCCAGAGCTATTTGATCGGGTTGTCTCCAACAACCCCAGCTCTTTTGATGACGCCCTGACACGGGCAGAGTTGGCAGAGATTGCAGTGGGCGCGTACAAGGATGTTGTACCCCCTTTCGTACCACCACAGAGGCATGTTGCTAATAGTCTGAGGCCACGAGAGGATCAGTTCAAGGCTCGTGGAGCCTCATCATCTTCCAGATTTGGTGGGAAGAAGTCTCAGTGTCAGAAGCAAAGCAATCGGGGACCTACACAGGGGAGTAAGGCAGGAGGGGACAGGTGTGACCGCTGTGGAAGATTTCACTTGTCACGTGACTGCCGAGGCTGTTATGTTTGTGGCAAGGTGGGCCACTTTGCTCGGAATTGCCCCAATCGGGCAAGTCAGGCAGATTCAGGGCCGAATAGGCCAAGATTTGACTCTAGGACGGCACCACCGAGACAGCAGTTTGCACCTCGACCGCAGGGAGGTCAGGCGGCGGGACCGCCGCAAGGTCAGGTGTATGCACTGACTAGAGAGCAGGCTGAGGCAGCCCCGGAGGAGGTCATTGCTGGTACGTGTCATTTATTTACGTATCCTGCATTTATTTTGATAGATACAGGTGCTTCTCATTCTTTTGTATCTGTTGCTTTTGTGGAGAGACACCACTTGTGCTCGTCTCTGTTACCCACGCCTCTCATGGTCTCGACACCCACGGGAAAGAATGTGATTGCGGATCAACTGCTATCTGATTCCCTCATTTATTTTGAGGGCAATGATCTGAGGGCCGATCTGATTCAGTTAGAGATGGCAGATTTTGACTGCATTATCGGCATTGATGTGTTGAGCAGATACCGAGCTGTGGTAGATTGCCGACAGAGGATGGTACGTTTTCTATCTGATCAGGGGTTCCAGTGGACCTTTTATGGGGACGGCTCTCGTCCAAAGATTCCAGTGATCTCAGTGGTTAAGATGTCGCGGTTATTGGAACGCGGCCACACTGGGTACCTTATTTATACCGTGAATGTATCAGACGAAAAGGAAGTGAGAGCCGAGGACATTCCAGTTGTGGCGGAGTTCATTGATGTGTTCCCAGATGAGATTCCGGGGTTTCCGCCTGTCAGGGATGTTGAGTTCGCCATTGAGCTGCTGCCAGGGACTTCTGCTATATCCCGTGCTCCTTATAGGATTGCACCGGCAGAGCTGAGGGAGCTGAAGGTACAGTTACAGGAGCTCCTCGACAAGGGATACATTCGTCCTAGTGTATCGTCTTGGGGTGCACCAGTCTTGTTCGTGAAAAAGAAGGATGGTTCAATGCGTCTGTGCATTGACTACAGGCAACTGAACAAGGCCACAGTGAAGAACAGGTATCCACTTCCGAGGATTGATGATCTTTTTGATCAGCTTCAGGGTACAGAGGTTTACTCAAAGATAGATTTGAGGTCAGGCTATCACCAGGTGCGGGTTAGAGCTGACGATGTCCAAAAGACGGCTTTTAGAACTCGGTATGGGCACTACGAGTTCTTAGTGATGCCATTCGGGGTGACAAATGCACCTGCAGTCTTTATGAGCCTGATGAACAGATTCTGGAGTACCTCGATCAGTTTGTGATCGTATTCATTGATGACATCCTTGTCTATTCAAGGAATGAGGAGGATCATGCTGATCATCTGAGGATAGTGCTCCAGATCCTCAGAGATCATCAGTTGTACGCCAAACTCAGCAAGTGTGAATTCTGGCTGAGCAGTGTAGCATTCTTGGGCCATATCATATCACGAGAGGGGATATCAGTAGACCCGAGGAAGATAGAGGCAGTTATGGATTGGTCTGCCCCTACTTCGGTCAGTGAAATTCGGAGTTTTCTTGGTCTGGCTGGCTATTACCGACGTTTCGTCGAGGGTTTCTCAAAGATCGCCAAGCCACTTACACAGCTGACTCAGAAGGGAGTCCCTTTTTGTTGGACAGAGGCTTGTGAGCAGAGTTTCAGGGAATTAAAGCACAGACTGACTACGACACCAGTTCTAGTGATTCCCAAGGAGAACAAATGATTTGTTCTTTATACTGACGCATCGCTACAGGGCCTAGGATGCGTACTGATGCAGGACAGACATGTAGTGGCTTATGCTTCGAGACAGTTGAAGCCACATGAGACGAGGCTCTACAGTAAGATCGATCTGAGGTCGGAGTATCATCAGATTCGAGTTCGAGAGGATGATGTACAGAAGACAGCTTCCAGGACTAGATATGGACACTACGGATTCTTAGTCATGCCTTTTGGGGTGACGAATGCCCTAGCTGTTTTATGAGCCTGATGAACAGAGTGTCCCAACCATGTTTGGATCAGTTCGTCATAGTTTCCATTGACGATGTGCTTATTTACTCTCGAACTGAAGAAGAACACGTAAAGCACTTGAGAACAGTACTCCAGATCCTTAGGGATTGCCAGACCCCTGACACAGCTGACTCAGAAAGGAGTGCCGTTCTATTGGCCGAAGCTTGTGAGGAAAGCTTCCAAGAATTGAAGCGTCGTTTGACTACGACACCTATATTGGTAATTCCTTCTGAGGATAAGAAGTTTGCTATGTACACGACTGCATCACTGCAGGGTTTGGACTGTGTGTTGATGCAAGATAAGCATGTGGTGGCTTATGCATCGAGGCGGTTGAACCACATGAGGCTAGGTACCCAGTCCATGATTTGGAGCTGGCAGCCATTATATTTGCCTTGAAGATTTGGAGGCATTACTTGCATGGTACGTCGTTTGCCATCTACACGGACTATAAGAGCCTGAAGTTTTGTTCACACAGGCTGAGTTGAATAGGCAATTTGACAGCAGACGCCTTAAGTTGGAAGTGAAGTGTACTGCTGAGGACGCTATGTGTTATCAGCGATGATGACCTCTTGTTGCCATCTGGGCTATGATTTTGATGTGGACGCGTCGCCAGTGCGAGTGTCAACCTTGTTGACTGAGCCAGACATATTCAAGATTACCAGGAAAGCCCAGAGGTCAGAGAATGAGGTTCCGAGGTGGTCATTATTGGTACTTCGGGGTCAGCCATCAAAGTTAGAGTGGCTGAGGACGATTCCTTGAGATTGGACAACCGATGGGTAGTCCCAGATACGCCGGAGTTGCTTAAAGGAACATCGGAACGGGCTCATAGTAGTCGGTTCAATATCCACCCAGGAGGAAGGAAAATGTATAAGGACCTAAGTGATCAGTTCTGGTGGAGACGCATGAAGCACGATGTGATCGCTTTCGTTAAAAGATGTTTGATCTACCAACAGGTGAAGGCAGAAAGGCAGAGGCCTGGTGACGAGCTGAAGAGCTTGGAGGTACCTAAGTGGGAATGGGAGCACGTATCTATGGACCTTGTGACCCACTTGCCAAGGACGGCCTCTGGATTTGATGCGATCTGGGTGATCGTGGATATGCTAACAAAGGTAGCCCACTTCATCCTTTGTCATGTGTCTTTCACATACCTAAAGATGGCCCAATTATGTGTGCGAGATGTGGTGAGGTTTCATGGGGCTTCAGTCTCGATTGTGTCTGACAGAGACCCAAGGTTTGCTCCACATCTCTGGGAGGGTCTTCAGACAGCTGTGGGCACAGAGGTGAGACTGAGTACAACTTATCACCCTCAGACAGATGGTCAGACAGAGCATACCATACAAACGCTTGAGTACATGTTGAGGGCATGTGTTTTGGAGCTTGATACTCCGTGGCAAGATTCAGTGCCACTGGTAGAGTTCTCTTATGATAACAGCTATCAGGTGAGCATGCAGATGGCTCCATTCGAGGCCCTTGGTGGTCGACGTTGTAGGTCACCGTTGTACTGGGAGGACTTGGCTAGTAAGACGGTCAGAGGACCGGAATTGATTGAGGATATGGAAGAAAAGATTAAGTTAATACGTCAAAAGATGAAAGCGGCCCAGGATAGGCGAGCGGCCTATGCCAATGAGCGACGACGACCGCTAGTTTTCCAGTCAGAAGGCAAGGCCTTCTTGAAGATCTCACCCTCTAGGGGTGTGGTTCGGTTTGGTATTTAGGAGAAGTTATCTCCGATGTATGTTGGGCCGTATGAGGTATTGCAGCGTATCGGTACTTTGGCTTACCGTTTGACTCTACCGTCGTGTTTTGTTTGGTATTTATGTTGTCTTCCATGTCTCTATGTTGAGGAGGTATGAGCCAGATCGTTTTACAACCTTCAGAGGTTCAGTTGAATTCAGATGTATCCTATGCCGAACGACCAGTCAGAATTATGGATCGAGAGGATCGCAGACTACAAGGCAAGATTTTACCGATGGTCAAGTTCAGTGGGATCGTCGGGGTATCGAGGAGGCTACGTGGGAGACGGAGCGGCATATGGTACAGCACTCCCCGGAACTATTCTCTGGTATGTGATTTATGTTTAGTTTCTTTTGGGGTAAGTGCATGCGATTTCGAGGATGAAATCTTATAAGTAGGGGAGTAATGTGATGCCCCGAAATTAATTATATGCAATTTGGGCATTAATTATATTTATATGATGAATTATGTTGATAATTGATTTATGTATTGAAATTAATTATCATGTTGAAATGCTTAGTCACATGATGATAGGCGTGACACAGGGTTGCATTTCAGGGTGCATGTTATACATATTAGAAAATGAGGTGTTAACATGATTTAATTATGTTGACTGTTAATTATGAGGAAAGCTTGAATTTAAGGGAAGTTTGTAGCATGTTGTTAAATGCTTTTAAAATACCATATTGGGGTAATTTATACATCATGTTAACTTTGGGGTATAATTTTAATATTAACCTTATAACCCCCTTTTTCCCTCTATACCCACTTACTTTACCAATCACTTTTAAAATCCCCAATTCATTCCTCAACCCTAACCCATCTCCCATTTTCGAATCCAAGGAAGGAAGAAGAAAACTTCACAAAAACTTTGTTTGTGTGATCTTTGTTAGGATTTGGAGCCTACAAGAGGTATGGAACCATTCCTAAAGTTTTATGATGTTTGGTGTTGAAATGGGTTGATTTTGAAGTAAATTATGTGGGTTTGTTTTGGGTATATGTTGTTTATGGTTGGGGTATGATTTATGGTTATATGAGGATGTTTATTGAAGATTTGTAGTGATTTGGTATGGTTGGTGTTTGAATATTTGAGTTTGTTTGAGTTTGGGAAGGAGAAGGGTGAATAGTGCCCGAATATCGCGTGTGCAGAACTCGGCGATCGATCGGCGCCTTCAGCGATCGATCGCGAGCTGCAAGGGCTGAAGGCAGTAGCCTTCAGCGATCGATCGCGAGTTTGGCGCGATCGATCGGCGCAAACTCGGCGAACGATCGCGAATTGAAAAATTTTGTTGGACGAGGCAGTGTGATCTCGCGATCGATCGGGACTTCATGGAGATCGATCGCGAGACACCAAAATGTGTATTTTGATGTTTTGTGGGATTTTTGGATATTGGACTATAATTAGCTTCTAATATCGATTTGTATGGTTATGTAGAACCATCCCAGGTACCCACAACTTCAAGGAGATAAAGTTCTACAACTTCTCCATTTTTGGAATTAAGGTACGTAAGAGACGTACGGGCATCGGACGGTAAACCATACTCCTATATTATGATCATACTATGATTGTATAAGAATTTACGATGCTATGATGATGTGTATGATAAATAAAGATGATTTTCATAATGAATTAAGATGACGAGACGCTTACGATGATGTTATGATAAATGATGATGATGCTTATGATAAGTTACGATGACGCTTACGATGATGTTATGATAAATGATTATGATGTTTATATACTTGATAAGTGAAGATGATTTTTATGATGAATAAGATGATAAGATGCTTGATAAATAAAGATGATTTTCATAATGAATTAAGATGACGAGACGCTTACGATGATGTTATGATAAATGATGATGATACTTATGATAAGTTACGATGACGCTTACGATGATGTTATGATAAATGATTATGATGTTTATGATGAATTAAGATGAAGAGACGCTTACGATGATGTTATGATAAATGATGATGATGTTTATGATGAATTAAGATGAAGAGATGCTTACGATGATGTTACGATAAATGATGATGATATGACGTTACTATAACGATTATGATGAGACGATGATGTCTATGAGATGATAATGCTTATATGATAATGATGTTTACAAGATGATGATGTTTATAAGATGCTATGATGTTTATGATGAATATGAAACTATGTTCTTAAGAATGGTTGAATGTCCGGTGGTTATTATGGGCAAGCGAGGAAGGTCTTGCCGCTCACATAAATGAGCGATGGGGTACATCCGCTATCAAGGTGTAGCGAGGGGTATCATCCGCTGAGCGATAGGGTACATCCGCTATCAAGGTATAGCGATGGGTATCATCCGCTAAGCGAGGGGGTACATCCGCTATCAAGGCGTAGCGAGGGGTATCATCCGCTGAACAAAGAGATACATCCGCTATCAAGGCGTAGCGATGGGTATCATATGATGTGTTATGTCGAGCGAGGGGGCCAATTATACCGCTGTCATAATGGAACCCGGACAGTCCCATTTCTAATTAACATAGTTTGTTGTGAGCATATATGTGAAGTATGATTTTAATCATTATGTCGAGAACTAACGATTATATGCATGACCATGAAACAGGGACAACCAAAGAGGGTTAATGCGATTAACCAGGAAGTATACCTTACCCATTTACTTCATGCATTTATTTATATGCCATTACCCTATGATGTTGAGTAATGACGAATATGCTCACGATGGGTTGTTCCTGTAGGTACACATTTGGATTTGAAGGGCTAAGGGCAGTGTGAGGGCCCGTTCCTAATGTGGTGTTTAATTAACACATAATGATTAATTTGCGTAAATAGCGGAAGATTTATTTCAAAGGTCTTATCAAATGGCCCTAAAAAAAATTTTCGCTTTTAGGTGATACATATATAGTGATACTGAAAATACGTAATTCCAGTTTCCAATTTAACACGTTGAGCATAACATCCATGTCAAGTATAAATCAATCAGTAGTAGAATAATTAAAATACAGATACTCGGGGCATACCCCGGTAATTTAAAACATAAGTAAAAATATTCTAACAACTACTGGGACGCAAAACATAAAATATAAACCTGAGCTCGCTCACAAGGAGCTCTGGTATCTCTCGATGCGTCGCTGTAAGCATCGTCACTATGTCCTCCTGTAAAGCCTGTCATGTCCGAACAACAAAAGACATGACAGCCCCCACAAAGGGGGTCAGTACCCCAGTACGAGAAATAAATAAACCATGTCAAGTGACAAAGATCATGCAATGCATACCATGTATGAATGCGATGTATGAATGGGTACAAGGAATCGAATATCAAGATACCAAAAATCGGAGTCCAAAGGAAGGTATCATCAAATCATCAAAGCTCGAGCAGAGGGTGACAGTATACGTACATTGCGCTAGGAAAACTCATCCTATGTACGTTACTGCATCCAGCCCTCGTGTCTAGGTCCGGTCGCACCTGCACGTGACTACAGTTACTACCTATACTGCCTGTCATCGCCATGCTCGTCGTACCCGACACTCAGAGTAAGTCAACTCAGTCAAATCATGGATATCAAAGGAATGATAGATCAATATGATATGCCCATGAATCATTTATGCATCAAATGACATATGCAACTCAATATATCATGCAATCTCATGTGAAAGTATATACAAATCATGTAATTTCACATATCATGTAATCCAAGATATTCATCATGTCATGTAGTCACATAAGAATCATATAGTGACAAATAAGTCATATAAATCAAATAATGACATATAAGGCCATACATTAGCATCATTACACGTCTTTGCCAGACGTCATGATAAAACTCATTTCAACGTACCTCAAACCGTTAGCTAATTACCAAGTGATCCTCAACTCAATCTTAGGACTAATAAACCTGGCCATAACAGTTCCAAATACAACATAATGTCACATACTAGCCTTAAACATATCAAAATAAAACTCAAACTTAGACCCAAAACCAATTCTCTAAATTTCAGCCTGCGCAACCGTAGAGATCGGCTCATAACTTGTCCGATACTTAATAAAATCACATGGGTCCAATTTATTTTCAAAGATAACTCAAAAATGAACATTTCATCAGTTCAACTCATCTTCAAATTCGTTCATTTAGCCTAGGTAAAATGTCCAAGAACAATCTGCTGGAAAACAGGACAATTCACCAAATTCCAGCCTGACCCATTTTTGTATAAAATTCGTAGTAAATTCATATGATGTCCAAATGACTTGAGGCTAGTGGTAAAATCACGAAACCTCAAAGTACTACAGTTCCTATTTGAAGTCCAAAAGCTAGTTCGCTCATCTAGAGGTACATGCAAAACAAAGTATGACAGTTTTAGAAATACCTATACACTCTGTTTTGGCAGAGTGAGCAGTTTTAGTAAAAAGTGCATATCTTGCACAAATAAACTCCAAATCATGTGAGGCCAGTTTCTAATGCAAGATAACTCAAAGTTTTACAACTTGTATTCAGACACCAAGGTCAAAATCGTAGCACAGTTTGCCCAGATTTACCAAGAACACACTGCATGTGCAACCCGCCTACATGCATGTTCCAGATTGTGCACCTTGTGGTAAAAACATCATAACTCATTCATTTTAAGTCCAAATAGTCTCAAAATTTAACCACAGTACGAAAACACATATATCTACAACTTTTGTTTGAGGCTCAAAGTCAGAATCGGAAGTTACGTAAATCGAAATTTCGGAGCTACCTACTGCATGCAACAACATTTCTGCAGATTCTGTTTTAACAAAAATGACACCAACAAATTTCGTGTCTCCTCCTAAATTTCGACCCAAAATCTACAAAGTTCAACTAAATAAAGATAAGAACAGGTTCATACCCTTGTAGTTCTTGAAGACTCAAGCATCAAATTCACCATCAACACTCCATTCAAGCTTTCCAAGAATTTGCCACCTCTTCAACACTTCCAATTCTAAAATTTCTTGGGGATTCTTATCCCTCTCCTATAATGCTCTACAAATCTATAATTGCATGTATAATTTAACCAACTCTTCCCATGGAATTAGAGAGAGAGAGGTTCGAAATTTTGGAGAAAAGAAGTGGGAAAAATCTGAAATGGAAAATGGTAAAAAGGAGTTGCCTTGCATGGTGGGTTTGGCATGATTTGATGGAATGAAAAGAATTGCAATTCCAATGCTGAAATCTGATGCTTGGGCGTGAGTTTCAAGATTTGTAGGATAGAATTTGTGTGCAAAATGTCATGCAAGAACCCACATGTCATGTGGTCTAAGTGTCCAAATTAGTGATGTAGGATTTTAGTGTTCTAATCCAACTTAGTGCATGTCTTGTATGACAAAATTGTCATGGTACAATATATTTATATATATGTATGTTTCGTATATATGTATACATATTTACAGATATTTTGCTTTATTTATCCCAATCGATGCAAAGCGTCGTGATCCGGAGCAATCAATTTGAATTCTCGGCTTTTAATCACCCGGGTTTGCTAACTCGTGATTAATCAAAATTAATTAGCAACGGGGCCTTACACTTCTTCCCCTCTTAAATGATTTCGTCCTCGAAATCGCAAAACTGAGTATAACTCAAAAAAAAAAATTAAATCATATGAGATGTCTCAATTTCATTCATAGATACATAAGAATCATCATGTATCAGTGCCAAATGTTGTGGTAGTGTCAACGATGTACCACTGAACCAAACTTCTCTATGACTCCATAAGGTTCAAAATATCGAGGCAATATCAAACCTCACTTAACGAATCATATTGATCATCGCAAATGTAATATTTCCGTATTTACCTGATTCTCAACTCGAAGTGTAACGATATATTTCTCTTTGGCGTAGCAAATCTGCTCACCTCAAGCCAAATTTTAATCGTTTTCGCAGAAATTTTATCGTTCCTGGCATTTTTTTTTTCTCAACAATTTTAAGTTACGCCAAAATTTCTTATCAATTTTCTATCATCACATCAGCGATCGGTAATTCTGGCTCTGCAAAACCTGAACCGATGCCATCCCAAAAGTTTTCTGAAACTTAAATTATAGGTAAATTCTACTGGTGAATAGTGATTTCTGTCAATTCAAACTAAATTCACCACTATTAATCGAGACATAACTTCCAAGGTCTGGATATTTTCTCAGTTGATCCATCTGTATGGGTATGCTAAGTAATACTCATTGATAACTTAGTACCTATGACATTCTGAAAATAGTTTTCGAATTCTGATACTATCCTCGGATCTCAATCAGATACATCTGTTACAGAAACTCACTGTAACTAAACCACATTATCCATATCTTAAACATGTCGTCCACTCATAGACATATAGACTATCACATGAAATCAATATCTTGTATTGAATAGTCAATCAATTTCGATTCAACTTGTTTCACAATCTCAATTTGTAAATATTTGAGCTATAAAACTCAAAACTAGAAATTTTCCCAAATTCATTGTGGTACTTACAAATCCTGTAATATCCCATTAGGGCTCGTATTTTCATCTTGACCTGCTGACATGTCAAACAATTTACCACGAAATTTCAAAAATTTCTTTCTTTATACCATCCCGTCAGAAATAGGATCTCAAGAATGATACGTCTCATCATTCCCAGAATAACACTATGTCATCTATAGCGTGCTTTCTACAGTAATACTTCTTTCGAATTGGTAGGATTCGATGCTATTTACTGATTGTTCAATCGCAACCCGCCACTAAATTGCATACTAAAAATCTAGTTGGTTGATAAAACAGAACCAATTTCTTCACTCAATATCTGTATGGTCTGTTTTTCGAGTCTTTCCGATCTTCGAAATTTGAGGTGATCAAATTGCAAAGCATATATTGATGCTATCATCGCACCTTGCACTTTTCGGTTCACTAGTTTCATTTTCCCTGATTGATATTGACTACCAAAGTCAGATTCTTTAATAGATCTAGTCATCGCTTATATCTCAAGTTCAACTCTGACTGAATAATAGATATTTTAAACTCCAAAAATCAGAGTATATCATAAATTGTTCGCCACACAGTTACGTTGCCACATCTTCAAGGCAAAAATAATGGCTACAAGCTCGAGTTCATGAATATGATATCATGATTCTTTCAGCTTCAACTATCTCACTCAAGCATATGCAATCATCTCCTCATGATCCATTTCAATATATATCAAATCTTTGACCAACTTATTTGCACACCCTGACCTTTTCAACAAAATCAACATTGGGGCTGTAGTTCACTTCCATTTTAGTTATGAAAACCGCTTCCACATGCATCTGACCAAACAAACACAAATTTCTTCTTGGTCAATTGGTTCATCCTTCCAAAAAAGCCTGCAATATCTGGTAAAACTCATAAAACTTCGTATCTCGAGTATACTTGTTACTCTTGGCCAAATTATTACTACATCTACTTTACCGGGATCAACAGGTATCAGGTGAGCTAGTATCACCGATTAACGCTCCATTCACCCAAGATTTACACTTCGATAACGTGGTATACACTTTGAGCTTCACGAAGCGTCTGAAGAACCAGTCGTAGATGTTCTATGTGGTTCCTTCCTCGTATACACTAGTATACCACTGATGAATATGATTACACTTCCGCCCAAATAACTCTACCAGTATAATTGTCAGACCACACGACATTTCCAAAAATTCAAAATGTGTATATCTGGTTTGACCAATTGCCTAGAGAATATTTTCTCTTATGACTCAAACTGATGGCAACCAGAGTAAAACTCGTTCTTTTTATACGTCGAAGTTCCTTACAACTGATCAAATACTTATAGAACTTAGGCAGTGAGTATTTATTCTTGACAGTAGTCCGATTCAACTGTCTTTGGTCGATACACATCTTCATAATATCAAGAACAATGCTGATGTTTCCTCAAGTGACATACTCAAACATATCTACTCGTATCAAGGAGATTATGCAATTATTCTTCTGCATCTGTCAAATCTGTTGATGGCAGTTCGTACAATGCTTTTGATATTTAATCTATTCTTTGACATCAACAAAAAGTAAAAATCGAATTCCTTCTTTAGTGGAGATTCTATTATTTCCTCAGGAAAATCTCGGTAAGTTCCTTACCATTAAGATATCAGTCAACCTCGACTCTTTTTGGTAAGCATTAACTGCTTATTATCAAATAACCCTCGTTTTCCAAGTATTGCAATCTTAGCTTGCTATTCGTGGTGATAAACATTTCATTTGTAGCCACAATATAATCAAAAATTCATTATACTCTGAAATCAACTCTAATACTTCGAAACTTATCACAGTATCTATGCCCTTGATACAATCAAAACCATCTATGGCCAACACCATTGAATTCGAATCCACATCACTATCATTAAACTGTAATCTGCAGTTCATTGTTGCAAGTGTGGATAGTATAATTATCACTGCTGGTGTATTTTCCCAATCATCATTATAAATGCACATTTGATGCAATATAGCAAACCAATGATTTTATCTCAAATCAGACTCGTGCCGTGTGACCAATACACAACATGTATCTGTGATCACTAGCATCTCTATCATTGCCAAAATCGAAATTGTTATATATCCTGGAGACATCTCAATCCCATTGTCAAGGTATACTCTCTGGTCTACAGGTAATTAACTGCTGCTGAAACTGAGTGGTCGGAAAGAATAACCACCATGATATCTACCCCTAGCTCAAGGTATTTGTTGTTATGGCTGCATCTATTCCCGAGTAAGTAACAGACATGCTCTGACTGGCCACAATCGATACCAGTTCCTATTATTCTTTCAAATAGATCAGTAGATATTTACATCCACAGTGACCTCGAAAAGTTTGGTATTCTACAATCTCATAGTACCTCTAGAACTACTAGAGCTGGATAAATTTGAGTGATACTTCTGAAACTTTTCCAGGATTACTTGGATTATCCCAATGATAGTCACTTCATTAATCTTTAATCCAGTTCTAATTACTTCGCACCACCTTGGTGTCTTATTGTTCAGTCGGTATCTAATCTCTTCACTAGTGAATAGCTATCGAGATTAAGCAGATATTTCCATTTCTCAAGTCCACGATAAACGTTTATCATTTTCCATGTAATCAACATGACTTTCTCGTAAATATTCTTTCCTGTGTTAACAAGAGGGAAAACTCTTCTCCCATCACTACCATTACTCTAGATACTCTCATCTAGAAGAGTTAATCATGTAGTATTTATTCATAAGTTGGACATAGAAACTAGAACTGAATTACGACAGTCCCCCAATCCAAGTCCTCAGTCAAACAATTCTCGTTGTTTCTCACAACAACTATACTCGATCATTCAATTGAAAAAATCGCTAGTTTCAATATTCTCAAGTTCTAAATTATCATCTTGGCGTACACAGGTTTTGACGTAAACTCATACGTATAACCTTGGTCTTTCAGACTTAAATTCCTGATGTCAATCGACACAAAGCGTTTTAACTAGTTCTAGTGTCATCCCACTATTCACAAGGATTAAGTCCCAAAGTGATAAATAGAAGTCTCAAAAGTTATCACTATGTTATAATTCAATTAACAGTTTACAGTGCTTACAGGTACAATAAATGGCTCTTAAAGTCTGTATCGCTACTACCTGTCCAACACTAACTGTTCATCATAAAATCAAAACATCAATCTCAAGTCAGAGATGTTCTCATCACTTATTCTACATCATCATCCGGTCCGCAACTATCAATGCTAACAAATAAATTTTTCAAATTCTCAAGCTTGTATGCAACTCAGCATTCAAATTTTCTAGATTCTATGCAACTCAGCATTCAAATCCTCTACATTATATGCAAATCAGCATATTAAAATATTCAGAGACATGACAACTCGCTATCCTTGCTTAATAATCCATTACATGTCTAACAGTTCATTATCTAACATGTAATCATAGCAGGCAAGAGCATATAAAATCACATAGTCAGACACATGCACAAACAATTCATTTGTGTCTACTCTCAGTGTCCTAACTCTAGTTCGAGCATATCCCAGACTATGCTCTGATACCATAATGTGAGGGCCCGTTCCTAATGTGGTGTTTAATTAACACATAATGATTAATTTGCGTAAATAGCGGAAGATTTATTTCAAAGGTCTTATCAAATGGCCCTAAAAAAAATTTTCGCTTTTAGGTGATACATATATAGTGATACTGAAAATACGTAATTCCAGTTTCCAATTTAACACGTTGAGCATAACATCCATGTCAAGTATAAATCAATCAGTAGTAGAATAATTAAAATACAGATACTCGGGGCATACCCCGGTAATTTAAAACATAAGTAAAAATATTCTAACAACTACTGGGACGCAAAACATAAAATATAAACCTGAGCTCGCTCACAAGGAGCTCTGGTATCTCTCGATGCGTCGCTGTAAGCATCGTCACTATGTCCTCCTGTAAAGCCTGTCATGTCCGAACAACAAAAGACATGACAGCCCCCACAAAGGGGGTCAGTACCCCAGTACGAGAAATAAATAAACCATGTCAAGTGACAAAGATCATGCAATGCATACCATGTATGAATGCGATGTATGAATGGGTACAAGGAATCGAATATCAAGATACCAAAAATCGGAGTCCAAAGGAAGGTATCATCAAATCATCAAAGCTCGAGCAGAGGGTGACAGTATACGTACATTGCGCTAGGAAAACTCATCCTATGTACGTTACTGCATCCAGCCCTCGTGTCTAGGTCCGGTCGCACCTGCACGTGACTACAGTTACTACCTATACTGCCTGTCATCGCCATGCTCGTCGTACCCGACACTCAGAGTAAGTCAACTCAGTCAAATCATGGATATCAAAGGAATGATAGATCAATATGATATGCCCATGAATCATTTATGCATCAAATGACATATGCAACTCAATATATCATGCAATCTCATGTGAAAGTATATACAAATCATGTAATTTCACATATCATGTAATCCAAGATATTCATCATGTCATGTAGTCACATAAGAATCATATAGTGACAAATAAGTCATATAAATCAAATAATGACATATAAGGCCATACATTAGCATCATTACACGTCTTTGCCAGACGTCATGATAAAACTCATTTCAACGTACCTCAAACCGTTAGCTAATTACCAAGTGATCCTCAACTCAATCTTAGGATTAATAAACCTGGCCATAACAGTTCCAAATACAACATAATGTCACATACTAGCCTTAAACATATCAAAATAAAACTCAAACTTAGACCCAAAACCAATTCTCTAAATTTCAGCCTGCGCAACCGTAGAGATCGGCTCATAACTTGTCCGATACTTAATAAAATCACATGGGTCCAATTTATTTTCAAAGATAACTCAAAAATGAACATTTCATCAGTTCAACTCATCTTCAAATTCGTTCATTTAGCCTAGGTAAAATGTCCAAGAACAATCTGCTGGAAAACAGGACAATTCACCAAATTCCAGCCTGACCCATTTTTGTATAAAATTCGTAGTAAATTCATATGATGTCCAAATGACTTGAGGCTAGTGGTAAAATCACGAAACCTCAAAGTACTACAGTTCCTATTTGAAGTCCAAAAGCTAGTTCGCTCATCTAGAGGTACATGCAAAACAAAGTATGACAGTTTTAGAAATACCTATACACTCTGTTTTGGCAGAGTGAGCAGTTTTAGTAAAAAGTGCATATCTTGCACAAATAAACTCCAAATCATGTGAGGCCAGTTTCTAATGCAAGATAACTCAAAGTTTTACAACTTGTATTCAGACACCAAGGTCAAAATCGTAGCACAGTTTGCCCAGATTTACCAAGAACACACTGCATGTGCAACCCGCCTACATGCATGTTCCAGATTGTGCACCTTGTGGTAAAAACATCATAACTCATTCATTGTAAGTCCAAATAGTCTCAAAATTTAACCACAGTACGAAAACACATATATCTACAACTTTTGTTTGAGGCTCAAAGTCAGAATCGGAAGTTACGTAAATCGAAATTTCGGAGCTACCTACTGCATGCAACAACATTTCTGCAGATTCTGTTTTAACAAAAATGACACCAACAAATTTCGTGTCTCCTCCTAAATTTCGACCCAAAATCTACAAAGTTCAACTAAATAAAGATAAGAACAGGTTCATACCCTTGTAGTTCTTGAAGACTCAAGCATCAAATTCACCATCAACACTCCATTCAAGCTTTCCAAGAATTTGCCACCTCTTCAACACTTCCAATTCTAAAATTTCTTGGGGATTCTTATCCCTCTCCTCTAATGCTCTACAAATCTATAATTGCATGTATAATTTAACCAACTCTTCCCATGGAATTAGAGAGAGAGAGGTTCGAAATTTTGGAGAAAAGAAGTGGGAAAAATCTGAAATGGAAAATGGTAAAAAGGAGTTGCCTTGCATGGTGGGTTTGGCATGATTTGATGGAATGAAAAGAATTGCAATTCCAATGCTGAAATCTGATGCTTGGGCGTGAGTTTCAAGATTTGTAGGATAGAATTTGTGTGCAAAATGTCATGCAAGAACCCACATGTCATGTGGTCTAAGTGTCCAAATTAGTGATGTAGGATTTTAGTGTTCTAATCCAACTTAGTGCATGTCTTGTATGACAAAATTGTCATGGTACAATATATTTATATATATGTATGTTTCGTATATATGTATACATATTTACAGATATTTTGCTTTATTTATCCCAATCGATGCAAAGCGTCGTGATCCGGAGCAATCAATTTGAATTCTCGGCTTTTAATCACCCGGGTTTGCTAACTCGTGATTAATCAAAATTAATTAGCAACGGGGCCTTACAGGCAGGGTTGAAGAAGTGAGCTTCGAGATGCCTTATGAATTAGGATTCAGGAATTGGTATAGTCTCTACTCCAGGAGTAGTATAATTCTATAGTGCCATTCATTTGAGAATGTAATTAATTTGCTTGAAGTTTTATTTTGGCCTGTAATTCTAATAACTCGCGTAATAACCGGAGCCCTAAGAGATCATCAATGCATGTTTAGTCCCTAATATGTTGTCAATATGATGTTAAGGTAGGAAGGCTCTACAGTAGATTTAGTGGTTTTACATTTCGGGGTTCCGGTGTTGTAGCACTCGATGGTCAAGGGGTATCGATGAGCAGCAAGTTTCGATACCTAGATTCAGTTATCCAAAAGGATAGAGAGATTGACAGTGACGTTAACCACAAGATTCAGGCTGGCTGGTTGAAATGGAGAAACGCAACCGGAGTTCTATGCGATCGTAATATCCCGCTGAAATTGAAGGGAAAGTATTATAGAACCGTTGTTAGACCTGCAATACTATATGGTACGGAATGCTGGGCACCCAAGGGGAATCACATCCAAAAGATGAGTGCGACAGATATGTGTAGCTTGTATAGAAGAAAAGATGCAAGAAAATCACTTACGTTGGTTTGATCATGTTCGACGTAAGCCCAGCAGTGCCCTGTGCGTCGAGTGGAGTCCATGGATTTCGGCCAATTCACGAGAGCGAGATGACGACCGAATAAGACATGACTCGAAGTTATACGCAAAGACTTGAAGTGCAAGGGGATTACAGAAGATATGTTGACCGATAGAAGCGTTTGGAGAAGAGTGACACATGTGTCCGACTCGACTTGATTCTCTATTGTTCATGTAGCCTACCCAGTTCATTGAGATTAAAGACTTATTTATTATTGTTGTTGAATTAAATTTGATCCTAAAATATTTTAAAAGTATAATATACATATTGTGTGTATGTAGACGTGTTAGTGTCTGTATTTATTGTATTTATATGTGTACATATAATTTTATATAAAATACATTAATTTACAATTTGCGATCAAAATATGTCTCAGTTCTTTGGTTTTGCTTGCTGCTTCAATATTTATGAGGCACGCAGCAACAGTCTTTTGAGCGTGAGGTTTTTTAAAATTGAAGGTTTGATTTTACGTGGTGTAATACCGTGAAGTTGTCCGTGATGACATTTCACGCATGCTTTCGCGGAAAATGATACTCTAGCATTATAGTATTATCCTCGTCTTATATTCAATAGCTCATATTTGATTTGGATGTGGTCCACGTAAAAAAATTGGATATCACACATCCACATCAACTTCGAACCATTGAATCTAACATAGGAGTATTACTTATGCTAGGTTGAAATCACCATGTTCAAAGTTGAGTACAATGGGCGGACACCATGATTATGATGATACCTTCAGAGACAGTGTCTTGTGTCCAACATTGATCACATCAATGATGATGTATATATTAATTATATTTTAATGTTTGGCTTTACAATAGTACCTTTCGATTGATAAAACCAAAAATAATTTTAAAAAATAAAAATTGAAATGGACCATGCCTTTCGTGAAAACCGGCCGTGCGACACCTCTAAATTCCAATAAAGTAACTTCTTGAATCCGTCGGTGCTTCTTGTTTGTGAGATTGGATCTAATATTTCTTTCATATATTTGATTTTAAACAAAACAATAATAATAAGCTCAGGCCCTAAATAAAAGTAAATAAGTAATCGTAGACAATTAGATTAAACACAATTCTTGACCACAAAAAGTCAAAATTTTCTTATAATGTTACATGACCTAATTAGTTTAATAATACCGACCATATTGTCATTGAACTTAATTAATCTATGAATCACTAAACATCTTAATCACAAATAAATAAAAACATATTGATATAAGGGTATAATCTTCCATGACTATAACTTTTAAGACTAAATGTTGGGGTACAAAATTGTCCTTGCTGTGTGATCGATTGAAACGTGGTGCTTATGCTGCTGTATGGTTTAAAAAGATTTGAGTTGCACCGTTACTATCAGTTATAGCTTTTTGGTAAAACGGCAAGCTGTTGATCCTACAATTGGTATCAGAACCAATGTCACGTATATGATTCTCATTAATTGCAGGGTGTGCAATTATTGAGATGAAGATTGTTGGGATTAACAATTACCCTTGCTGTGTGATCGATCGAAACATGATGCTTGTGCTGCTGTATGGTTTAAAAAAATTGACTTACACCGTTTTCATCAGCTATAACTTTTGGTAAAGCGGCAAGCGTTTGATCTTCTACTAAAAGTCCATAAGCAGATAACTAAGCTCAATAAGTTACATCCAATATGAATGATACTAATTAATTGAAGAGGGACCAGATAAGATCAATTACCCCACAACCACTCTTAATTAAAAGATATCATTAAAAGATTTATTTGGCTATCCAGAAAACGAGTAACTTCTTATCGGGAAAAAAAATTCTCCTAGGTTCAGGTCCTGTTAGTTCGTTTCTCCAGTACATCCATCGATTTACCTGGTGGCGGTCCTGAGGGGCCGGGGTCGTCACCCAAAAATTAGTCAGGTGCAAGCCTGGATACCTTGTTAAACAAAAATAAAAAATCTATATTTTTTTATCATAACTTGTTTAAAATTTTAAATTTAATTTTATTTATGATGTTTTTTTTAATACATGGGATGGGAGTTAAATGTCTTAGACTTGAGACCAGATGCTTTAAGTCAGCACCTGATGCCACTTTTGACTTGATATGAGCGACTGATGTCTTTATTTTTATAATATCATAGTTCAATTTTCATAGGAGCCATTCTTTTTAATGTTTTTGGATTCGTAGACGGGCAAAAAAAAACATAAAAAATTGGGGGAATACAATTTTAAGAGAATAATATGTATTTTTGGGGGATAAAATATAATTTTACGAATATTAAAGTTTTTTGAGGGAAGAGTAATTGTCCTCCCTCGCGGGCCTATACATCCGCCCTTGTTTGCAGACCATGTATCTTTAATAACTTAATATGTCACGTTACATAGTTGGATTTCTTAACAACTTTTTAATTAATTAATAAGCATTACATAGCTTAAAAAATCGAATTAGTTTACTTATAACATAACTTATATAATATGCTATGTTTCTTTTACGAAAATAATATATTCTATGCTTGTAGCATTCACAATATTAATTAAATATTTGTTACATATTTCGTAATAATTAATATATTCACCTTTGTAGATATTGACAGTATTATTCAAAATTTAAACTCGATGGCATACTGTAAAGATTCCCAAAGTAATAGGCCCTTAGTTTTTTTATTTTTTATTTAAAGGAAAACCATATATTTCATTAAAAAGCCCCAAAAACATTATCAAGAATTACCGTGTTGGATATACAGTGGAATTGCCCAATAGTAACTATACGAGCTGTCACTTAAACTATTCACTGCACCATTGTTTTTTATCAATATTAGTCCAAAATTTTTGTTTCTAATCAAAAGTGGTCTTAAATACTCATATTCAATTATTGATTATTTTTGTTAAATATTTTTTTGTGGGACTAAATTTGTTAAAAACTAATTTCTGTAAGATTATATTTGATTAATTCTAAATTTTGGGATTAGTATTGAAAAAATTAATATTATATTAACAACTTTTAAACTTTACCCTTATATATATGAGACATCATTCACTACAAAATTTATCGAAATTACAAAGGCAAATATTCCCTCACTAATTGAAATGTGATGTACCGATTATATCTTCTCTTGTGTTGTTTGGTCTGGACTCTGGTCCAAATAAGTTTACTTAAATAAAGTGAAGAAAACTATTAATAACAAAAATAGAATTGATAAGTACAATGTAGGTCCCATTTTTATACAATCAATCTTATAAACACCAATATAGATACAAATATATACATATATATTTTTGTATCTTGATCTTTACAAACACCCGATCCACATAAATATTTCTCCCCAAGGCCTAGTAGCCTAAGTGGTACCTGAGTGTTCAAAGTAGCACCTGGTCTCTGGAACGAGACCCCTTTCCATCCCCTTTGTATAAAAAAAAAAGTACAAGGATAATAACGAGATAGAAAAACAAGATAATTGCAACCTTAATTTCCCACAAGAGAATATATCTACATTTTTCATGCAATTGTGCAAATTGATACCGCAGCAACGATATTATTATAAATTGAATTAAATTAGATTCGCTTAAGTATTGCTCCTGAATGATCCCAAAGCCTATAGAGCTGAGGCCCTCAATATGTACTCGTGGTAGATTGCAGCGATCGCAGCTCCAATAAAAGGCCCCACCCAGAAAATCCACTGCACACATCAAACAACATTTTTTCTGAAATCTGTGACTAACTACAATTCGTCATTTTAAGAGCCTTCGACTTTATCGAAATGGATAATGCTCATTGTTCATTTTACATAGACTCGAGTTTGAATCGCGCTTTACGTAAAAAAACAATTTAGCCCCTCCCAAGTAAAAAAAAAATCATTTTAAGGAATATTCGATTAAAAAGATATACAGAAAAATTCATGAACTTATCCTTGTTGTAGATTACGGCGGCGCCGAAGCTCCTGGCGGGGTTGATGCATGTGCCGGTGACAGGGATGGTGGCAACGTGAACCATGAAAACGGCAAAACCAATTGGAAGTGGAGCCAACACCTAATTCAAAACTTTAATTATTAGGGCATTGTTATTCTCACAAGTTATCTGATATCCGAATTATAATCAGATTACAATTATGGTCGAAAATAAAATATATTGTAAGCTTACTGTATGTCAATCTATCAAATTAGACCGTTGAATGATTAAAGTGATACTCTTAGGCCACATCATTTCTCGACGTAGCATTTCTGTTGATTCAACTGAGGCGCAGTAGTGTTAAACTAGCTAAGAACTACCAATGTTCATGAGGCCCGATGTTTCATGGTTTAGCGGGATTCCAAAGGTCGATTTATCGGAATATTTTGTTTTTGAAAATGGTTAAACCTATTACTCTAGTGACACTGAAAAGTTGAAAAACTAAAATATATATCTTACCATGCGGATGAATGAATTATTATCCTATATCATAAGAATACGCAAACTGGTTCTATATAATTTTCTTACCAATCCACTTGCTCAATTATATACAAACTCAATATTTTCTGAATAAAGAATACATAAACTAACATACTAATTATTTAAACAAATTTTATTAAATTGATTTATGAATACACCCAAATCGGATTCATACAAGGTAGATCAGCAAATCATTATTATTTTATTTTGAAAGCCTAATGAACAAATTATTAATGTCCCCAAAACTTGTATTTTCTGCACGATCACTTCTATGCTACTCCATGTGGTAGTGTTTTATGGGATAAATCAATGGCAAAAGGTTTTTTGACCTATCATTTTGAGCCTTAAATTTACTATGTGGGTACTACACATGAGTCTCTTTCTGCGGTTTGTTTGATGATACCCTTAAGGGTAGTGCCCTTAGGTGATAAGTTGAGACATGACTAACCGTTTGTCAGTATAGGAACCAGCTGACACAATGTGCTGGAAAAAAATATATGAAATTTAATAAAATTATGTTACTTAATGAATCATATATAGAGGGTAAGTATTTTTTTCCATTGGATTATACCTCTTTTTTAATATATATTTTGTTTCCTTCTAAAAAAAATTATAATTTTACCTCAGCTTTTTAAATTTAATAGAATATCAGGAAGCGAATGGGATTGCGCCACACATCACCTCGCTAATCTAACGATAGAAAATTTGATGCTTCATTTAAGGACGAAACATGAAATTACGTGCACATCCCCCTATTATTATATTATTAAACAATAGATATATACAAACAGTACTGGCCCAACTTCACGTGCGATCACGCTCCCCACAAATGCTGGCCACGTGGAATAAAACCAAATATGGATGGACACGTGTTGGAATTTCTTGGAAGCCTCAACTGGAGAGCTGAACCAGGTCAGGTGCATCTCTCCTAAGCGACAAGTTTTAAAGCCTCTCTGTTATACGATCTTACTAATATGCCCCTCGGGGTTCTTTTTTGGACGTACTCGAAATTTGGGGACACGTGTATGTCGTAAATACTAATAATGTAATTGCCATGAGTTTGCGATTTTCTGCCCCAGACAGCTTCTTTTTTCAATCGTTTTTTTCATGTTGGGGATTTTGGATTCGAGAGCTTTGTACGATTTGTATTCCTTTTCAGAATGTGTCTCTCATGTATCCTTTTGTGTACCTTCTGTGGATTTGGAAGACAATTCCCTCCCGCGACCTTTTTATGACCTGCTTTGGTTGAGGGGATCTGCTTGGCACCGATGGTCCCTGCACTTTTAAGTCAACGATGTTACACTCCTGTTTTGTTGCTTTCTTTTCAAGAATCTTTTAGTTAGGGCTATCGTTTTGCTGTCTGGCACTTGTATTTCTAGTTTTGTTGTTATTTGTTGTTGTTTTTCTGTTGCTCTTCTTATTTAGTCATGTATCCGTTGTTTTCTAATTATTCTAATATAATGTTTCTGTTCAAAAAAAAAAAAAAAACTAGACTCAGTTAAATATAGTTAAATATTGAAAATAGAACCGAGTATCTTAGTTTTGAAAAGTGTGTAAATGGTGGTTTTTTTTAACAGATGAGCAGTTATTAAATATTTTCTTCGCATAATGTCTCGAACTTAAAGTCTTTTTAAAATGAATGTGAGTTCTTACCATCTAGGTTAGACCCAAAAGCTCATAAATATTAGCTTTTAAATATTATTTGGAGTGTATTTATTTTTGTAAAAAAAATGTTTTTAACCCATAATGTATTAAATCATGATATGTAAATTTTTTAAATCTATATAATTTGCTCTAATTAAAACTCGTTATTGGGTCAATTATAGTAAATGGGAACTGGCCGTTAGAAAGGTTTGGGGTCAAATTTGTAACTTCACCATGGCTTGCAGTTGCAGAGAAATTAATTTTACGAAGCAGAAAGACAGTTTAGAGAGAGAGAGAGAGAGAGAGAGAGAGAGAAGCTTATCCATTTCAAACCCCCTTTTTAAAGAGCAGATCAAACCCCATATCTCACACCACGACAGTCTCCCGATAAAATCTCCCAATTCTTCTTCTCCAAAATCTCTAGATTTTCGTTTTACATGTCGGCATTCCTCCCCACTGGTTACCCACTCGCTAACGACTCAACGATCTACGAGATCGACGAGTCTGATATCTGGGACACCGCGACTCGCTCGGCTTCTACGGATTACCTTAAGCAGACTTCGAGAGTTCCCAGGAAGCTCTCGATCGCTGGGGCTAGGGGAGTAGTCGGATCTCCGGCTTCGCTGCCGGTGAACGTCCCAGACTGGTCGAAGATACTGAAGGACGAGTACAGGGAGAATCAAAGCAAAGACAGCGATGACGATTATGAGGAGGACGAGGGGGAGATGGGGAATTGGATTCCGCCGCACGAGTTTTTGGCACGGCAAATGACGAGGACAAGGATCGGGTCCTTTTCAGTGCACGAAGGGTTTGGGAGGACTCTGAAGGGGAGAGATCTCCGCAGGGTTAGGAATGCGATTTGGCTGAAAACTGGGTTCCTGGATTAATGATCATTCATGGAGGTTTTGATTTTGATGGAAAATTAATGTAATTCTAACAATTTGATGATAGATTCAGAAATCTGTATAATTTTAGCCAAAAACAAATGTATCAACGTTTAAATCGCAGTGATAATCTTGATCTGAATTATGCTGTATTATCTTCATCTTATCAGTTAGAATCTATTGATACTTGGCAATCAAGTAGATATTCAGTCTGCAATTGTTGTTGTATAATCAATCGCCATTCAAAGTCATCTGAAGTTCATAGCTTCTCACGATTTCACCACTTGTCAAACGTCAATGGCAAAATCCGCCATTGATGATCCTCTAAGCCCATATTTCCTGCATTATTCATATCATCCTGGGTTATCTTTAACGTCTCAACCATTGATGGGAGATAACTACGTCTCCTAGACCAGGCAATGCTCCGGTAGCACTCTCGGTGAATAACAAATTGGGATTTATCAATGGAAGGTACTGATGCAAATCTTCTTAATTCTTGGATTCACGACAACGATGTGATTATTTCATAGATCATCAACTCAGCATCCAAAAAGATATAAACCAGCATCATTTTTTTTCTTCTGAAAGTGTCGTAGAGATATGGCAAGATTTTAAAGAGCGATTCCAACAGACGAAAGGGGCACACATTTTTGAACTGCGGCGTGACCTGATGAATCTAACACAAGTTCCAGACTCGGTCAATGTATATTTCAGAATACTCAAGACATTCTGGGATGAGTTGAGCAATTTCCATCCCTTCTTGCTATTGTGGAAAATGCACATGTGAATGAGTCGCAATTATTAATTCATTTCACCAGAAGAATCTGTCATGATATTTTGTTGGGTTTGAAAGAATCTTTCACTCAGATAAGGGGGTCAAATATTGCTATTAGACTCAATTAACGAAGTTTTCTCTCTAGTTTCACAAGAAGAACGTCAAAGGACTGAAAACTCATCCAACAATGAGAATTCTCTCAAACGCTCAGCAAGGAATACTATCAACAACTGATGCACATGTTTCTACACATCTATCTGCATCAAAATCAACTTCAGAAGCCTTAAACTTGGCTTTAACCCGTTAACAAGGCAATACTAATACAAATGTACTTATTACACATTGATTCAAGCACCAAAAAAAAAAAATTCATTGTTAAAATTTGTAACTGAAATGATATTCCAAATCCAGCTTAACGAAAAATGTCGAGTTCGATTTGAGTTTATTCAAGTTGTCTAGAGACATTGTCCTGTAAAATTCATTACTTCGGACTAAAGATGAGTGATATCACCAAAATTTGCAGTGACTTGCTGATATCAATTGAGAGGGGGTTCACCTCTCTCTCTTTTCCAACACTCAATATAACAGTAGGGATGTCAGTAAATATCTTCTGCGATGACCTGAAAATACGAAACAATAGTGAGAAGGGTGCTGAAAGTTTTTCCGGCGGGTCCCCTCCGACGCTCAAGTCAGGCGAGAGAATATGAGGAGATATATATGTGACAATTATGAATTAGAGAGCCTAATTGATACCCCAAACCTGGTATTTATAGGCGGAGACCTAAGAGTTGTATTGCGGCAATGACTCTTTTCATGTTTATCCAAATCTTACCCAGATATGTCAAGATCTTGTGAATACAATCAAATCCCTGATATTGCTCCGCAGATCTAGGACTAGGTATCTTGGGGGACTAGTTTCCTTGTTGAGCACCCCCGCATCAACAAGGAAAATGAGAAGAACTCGGCATATCAGCTCGGGCTCTCAAAAGAGGTCGCTCACAGAGATACCGGAGGGGCAACATGTGAGATGAAACAGGTCGGCCAAACAAGTCGGACGTCACAAAGAGTTCGGAAGGGTAGGCGAGGTCTCGCAAAGAAAGGCGATTAATATACCATGGAGTCAGGTCGATCGTCTGGTGGTGTCTTCATCTTTTAGGGGGTATCAATGAGAAAACAAGCGGCCCGCCGCTCTAGCGGGTTGTGTTGGCAAGACCGATGGCCCATGGACCTACTGGCTGTCCTGGGCCGGCCTGTAATTTTTAAATTTTAATATGGCACTAGCCTCATAGGAAAAAATGGACTCTGACACTACCCGTATACAAGGGCTGTATTTGGCACTGCCCACTACTAATGGGTGGTGCCGCGCCCATAGCATAACAGGCTGGCCGCCCATTTTGACACCTTTACTTCGGACCACAGTTTTTGAATACGGTATGACTGGCCAGGGTCAAAATCTTAATTGGACACCATCTTGAGATCCAACAAATGTAAAGTTCAATAGCGAAAAATGCAGGCCGCTGAATAAGGCCAAATAAAATGTTGGCCCATGACTGCCACAAGTACATGCCTCCTGGCCCGCCCAACATCACTGATCAGAATACGCTGTCGTTTTGCAGTTTGTCCGTCTCTTTTTCACCTCCACCGATCTCGTAGATACAACCACTGAACTCCAACTTTTTCCAACCTGCCTCTATCTAAATTAGCTGATCGATCGAATCCCATTTTCTCTACTAAAACCCTAAAATACACTGAGCACGAAAATCAATAGTTTAGTTTTTCGTTCGGGAAATTTTTAGTAAAAATGGCTTCTGATTCAAATTCGTCATCTTCCCGTTCCTCCGCCGACAGCAATGATCAAAACCCTAATTACTATTCGGACCAGGATCCGAACCCGGATTCGATTGACCAATCCCTCGACGCCTTGGAAAATCAGTTAGCATCTATCTCAATGTCTTCCAATCCCCAGGCAGTGACACTAGACGACGAAGATGACGAGGAAGACGAGAAAGTGGAGGTGGAATCCGATGATCGTATCACTCTCTCGAATGAGTCGTTGAACGGAGAAATTAGAGGTAAAGAGGTGGAAGATGAGATCGAGGAGAATCAGATTGGAGTTAGTTCGACGGCGGAGTCTTCGGGTGCGATTAAAGAAAGCTCTTCGCTAGTGTGGAGGAATATCTCGGAGGGAGAAGAAGCTGAACTTCCCTTGAGTCCGAGCAGCAGCGGGTATGCCGGTGAGGGGGGAAGCACCAGTGGCGGTGATGAAATTAATGATGATGATGGGGATGATAATGAGATTCCTGAGGTTAAAAATGACGGAGTTGTGGGGTCCCAGGAGCCGTTTGTTTCCGGCAAGCGCCACCCAGACGAGGTCAGTTGGGTACAAATCTTTTAAGTTTGAATACTATTTTGGTTAGTTGATTGGAAGTTTGGCGTTGTATCTTCAGATGGAAAAGTTTATACATTGTTCTCCAAATGTAGCAGTAGCACGAAGTTAGTCATTATCGTGTATTTGCTACTCAAAAATTAAACGCTATATATGAAGCATAATATGAAAGATCGCTTGGAAGGATGTCTTATGAGTAAACTATATATTTACGTTTATTAATTAGTAGTGTTCCTTATCGAAAAGAAAATATGAATAAAGGTAGAATGACATTCTCTGATCTATGCTCTCATGTATGTTGGATTATTTAATTGCAAGGATGTCTTATGATTAAATTATTAATTAGTAGTGTTCCTTATCGAAAAGAAAATACGAATCAAGGTAGTATGACATTCTCTGATCTATGCTCTCATGTATGTTGGATTATTTAATTGCAGGACGATACTTCAATTTCGTGGAGGAAGAGGAAGAAACATTTTTTTGTTTTGAGTCACTCCGGGAAACCTATATTTTCAAGGTTTGTGCCTCTGCTCATTTCGTAGATTCTGGATTATGAAAGAGATTCATATCCTTTTCTCTTTACTGAATGGTGTGAAGTCTTTTTGCTGTTCTGTGAACTTCAAGTTAGCAATGGATGATTTTCTCTTATCCGGTTTTCTTGTTGACTCAAAGATATGGGGATGAACATAAGCTAGCTGGATTCTCTGCGACATTGCAGGCCATCATTTCCTTTGTAGAAAATGGGTATGTGCGTTGCAACAACTATATTTTTACGGGTTAATACTTCCATTGTTTTTCAGTTCTTTGACCACTTGACTGGATATCATATTTTACTTGTTTGATGTTCTCAGGGGAGACCGGGTCAAATTGGTGAGAGCTGGAAAACACCAGGTTAGATGTCCTGTATTCCTGCATAAATCTTTTGATTGATCACGGATCATGACATTTGCCTGTTGTAAGTCCTATATTCCTGCATGGACCTGAAATGCATGTTTCTTTGCAATTTACTGAATCATTTATATATCCTACTACTCGTCTTAATTTAAGTGAAATATGACCTTTTCAAAGTTCTTTCCCCCATAAAAAGTGGATATGGTGAAAATTAACGACTAATCCTATCTGGTGGTGTATTAATTGTGTTCTTCAAAATATTTGAGGTTTCCAGATGAGGAGATTTTGATTCTTACGGGAGGTTCATATTTCAGGTAATTTTTCTTGTGAAAGGACCTATATACTTGGTGTGCATAAGTTGCACAGAAGAGCCTTATGAATCATTAAGGGGACAGCTGGAGCTTCTCTATGGTCAGGTAGCTTATCATCTATCTATAGGCAATTTCAGTTTGTTCTACGGCTGTGATTAATCTAATTTATTTTTATGGCCCTGCTGTAGTTTTTTTGTCTCTTCTAGGTTGCTGATCTTTTTAGATGGAATCCTGCCCTGATATACATTTTACTCCTTTCTAAATCCAGATGATACTCATCCTCACAAAATCGGTAAATCGATGTTTCGAGAAGAATCCAAAGTTTGATATGACATCTCTGCTTGGAGGAACTGATGCCGTCTTCTCCTCTCTCATCCATTCATTCAGTTGGTATGCCTGTATGCTCCTTAGCTTGTTAACTTAATTTGCTACTGCATCAGCTAACCTATTTCTTTACTTTATTTTATTGATCTTTTTCTTCTCTTCTCCAATTTGTGGTGTTGTATAAGTGGTAGAGCTTTATGTGCAATCAAAAGATGTTTTGAAGCTTAGGCCTGTTGTCCCTTGATAGATGAAAAATTAAAAAACCGAACTCAAAATGTTGGCACATTTTGTTTTGAATGTTGCAAGAATCTAAGGTTCTTGTCTAAACTTATAATATCTGAAATTAAGTAGTGAATCACATGATTTCTTGTTGATTCCATTTCAAAGTGTTTTCTAGTTAATCATCTGATCAGACCAGTTTGGGTTGTAAATTCTTTGAAACTTAATTAGTGGTTTATAATTATAATAATATTCTCGGCTGTAATTGTAGGAATCCCGCCACTTTTCTTCATGCCTACTCTTGTCTTCCACTTTCTCATGCGACACGCCAAGCTGCAGGTGCCATCTTGCAAGACATAGCTGATTCAGGAGTCCTGTTTTCACTCTTAATGTGTAGACACAAGGTAATTGTGCCATCCCTGCCTTTATTTAGAAGTTGCCTGATCATATTTTACTTGATAACCAAGTTATTAATGATTTATTTGTCAAACCATCTTTAAAAAAAATGTGATGCAGGTTATCAGTCTTGTTGGTGCGCAAAAGGCATCTCTTCATCCCGATGATATACTGTTACTCTCAAATTTTATCATGTCTTCTGAATCATTTAGGTAAGCCTTTATAGCCATATATTAATATTTATCTTTCTTGATCGATCAAACTGTAGCAAGTTAAGTTTGATTTAGTTAGGCATGCATTCATTCAATAGGCAGTTTTTGGAGTATCCATGCACAACATGCAAACTTATTTTGGTTGTGGACTTTGTGCACCACTTTATTGTTGCTGTTAAATGGTCCAAAATTCTACGCTAATTTGACCAGGGATTGAGTTGCTTATTCTGCGAAGTTCTACGAAGAAACATGCCATCTTCTATTATTCAATGTATAGCAACTGGCTATTTGGAACTCTTTTTTATTGTCCTTTGGAAAACTTAATTTTGGGATGATAATTCGGCTTATAATTAATGATGCCTATTTGATAGATCGTGTGAGTCTGCTATACCTGCATTACAGTACAACTTAATTGGTAGCACTGAATTTACATCTCTTCTCCCTTCTACGAGCACAATGTATATATCTTCTTGTGGAAACAGAAATAAAATTTGTGTTGGTTTTTAGCTACTTGTTTATGGTCCTTTGAATTTGTTAATTTTATGTTCTGGGTAAGCTAATGTAGAGAACGGATATTAGCTTTTCCGGTTAGAATGCTTATTATTTCATATGATTATCTGAGACTTGTCTCTTACATGATTCAATATCATGCAGGACTTCAGAATCTTTTTCACCAATTTGCCTGCCTAGATACAATTCCTTGGCATTCCTTTATGCCTATGTGCATTATTTTGATGTAAGTCATGCTTAAGTTTGGCAAGATACTAACTATTATGGTGGTCACTGTTGTAGAATTTATGTATTTAATTGTTATTGCATCTGTCATTAAATTTTGTTTGTAATCATTGAATCTGGTGACAGATCGATACATATCTGATATTGCTTACCACAAGTTCAGATGCCTTCTATCATCTAAAAGACTGCAGGTAAATTGTTGATTTAATTCCTGCATTAAGAGAACCGTAGGTTTGTTATCTCCAACTTCATGAGAGATTTTTCGGGTTTTCATAAAATCTTGTTGGCTACGAAGCACAACTTAGTTTATTGGGTAAAACTGCTCTGTTTTATTCCAGTTTTTACTGAAAAGAATATATCTGGTAAATCTCATAGGACTCGAGTTGAAAGTGTCCTTTTGAAGTCAAATGTACTAAGTGAAGTTCAAAGATCCCTGGTAGATGGTGGCATGCGTGTTGAGGATTTGCCAATGGAGCCTGCTTCTCGTGCTGGAGCCACATCTCCTCATTTAGGTCATCCAAGATCTGCAACAGATTCCCCAGGTAGAACCGCAGAGTCATTTGTCGGTCTTGGTGGTCCAGATGGATTATGGCATTTCATATATAGAAGTATTTATCTTGACCAATATGTGTCATCTGAATTTTCATCTCCAATCAACAGTTTGAGGCAGCAAAAAAGGTGACTAGAAAAATCATTATGCAAATCTGAGCCACAAGTATTCTCTATCATATGCACTTCAATGAAGACTTTTTGTTTCACAGACTATACAGGGCTTACCAAAGAATTTATGCTTCCATGCATGATAAAGAAGTAGGACCTCACAAAACCCAGTTTAGAAGAGATGAAAATTATGGTAATAATCTTCATTCTTCCTGGCTCTTTTTTTCAACGGAGCTATTTTAATTGTTCTTCTTTGACTGATAGCATGAGATCCAGTATAACAAGTTATTCTTTGTATTTTTATTCATAAAATATAAGCATTTTTTTGACGTGAAAGAAGTTAGTGGGTTCATAACCGGAGTGTCTACCTAGACGTATTATTAGCATTAACATATTTTTTTCTCCACATCAAAAATTTTCTGAGGAAACATATTTTCGGAACACAAAGTTCTCCATAATTTTGTCTGTCATTTCAAACTGTTATGAAAGCCGATCAGTAGCATGAAATGGCTCAATGACGACAGTGTATCTCTACTAAAGTATATAGTTAGTTAGAAAAGGGTAAGGGGTCATTCCAAGGTTGCCATCTTTGTAGTGTCCTGTATAGGCATTTGGTCTTTCCTTTCAGTATATAGACTAAGTCAACTGCGTTCTTATAAAAAAAAGTTTACTCGGAGATAACAATGATGGTGAAAGTTTTGCTAATTTTACAGAAAATTTCCAATATGAAAGCCATTACTTGATTGGTTTGAATGCTAATAAGAAGTAGTTAAGCAATTGCTGATTTGCTTTGAAATTAATGCTATGGAAGACATTATGTTGATATTATACCGTGTTGAGGGTTTCAGTTTGGGAACAGAGTGATTTTAACTTAAATGACATGTTTGTGAATTGAACATCTCTAGCAGCATTTTTAATAGAATGTATTTCTCCATGATTCTGTTGGCTTGTATGTGCAAACTTTTTTGGATCTAGAAAACTTGGTTTTCTTTTATGATACTCCAACTAATGACTTTACATGGGCTTCAAGTCATCAATTACTCGTTGATTTCCTTCATGCATTTGGCCATTTGTTAACCTCAATTCCTGTTTGATTTGCTTCTTAACTGGCCCTTTGATGCCATTGTCACAGTACTACTATGCTGGGTCACATCAGATTTTGAATTGTATGGAGCTTTTGACCCACTCGCAGACAAGGTTCGTCCATTTGTATATAAGTTGTACATCTTTCCGAGATAGTGCCGCAGTCGAGTTGTGTAAGACTTGACTCAGCACTTCAGTCTGTATTCTGGTTGGTGTGAACAAGATTATATGTGCTGAAAAGCGAGTTACCTGCATTTTCTTATGTATGTATGGCATAATTTGAAAGCTTGACCATCTTGCCTGCCAAGAATTACCGCAACTTTATGCGGGCTTTGGGGCTCAGTGGGAAAACTTTGAAATAATCGTTACTTGTAGCCTTGCTTTGTTATCTTCACGGAGTAATTTCATTTCATTTTTGCAGGCCCTCGCCATAAAAATTTGCAATCGGGTTTGTCAATGGGTTAAAGATGTAGAAAACGAAATTTTCTTGCTGGGGGCAAGTCCTTTTTCATGGTGATGATACTTACTCCGTGTATCCTAGTCTTTTTGTTCTCAACGATATTTTCTTTTCACCGTTGCCTAGATTATTTATAGGCTTTTTGTTGCATATCCTTGTAACGTAGCTTCGTACCATAAAAAATATGGTAAATAATCCAATGACAAACACCAGTTTGAATAAGTCGTGTACGAGACCAATTACGAAGACCCAGTCGTTATATCGTAAATAATGGCGTCACGCATAGCAGATTTTGAGATATACTTTTGAGAAAGCCGTTTTATTTCCAATTTTATTTTTGATATCAAATATTGTTCATTTCGCTACTCTTTATTTGAAAGATTCAGGACTCTTGTGGTCACAAGTACCGAGTTATCAAACAGACTACCCAAGAATTTCATCAAGTAATGGTTTTTCTTCTACCTTTCAAACAAATATAGAGAGAGAAAGAGGTGTTATGGAATGAATTGACGACACTTTGAATTTCAGCTATCAAAGAACAAAAGAAAGAAAATTTCTCAAAAAAAAAAAAAAAAAAAACAACAAAAGAAAGAAAGATCACTGCAATGATCACACTTCCCATTATCTTTTGCTCATGTCATGGACAAGCTTGTGATCAACTTCTTATATAAATACAACAGAAAAGCCAATTTACAGCTAAGAAGACCCAGACTTTCCTCGGAAATTATTTGTTTATTTGTTTTTTAATAAAGACCCCCCAGCACAAGTACGAGCCATTAAACATACAAGGATTGCATATCCACCACTGGACAAAAATGGGTCGCTCCGATGGAGCCTCATATAGGAGCCTCAACTTTAATTCATAATTCATATTTAAGCACATAGATTCTTAAAAAATTACTAGTTCAAGATTCTATTTCTTGCAAACTTGAAATTTTAAGTGCAAAGTTTAAAATTTGAAACTCGAATTAATCCTTGAGATTTTATTCTTCAACTGTCTTGGAAACTTCATTTCAAGCATTATTCTTGATGCACACATGTCAAAATGTCTCGTCAACATTTTCCCTTTGTTACTTATGATTTCTATATTGCTTCTCCAATGAGCATATCATCAATACACAAGCATAACTATGCTTAGGTGTGTACACATTTGTCACACTCATTAATCTATTTGACAACATGATTTGTCAAACTCTTCATGTCTTTTATTTGATGTTTGTTATGACTTTACTTTGGCCTTCAATTCTAGTTTAGCCAAGTACTCCCACATTTCAAATATTGTAGGAAGCACTTTTTTCCTTCAATCACACGATTTTCGTCCTTGCCTAAATGTGGTAAGTAATTGAATGCTAGAATTGCAACCCCCACAACTTCGGGTAGTAACGAAGTGCACTGTCATTCAAACTTCCTCATTTCAAGTTCTAAGCGTTATAGTCTTACAATCCAAATTCAAGTTTTTATTTCTTGAAAATTTTGGATTTAAGCGTATTTGCTTAGAAAAGTTGAAACTTGGATAATATTCTTAAACTCGGTTCACAATTTACAATTTAAGCGCACTAACTTAGAAAATTTGAATTCAAGATTTTAAATCTTGCAAATTCATGTTATAAGCGTACTAGCTTAGAAATTCAAAATGAACCAATTTGAGATATTACAACGCCTAACCAAAATTTGTGGCTTCGATTTATCACTTGTGTTTTAAGCGTACAAAGCTTAGAAACTCGAATTCAAGATTTTATAATCTTGCAGATTCAAGCTTAAGCGTAAAATTCTTAGACAACACAAGTATAATCTACTCACAGTTTCCCATAGCAAAACTCATTTGCTAAATTTTATTGCAATCTCATTCTTGAAGTGTTTAAACACCTCACTGGCCTCGTTTTTATTTCATAGCAAAGAAGTCACAACAATATCATGTGCAAATATTGATAAAGTAACAAATTATTTTTCTCACATCTCTAGTTTGCACAATCTTTCCATCACAAACATCATTGTGAGTAAACTCTAGAGACGTTACGATTCTTCTAACAAATGAATGACTATTTTGTTAACTTAGTGCCCATATAAGCAATAAATTTAACATTACAATTTGTACTGCGAATTATGGTTTAAATGATCCTAACAATCATGCCACATACCATAAGATTCACTACAAGAAGTAATACATAAATTTTATTGCTTTAAAAAAAAATCGTCATTACATTTATTTAGAATCACTCCATTCTTGGAGTTTACAATTTTCAAAGATACAAAATCTAATTTAAGTGGTAATTGATAGATCATCCAAATCAATTGAGAGACGATCTTCTTCGGTCACATTTTCTTGATCCATAGCCTGCTCGCGATCGTCTTTATTGCGGCAATCCTTCGCCATGTGATTGAGTTTTCTACATTTGTAGCACTTGCCTTTTGAACTTCTTCGCCTTTCCAGATTTGGAGGCCATGCCGTCAAACTTCCGCTTTGTTCCGGCGTGTTTTTTCCACTAATTTCACTCTTGCTTCATGTTGGTGCCAATTTTCGTTCCTTTCGGAAATTTTGTCGTCCTCTTCGATTCTCAAGCGAACCACAAGGTCTTCAAGATTCATCTCTTTTCGTTTATGCTTGAGATAATTCTTGAAGTCCTTCCATGACGGAGGTAACTTTTCAATCATGGCGGCCATTTGGAATGAGTCACTTAGAACCATTCCCTCCGCATGAATTTCGTGCATGATTACTTGCAAATCTTGCACTTGTGCTATCACAGGCTTTGTATCAACCATTTTGAAATCCAGGAATCGCCCAACGATGAATTTCTTCATGCCGGTATCCTCGGGTCTATACTTTTTCTCCAAGGATTGCCACAATTCCTTGGCCGTCTTCACTAGACAATACACATTGTATAATGTGTTGTCCAGTCTGTTGAAAATATAATTCTTGCACAGGAAATCGCTTTGATTCCGCGCATCAACCGCAACCCTCTTTTGGTTGTCGGTTTCACTCTCCATAATAGTAGGAGCATCCTCATTGAGGAACCTTGCCAACCCCAAGGTTGTCAAATAAAACAACATCTTTTGTTGCCATCGCTTGAAATCGTTCCCATTGAACTTTTCAAGCCTTTCACCATGATGAACTGGAGTCGTTGTTGCACTCGACGAAGCCATTTGTTACTAATATTGTCTTAAGTTTGTAGTACAAAATTTTATGGGTGTGTATCTTAGGAAAGTAGCAAGCAAAAACAACAAATGGTTTTGTATTAAAATGTCGATGTGAGATTTGGAATCTCTGTCCTTAAGACAATATTGCCCCGCTACGGTGCTAACGGTTTACTTTGGCAATTTGTCTCACAAGATACAACGACTATGATTTGTGATAGGAGCACTCCAAATCACAAATCCTTTAAACCACAAAGGTCTAGAAACGCTCAACCATAACAATGATGAAGACTCACAAAATTACTCAAATTTTGATCTTCAAATATGATGTGAATTTCGAAATTCCATTTTAAAACAAGTGGGGTTATGTTATATATATAGTAAACAAAAAATAAGTCCGAGTGGACACCATTTGGAGGCACTATATCGCCAAAAATCGCACTCGAAACGTGAATGGACATACCATTTCACAAAACAAATACAGAGCTTGATCGATCGAGCTACTGTTCACGAAGGCAACAATTTTTCTGGCCGCTCGATCGATCAAGCAATAATTTATTTCACATTTTTTCCAACATTGCATCTTATCTTCTATACAAGTCACATCTACTTCAGCTCGACTATTTTCCTTCCTTATTTTATATCTTTTAGACTTATCACGCATCCAACGGAGCATACACATCTATGTAATACCCTTCTTTCCAATTAATCAGGCATTTGAACAAAAACCTCCCACCCAAAAAAATTGCCAAAATTTGAATGAGAAAGAACATTTCAACACTATTATGAACTTACACGAGCAAATAGATCTTCTCTCATCCAAGGAACCAAATATTTCCAAGTCCAGATTCTAGCGTGCTTATTCCAGATGTCTTAGTACGCACACGTTTGGCCATTTTTGCACAAGATGTTAACTTCCTTCATATTTCATTATTTCTATGTTTCACTAGATAATCCAATATCAAATTATTTGTGCCCAACGTACTCAAAGTCGAACCTATCATTTAAAATTTAATAAAGAAATAATTAGAATTTGTTCTTTTTCGTTTCATAGTCTACTAAAACTTCAAAAAAAAAAATATTACAGAATTTTTTGCTAAAAGGGAGAGAAAATATACACATCCAGTGAAGTTAAGAATATGAAGGGCTCTCGGGTATCAATTTATCATAAATAAGATATAGCTAGTACTTTGCCATCTTTGTGAGCTGCCATAAATAATTCTTTAATGGTTAATTTTCTAAAAAAAAAATTTGAAGTGTATTTCTTAAAATCTATACCATTTTAAAAAAGAAAGTAATAATATTATTCAATGAATTAAAAACATTTTGATATTCATTTTTGTGCTCAACATTTGTCTATAAAATATGATTCCAGTTATTAATGCTATTACTTGGAAAACACTATTTTTGTGCTCAACATTCATTCGTATACAATTTGAAACTATTTCTAAAATTATTTCGCCTATCAATTTCTTTTTTGGTATTAATCTGATTTAGAAAAAATATTGCCAACGGCTAATCCAAAGGCCCTAAAGGTCTCTTTCTAACTTACCTCAATCGATTGAATTTTGAGAAGGAAGACAGATTTCACTACTTTGTGTGCACACTGTAATTGGTTTCACACGTTGCATGACCATAAAATAGCAATCACAAGAATATCTGAAAATTCGAAGTATAATATGAAGTCTGTCGTAGGACCTCGAAACTACTAAAGTTATGTGCACTCCGCATATGGACAACTAGAAAGCAATAAAATTCCAGTTTGTGTAATGAAAGAATGAAAAGTAGCAAGAACACCACCATCTACATTCATTCTTCTGTGTACACTCTTTTAACATTTTCTTCACAAATCAACACGCTGTTTTTGGATGGTATCTGCACTTGCTAATGAATGAAAATGTAGTTTCACTCATGGTTTTACTAGTACGGATTTAGAGACATCCAAATGGTTGAGACGACATGTTCCAATGAGATATTCCGGTAGCTCTTCTGGTGTATTAGCCTGCTCGAGAAATATCGTTAGAGTCATGGCTGGGTATATTTTTTTGATACGGGACTTCTTTATACAGTACATTATGTGAAAGTTACCTGTATTAGAAATGCCATCTCAATGACCAGATTGTTCAGGTAACCGAGAACAAGGCTGACCACACCTCGTGCAACAGTAGACGAGCCAATGTCAATCCCAAGCTGAAATAATTGAACATAATGGCGATAATGTTATATTGTCTACCGGAGATCAGTATCATGTAGAGACTCGTAGAAGCACCAAACAAAAAAAACAGAACTAACATTAAAATATCATAGTTTTGATGGAACATCTATCTTAAATCATCGTACCAGGGACCTACCGAAGCCATTTGTCTCAACCTTTTTTTGCCAGGATGGCTTCACAAGTTTTGTGCTACACCGACAGGTTTTATGGTGATGGATGTTGCAAATGTCACAAGCTAATTTGTTAGCTAATTTGAAATTTATAAAGGAGAAAATAAACTATGAACTGAGGCATTTTCTCAACAAGGATCAATTTATCTGGTGCTCAAAGATGTGTTTAGTTGAGACTAGGCGGACTAAATTAAAACGTACATGCAGTATGGCCTGATGCAATGAAAATGCATAGAAAAATCATCTTGAAGTCCCAAAAACAATACCTCCAAGTAGTTTTTCCCACGAAAATAATTAATTTCTAATGCTTGACCAATGCAGACAGGCCTTTTTGCCGACGCTCTGTTTGACTATCCATGAACCCTGAAAAACAAATACCATGATCAGTGAGGTTCGCATAATTCCTAGTCTTTCGTAAATAGGCTCCATTTCTCTCGTGGTTTCTCGACCAAGAATAAAAAAGAGAACTTGGAAGAGAAATCATTAGTCGATCATGGATATTTATTTATACGTAATAGCGACAGTATTGAGGAGCTCGAGCATTGAGATTGGAGCAAAAATTATGCTTGTTTCACAATTCAGATATGTTGGTTTTAAAAAAAAACAGAAGAAAAAGAAAGAAGAAATAGTTTGATGCATGTAGTGCAAAAAAGTATTTAAATAATGGTCTTTGACAAAATAAAGAACATAGTCAATGTACAATCCCGTTGTCTAAGGAAAACAACCATCAAACACAAGTAGCTGATGAAAGAAATAGTGTTGTATCCTCGAATTGAAAATATTTTAAGCATGATATTAACAAGTAAATCACCTTATTACAATGTCTACCAAGTTAGGTTACTTCTCTATGAAATCATCACCTCCTACAGATTATACACAAGTTCTTCGAGACATGATACACCCCATATAACCACCAACCCAATGGATGAAGTTGTCAGTCGGTTGAAATGAAGTTAAGAAAACAGTACAAACAGAAAACAGTATTTGAACGATGCAATATCGGTCATATAAAAGGAAATCCAAAAAAAAAAGCTATTGGCTCAAAGATCATCAGGTCTGAAATACGAGGATCTGGAGTTAACTCCTGTCGATAAGAAAGAGTACAATTACGGTATTGTCTCACACTTTTTAACAAGGTCAACTGAAAACTAAAGAGAGAGAGAGAGAGGGGAAAAAAGGGACCTGCATTCTGAACATGACAAATCCATAGTTAAAGGAAAACACAATGATCAGAATGCATGAAAAAGAAAAAGGAACGACCATTAGGTTAAACATGAAATACGAAACATGAAACACTGTTCCATGCAGCAATAACTCTACCGACCTTGGAGATGTATGGTATGAGCTTGAATCTTGGATTTCTATAAGCATCATCTCCATTGACAAAACTCTCAAGCAAAGGAGCATCTTCTAAAGGAGTACTCATCATATAGTACAAAGCAAGGTTATATGTCGTTGAACCTGGAACCTAGTCGAACCAAATATTCGCAAGTATTACATAAGCACAGCTGAGAAATTGCTTACAATAATAGAAACTTGATTCACCTGTATGTTAATAATAAAGAAAAATTCGGGACCCCCCTTAGCAGCATATTTCTGCGTTGTAAAGAGAAGAAACCTCTTTTTTCAGCTTCAGAGACCAATATGAAACTTCTATGAGTGAATGGTTGCAAAAAGTTTGCTAGAGAATAATGTAAAAACCTGAACAATGCCCCCAGGACGGCCTCCAAGATCATCTTCTCGCTTGTCAGATCTCAACCAGTCAGCACCTACCATTTCCATCAATGTGTCTTTTGCCTTAATCTGGGGTGATAACCATATGAAAACTTACCATAAACCCAGACCACATAATTTTAGTCCTAAAATACGTATTTCATTCAGAATATACATAAAACTCAGTACTACATCAGATAACTGATGTACACTCTGACTGCAGGTGTCGACACAAATACACAATAAAATTAAGGAGTTGGCGGCAAGCTTCAGATATAGGAAATTACATGCAAATTGGGAATTATGCACATCATTCTCAAAAAAAAATAAGCCGGAAAAATGAAGAAACTTTATCTTTTAGGTGGGTAACAGACCTTAAAATTTTCAGAATTACAATGGAAAAAAAATAACTGCAGTCCATCATAATCTTGGAGATGTGGAATAGTGGTGAAATTGGAATAGAACACAGAAAAGACTCCGCATTATGAGAAACAAACCGTGATGTTTTAATCCATATTGAAATCTAAAAAGGGGAATCACCTTCTTTCTGTCATCCAAATATGTCTTTCCACGGATCAGAAATGTCGAGGGATCTGTTGTTGTCCAACTACAGAGCATATTACAGGTCGAATCCTTTGGAAGGGTGGATCCATAGTTGCACGACAGACTGTCTTCCCTTGACATCTCATTCAAATCAGCATAGCCCCTCTTTTGAACTGTAGCACGGACATCTCAAACCGTTAAGTTCAGAAACTTAAGTGAACTATTCACTCGATAACATAGGGGGAAAAATAGGAACAAATGACTACTCAAATATATGAGTTTCAAACAAACCTGCAAGATCATGCAATTTTTTCACAAAGACGGCAGCAGTTGACAGTCTGTGTTGATGTGTATCCTGATATATTCGACTAGTAAGGAACATAGAATTGGTAGCTTCTGAATTTAACATATTCTGGTCATTAATAGATGTGACAATAAAACTCCATCCTCCAACAAAACCATAGTGATAGCAAGTTGGTGGAACCTGTGAGTAAGTTTCGGGACCAAAGTCGGAAGGCCAACCATTTTCTGACTGCTCATACTCCAGAGGATCAGAGACATCAAAGAATTCGTCTGCCGCATCATGTAATCCCATTAGACTTGAATGTTCAGAAGGTGTCTTCACCATTTCTTCCTCCACATCCTCCTTACAAAACCCATTTTCCTGCCTAGGTCGAACTTCAACCTTCAGGTCTTTTTTACTCTGCTGTAAGCTCTTGTTGCTCATCAGCTCATCTGATGAGAAATCAGGTGGAGAACAATCTAGCTTTGCTCTAAAGAGCTCTCGTAAGGCTATTGAAGGTTAATTTTTTATCAATCCCAAGAAGAGAGTAATCAAAATACACAAATTGATCTCTTCAAAAAAAATATATATACAAATAGATAAATCTAAGGGTCAATCACCCTCACAGTGGCTAAGGTTCAGATGAAGTTTCGCTTAAGCACCAGAGTTTTATTTTCAACAATTTCTTTCATAAAGTTTTATTTTTGTCATGATTTGGTCGTCCTCTTCATTTTATATTAACATACACATATATATGTGTGTGTGTAACATCTAATGACAACTTAATTCCTTAAAGGCATGCATGCACATGGAAAAACGTGTACAATCAAATTCTGAAATTAGAAATTTAACTGTAGAGACGAAAGTCATCGATTTTCAAACTTTAGACTGAATACCGTATTTGCCAATTGAATAAGCAAACAGAGATAAGGAGCACACCAGAAAGTCTCCCCAGCATGCTTATTGTAATGGATCTGGCTGATGACGTCCTTAAATATGATTTCCAGTATTTCCAATCAATAGCAAGCATATGCTTCACTACTGAACGTTTGCCATCATTCACCGGAGATATAACATATCCTCCACCTGCGAGGAATACATGATATCATTCCCAGTCATCCAAGTTCAAACCACAAGCATTTTGGATTTAACACACAATTAAAAATAGAAATCAAAATATAAGGAGCACAGATGAAAGTGAGACAATAGGATCAGAAAACGATCATACACAATATGTCAAAATAGCCATGAAGCAGCAGATGTATGTCAAAAAATTGCGAGGATCGTGATAAGTCATTCTTGAAAGTCAGTAATATGTCATGCATTATGTATTTTCTGACAAGGAACATGAAGTAAAAAGGAAATATAGGTAACATTTCTGCACATTCTGAGCCAGACTTTCCAGCTCATATATCCCGGAATTTTAAGTGATGAAAGCATGATGTAAATAACCACCAATTGCACATGAAAAGCATACATTACTTTTAAGGCAGGCGCGAACATAATCCCTTTGTGGCGGACAGTTCTGGTGAAAAACCGAATGATACAGAATCACTGAACGAAAAAAAGAACTTTTAGAACAATTGAAATCCGAAGTAATGCTTGTTCCATTTCAGTAAATACCAGCATTACCATAGGTACCATCATCCTCCCTTCGCCAATAGCGTCGTAACAAAAGATCTCTTCGTTTCATGCCCCTGCAACAAGCTTACACGAATCAACTTCAGAAAACAATAAAAGGAATAGTTTACACAAACAACGATCAGGATCATACCATGGAAGCCAATGACGATGTAGAAGCTTGTGAACTATCTCGGTGTGACCATCAACATGTTCAATCACACAACCATTATAGAAACAGAAGTCCCATCTTCAGAAAGCAAACATAAACTGTTAAAACAAAGATACACAGCAACTGGATTCAACAACTTTACATATATGAAGTATTACTCAACAAATGCTGACATCATTTCCAACTAGGCTAAGTTAACTCTAACATGAACTTTGGTCACCATTCAAAGTGAAATCATATATTTCGCTTCAGAAGGCTTATGCCATTACCCTAAAACAAACAACAAAAAAGGGTAAAATAGGATTTGCGAATTCAAAAACAATTTGTTGTTAAATGCTTCGCTTATGAATATAACTTGTGTAACATGGACACAAGTTTGGTGATCAAATCTTTTCCATATAGAATTTTCTAGAGAAGACAATTTCAAACTCCTTCTCTCACACGTTTCCAATGATGAATCAACAAAGAAAACAAATAAGTTAATAAAAATGATCTCTCTCTATATATATAGATGTGTCTCTGTATGTGTCAGTATAATAAACACAGGCACACACTTTTGTGCATGCCTGCATGTGTGAGGATGTGGTCAATCAAATTTGTCTAATCTTTTAACTTACTCTGATCTTGAAGGACCAAGAGACATTAGGGTTTGGAAAATAGACTCAGAAGTTGCGTCAACTACACCAACAGCCATTATTGCAGGATGATCATCCCACTGCAAAACATTAGAATGGTTGAAAAAAAAGACGGTTCAAAGGCTTCAGAGTATTAATAAAATCAACCAACCTGCCCATGAAACTCTTTATCCTTAGCTTCTTTAAATAATCTTAGACCTGTGTTTTTTGGTATTAGACAAGGCATTTAGCCATACATCAAGACAGTAATGAGCTTAACCCATACCATTCTGGCAACCAAAAATCTTCCAAGGTGATGGTGCAACCACATCAGATGTCATAGCATCACTGACAGAGGACGAACAGATGCTCCAGTTTATCGACCGTGAATTCTTATAGGAACAGTTTAGCCTACATAAGTTGGAATAGATTGAAACTCAATTTTCATGGCGGCAATATCTTAAAATTTAAAAGACACTGAATCTTTCTTGAAAGTCATCGGCAACCAGAATTTCTAATAGAAAATGACCATAAGCATGTGCGACCAACTTCACGGGATCAACAATTAAGCAATTTTAACTTAGCTCTGTTCTGTCAGTAACTGCATAGAGTACTTCACAATTATACCTCAATGACTGCGGTTCACTCACAGAAAATTCAAAATTTCTTTGATTCTGATCAGGCTGCATGCATTGGAAAATTATAATTTCTGATCAGTAACTGCCATACATTGGAAAATTATAGGTTCTGTCATAAAATCTTGCCGCTCAGTAAAAAGAGCAGTTCCAACCTTCAAAGCTGATTCCTGGAATGACTGAATCCATTTTGCAGCTTCTTCAGGACTGTTTGCTCCTAACTACAAATTACAAGGCCTTCTAAATATGTTGACTTAAATCAACAGGACCAAATGGGAAGAGAAAGTTTGCACACCTTCAGTTGATCGTTGGGATTAGTGGTGTTACAAAGAGTGAAAGCAAAAATGACCTGCAAATACAAATTGTAACAAGAAAGTGATATCCAGAAAATTCAAAAGGGAATGCCTCCCTCATTTTCTTATGGTGCATGCAGTAGGTAAATAAACTGGAATTGATCATTTCCATGAGCAACCATGGCTCTGGGTATCTACCTTTCTCTGAATGTTCTCTCTGCCATTGTCAGTCACCCTAATGCAGGAATCAATAATTGCGCTTTTAACAGGATCCTGCAGAAACGTTAGTACGTAATTAGTCAATTAATGCAGTCAGCATAAAAAATAACAAGATATGATATGCAGATGAACTTCGTATCTATAGTTACTTTAGCATTGACAGCTGAAAACTTTATGCCATGTAATTGTGGTTTATTTTCTAATTAGTATAAGCCAAAAACACTGGTGTGTCCATCCAAATCGACAGAAATATATAAACATTAATAAAACCATGGAATTTGGCAGTAATAGTCGGAGAACATAAATCAGTCTCTAAAGTGCATATTTCAGTGATAATTGAGATGAGGTACAGCCTCCATTGCAACCAGATGTAAGACATTAAAACAGTAGCACATCAATTTTACTGGCAAGCAACCATACCAGGTCTGATCTCGTGTGCATTGATCCGCTTACTCTTGATACCAGTGTTGTCTCACCCCCTGTTCCGCACTCATCTACTCCCACTTCAGATCATGATTCAGGTAGTGTCCCGGTTGACAGTTCTGCTGATGCTGGTACTTTGGTTCCCCATACATCTATTGTTCCATCTCATCCTACGGCTGCTCAATCACCTTCTGAGACTGCGGATCCTCCTCCTCGTTATCCTACGCATACTTGTAAATCTACTAAACTACCTGATTTTGCATACTCTTGTTATTCTAGCACTTTTATTTCACTTCTAGCCTCTATCCACCGTCTTTCTAAGCCTTCATCCTATAGTGAGGCAGTTTGTGACCTACTTTGGCAAGATGCAATGGCTGAGGAGCTTACTGCTCTACATCAAACTCACACTTAAGACTTGATACCTTTACCGCCAGGAAAACGAGCAATTGGTTCCCGTTGGGTCTATAAAATCAAAACCCAGTCAGATGGATCTATTGAGAGATACAAAGCCCGATTGGTCACTAAGGGATACTCTCAGGAGTACGGCATGGATTATGAGGAGACTTCTGCACCTATTACAAAAATGACCACAGTTCGCACTCTCATTGCAATTGCCTCTGTTCATCAATGGCAAATATCTCAAATGGATGTGAAAAATGCATTCTTGAATGGGGACCTTCAAGAAGAAGTCCACATGGTTCCTCCTCCTGGTATTTCTCATCAACCTAGTGAAGTTTGCAGACTCAGAAAGGCTCTTTATGGTCTCAAACAAGCATCTCGGGCCTGGTTTGAGAAGTTCTCTACCGTGATTACTTCACTTGGTTTCTGTCCTAGCCATCATGACTCATCATTATTTATCAGATGTACTATTGCAAGACGTATTTTGCTTTCTTTATATGTTGATGACATGATTATCACCGGTGATGATGTTGATGGGATTGCTGTATTGAAGTCAAAGTTAGCTCGTTGTTTTGCAATGAAGGATTTGGGATCACTCCGTTACTTTTTGGGCATTGAAGTTGCCTCATCTTCAAAAGGTTATCTTCTCTCACAGTATAAGTATACAACTGACATATTTGAGCGATGATAATAAGACTGTTGATACACCTTTTGAGATTAATGCTCGGTATTCTCCATCCGAAGGTCCTCCATTGCCAGATCCTAATCTATATCACACTGTTGTTGGCAGCTTGGTTTATCTCACGGTTACACGTCCAGATATTGCACATGTTGTTCATATTGTCAGTCAGTTTGCTACTTCGCCTACAGCAGTTCATTGTTTGTTGTTCTTCGTATTTTGAGGTATCTTCGGGGAACTCGATTTCAGCCTCTTGCTCTCGTAAACTTCATCCTTAGAGCTGCGTGCGTACTTTGATGCTGATTGGGCCAGCGATCCTACAGATCGCAAGTCTACTACTGGATTTTGTATTTTTTTGGATGATTCTCTTGTTTCTTGGAAGAATAAGAAACAAGATGTTGTTTCTCAATCTTCCACAGAGGCAGAGTATCATGCAATGTCTTCTGCTACTTGTTAGATAGTTTGGTTACGTTGGTTGCTTGCAGATATGAGTGTTGTTCATCATCAGCCTACCTCATTATATCGTGACAATAAAAGTGTTATTCAAATTGTGCGCAATTCAGTATTCCATGAGCGGAGTAAACATATTGAGATTGATTGTCATGTCATTCGACATCATTGTCAACATTGCATGATCACATTACATTTCGTCCACTTCCATGCAAATTGCTGATTTGTTTACAAAGTCGCATTCCATTTCGTGTTTCCATTTTTTATTTGGCAAACTCTCGATGGTTGTTACAACAACATCATGAGCTTGAGGGGAGATGTTAAATAGATTAGATTCATTATTTATTTATCTTTAAGGGTAGATCAGTCTTTTATTATTTTTCTATATAAACATTTCTGATTTATTATTCCATTAAGCTATTCAATGAGAAACCCTAGCATCATTTGATTCATTAGAATTATCAAAAGGTACCATAAAAAACCCATAAAGATCACAGAAAGTACTTTCCTCAAGTGGTGAAGGTGCAGCTGAGGTGATAGCACCCAAGGTGTAGTGATTTAAGTTTGAGTTGGTAATCTCCATGAGCTCTGGTTTTCTAGTGAATTAATTGACTTCCCTTGGACTTAGCTTTCAATTGAACCGAACCACACAAACTCCACGTCTCTCCTTATCTTTTAATTTCTTGTCTTATCATATTCTGTACTATTTCGTATCACAATTCTTGAAACAGCATTCAAAAAGATTCTAAGTCATCACATAAGGTACAATTTTAGTTCACTCCGATAAACAGAACGTATCAGCAAAACAGACAAGAAACAAATTGCAGGCTATGAGTTCAAATTGCCGCAAGAGCCACAATCAGATCAAAACTTGAATTCTGCTGTAATATACTACTTTAAAAGACGAATTAAGAAAAGAAGAAAACCTCATCCTTAGAAATCGGAACAGATCTGAAGCTCTTGAGCAGGTGATCTTCAAGAACGAAGTAGCGTTTTCTTGGATACTGAAATCCAATCCGATTGGAGCGAATCAAATACAACCACCCCTCCATTCTGCAACCATCGCTCTGTGATACCGCCATTTCACTACTTGTTTCCAACAATTCTCAACAGTTCACCTCCAAATTCCACGGAAAACGCGTACAAAAGAATCAAATTATAGTTTCAATACAATGAACTGGGATATCAATATCACAGATTGACACAGATGAACTGCTCCTGTTTGTTTGAATCCAGTATACTAGCTTGTACAAAAAATCTTTACTTGTGGAATTTCAGGTGAAAAAAGGAAAGTAAGAGAGGGGATGCCCGCTTGCTTTGTCCTCAGGATTTTCACTGGCTTTCTTTTAGTTGGTTGGATGTTTATGCTAAAGTTGACTGCAAATGTGAGACAAAAGCTTCAGAATGGCCCAAGCAAATGATTGATAGCTCAAATGACGCTTCTATCCTCATTCTTTCGATAATTTACATTCTAACCATCAATTGATTTTTTTTTTTCGTACATAGGGAAATGAGAAATTATTATATTTATTTATAACTTGAACTCAAGATCAATCGTCTTATTAGTTGGTGTTTTTTCAACTGAACTACCACACTTTATCACCATCAATTGATTTTGGTTACATTTGGATCATCGATTCGAATTTGTTTTTTTATCCCTATTACAATTACAACAATATTTTTGAGAGATGAAATCGATACCTCGTTAATATTATAAAAGTCAGGTGACAAACCATCAACAAGCTATGAGTTGTCGTCATCGATTCGAATTTGATTATAATTTGGATTTGCATACGTGTGTGATGAGATTTCAAATCGATCATTTTAGAATATTAAGCTAAAATATAAGGAAATGATTTGACAATTTAATTTTTTGAAAATATATTGAGAATGCCCCGTGTGTTTTAAGTTCTGTTTTAGCAAAAAACAAAATCTATTGCTTTATGCGGTTGTTCATTTTAATCATTTATGGATATTTAATATTTTAAAATACATTATATATTATAATATAATATATTAAGAAATCAGATATTTTTTAAATTTCAGTTAAAAGTACCGATTTATGCTGAGAAATCCGAAATGAGTTTTATAAAAACAAAATCGATTTCTGCCGACACTATTTTACTGATTCAATTGTGGTTTATTGGCTTGGCTTTTCTGATGGGGCATCAGTTGGGCTTGACTATTGGATTAGTTGGTTTCGCGAGCCATTCAATGATGGTCTTTGATCGATGGATCTCAGATTGTTATTTGGATACCAGAGCTTGCATGTTTATTGACATTTCTCATTCTGCATCTCTCGAATATCAATCTTTGTTCCTTCTGTGATATGAAGACATCTCCTTTTTTGGATCATGTATCACATGGTTTGAGGGGATCAGACTTCGTTGTGACGATCATTGCATCCTTCCGGTCATGTTCTCACAGTTTTGCTTTGCAGGTCTTTTTACGCTGTTGTATGCTTTTACTTGGTGGCGTTATCTCATTATCGAAGTTTGACAGTTGTATTTGATGTATCTCATGCTCGTTTATTATATTTCATGTTTCTTGTTAATAAAAAAAAGCACTTCTTATTTTAGTTAATGCTGATTTATTTGGTTTATTATATGTATATATATAACCTTAATTTATTTTACTTAAATATAATTATATAAAATAAATTTAATATTTTTCACCGTAAATTAATAGGATTTAAATATCTGCACAAAATAATAGCAGTAAGGAAAGATATTTAAAAAAGTTATTTTATAAATTATAAATTTTTATATCAACTAATGTATATTTCCAAATATAATCGAAATGGAAATTTTGAAGTTCTTATTCAGATGGGTAAGGTCCTCTACAATCACAATTGACTAGGAGTGGGAGGTGCCTACAACTTTGGTTAAGCTCGTGGATAAATTGGTAAATTTATTATTTAAGTTGTATAATAAAATTGATTCGTCCACGATACAACGTTAAGATGCTTTTGGTTTGGTTTATTTGATCATTCCATGATAGGAATTTGGTATATTTATTCAATTTTTATGTGCAAATATCATCTTCTCTATTAGGAAAAAATTATTTGTTATTTTTTCAACTTTTTATACTCAATTATGGATATGGGAATCAACTCAAGATATATCAAAACAAGAGATCTCACGCACCAAAAAAAAATATTTTTTAAAAAAATCTTATGCAAGTCCCGGGACGGATTTAGAATTTTGGTCGAATGGGGCAAAAAAAATATTTAAAATGGGGTGGGTGGGGAATATTTTAGGATGACATTACAATTTTAAGGTGGGCTGCAATTTGGGAGTGAGCAAAATACAATTTTAGGAGAGAGATATAATTTTATGGAATAATATAAAAAAAATTAAGGAAAGGCCTCTTCCACAAGATAATAAATGTGAAGAAAAATAACATAATGGATATAAATGAGTTGGGTCCAAAGACTATGATATAAGTTAAATGAATGTGACTTCCTACTCGACTTGTCGTGGTGAGGTGGTACGAGTGAAAGATATATCTATACTACTTATTGAGAAAGAGGGTATGAAATTGAGGTCTTCCCCAAATTACCTTATTTGACAGTATTTACAATTATAATAGTATCTTATATGCAAATTAACATATTGTTTGACCTTCCTCATTAAAACAATTTAAAAAATCGATTAAACATTAAAAATAATTTCTTTTGAAATTGTATATGCACGCAAGACGTATGAGGGAACACTAGTCATAAAGAATGACAAAACATCTTTATTCCCTAAGGTAAAGAAAACTAATTAGTACTTCTCATCAGTTTACACGAAAATTTAACCATGCTACATCTCAATTCTGCACAGAAGAAAAAAACTGGGATTTTATTCTACTCAGCATCCTACATCTCAAAAGTCACTCAGAACTAAAAATAAGAAAATAGAAGAAGAAGAAGAAATTCACACAGAGGATTACTATGACTTCATACTTTAATTGTTTCCAATATGTGCAAAGTATGCTTTGTCTGCATTGACAAGCCGGTTTTGGATGCTATTTTTTGCAAATCATGTGCAAAATATGCATTTTACCTTATTGTGGTTTGTGTATATGTGCAAAATATCACCTCAGTGGATGCCATTTTTTACAAATCACAAGGGGATAAAGTGTATATATTCAAACCAGATGGGAGTAAAATATCTATTTTCAAACTACATGTGATAAAAGACATATTTTCAAACTACATGAGTAATTTGTCTATTTTCAAAACAAATAAAGGGTTATTCGCCACTAACTCAATAATAAACCATATAAGACCCCAAGGAATTTGTAATAAAGGGGTAGAGACCAGGTAAGCCGTCCGATTCGATAAATTTAGAAGGCGAAACATGCATTTCAAGAAAGAAGTTAAAACGCACAAGTCAGATCACTACCTCATCCATTATTTTTTTCAACAATTGCCAAAACTTGATGTATTTGTTGTGCTAGAATACCCAAAATAAAGTGTAAATATCATACACACATAAGAACACAAATATTTTATATGGTTCGACAATTGCCTACGTCCACGAAAATTCTCCAAGGATACCTCACAACTCACATAAACAGATACAAATACTTAAAAGCTTGTTATTGAGCGATTTCAGATTGATGGATGATTTTGGGAGACCATGAATGTCATGTATACATAGGTGCAAATTATCCATGAAATGGTTATCATCTTGATCAACATATCTCGAGTATACATCGCCTAAGGGCGTATTGGAGAAGACATCACATATCGGTGGAAAATCGCCAAGGTGGAGATTGTTAACATGTGGCTCATTAGGTGGCTTGTTTCATAACCAGAAGATGAAAGATGGCTTGCAAGGTGGCCAAAATGATACACCTTAATTCCATGTGTCAAGAGATGGTAGACTTCAAGTTTAAGATGATAACCATTGCCCGGATAATTTGCACCTTATATATATGACATTAATGCTCTCCCAGAATCATCCCTCAACCTGGAAATCTCTCAATAATAAGCTTTTAATTATTTGTATCTGTTTCTGTGAGGTGATCGTGGAGAGTTTATAATTTTAGTCTGAAATTTTCAATAATTGTGTTTGCCTCTCGTGGACATAGGCAATTATCGAACCACGTAAATATTTGGTGTTCTTTATACGTATGTGATGTTTACATTTTTATTTTCGAGTGTTCTGACACAACATTATTTTCCCTTTTATCATTCATAGTTTATCGGATAAGACAATCCGAGGACAGAGTTGATATGTACCTTTCCAACTATTGTCAATATTACCTTCTCACAGCAAGGTCGGGTCGCAAGTGAACCCACATATATCTATAATACTAAGAGGCACACGAATTTTACAAGTTTTCGACGTCTCCACCGCACGTAGATCGCGTTAGATCTATAATATATAAATATTTTACAAATTAATAAAGTGAATATGAGATTGAAATTTTCAAAGATATTATAACCTTAACCAAATAATGAGTACACCAACAGCTAAGACTTTAATCCCAATAAATTTTAGGAGACTATATTAACAATACAGAGAATCAAGTAGGGTTAACACGTGTGTTAGTATTCTCCAAATGCTTCTACCGGCCAGAATATCATCTTTAATCATCTTGAACTCCAAGTCTTTGTATAACTTCGAGTTATGATCGAAGAAGACATGGCTCGAAGTTATACGCAAAAACTTGGATTTCAAAAGGATTAAAGATGATATTTTGACTGATAGAAGCGTTTAGAGAAGACTAAATGTGGTGTATTGGTTATAGACTTTTCTTTACTTTTATTGACTTTTATAGAGTTTAAAAGTCTATAGGTATTCAATCAAAACTTTCATATACTCCACAAAAGTCTAGTGGCATTCAAAACAGAGTTTTTAAAAGTCTGGCGATATTCAAACTTGACTTTTTAAAACTCTATAAAAGTCTATAGGTATCCAAAATATCATAGACTTTTAATGACTTCTGTTGAAATATTTAGGTACAAACTTTCTGATGCCCCATGTACATCCAAAAAAGTTAAGAATTCTCAATCACTCCTAGTAAAAATTTGGAATGACTTTTAATTCCTAATTACACTCGTCTCTCTTTACATTTATTTTGATTTCCGGCACGGTCACTTCCTCATTGGCTTTTTCTTCCCTGTTTTTTGCATGTACCATTTCGTTAATTCATAATGTACGTTTGTGAATATATATATTAGAATTATATAGCAACATTGACTGAATCCTCAAAGTCGTCATCTTGAAGATGCAAAAAATTTGTTCAATCTTTGCCACGCAAAGTAATTGAATAACGATTTTTCACATTGTTTTGCTGTTAAACAAGTAAAATTTATTTACATTAATAGTTAAAAAATATATTATAAGTTGAATAAGTTATTTATGTTCAATTGTTAGTTCAAAGAAATCAATTATAAGTTATATTAGTTATAAAATCTCTAGAGTCTATAAAATTCTTTTTATAATTCTATGTAGTTCTATAAAAGTTAATAGAAATCTATCAGTTTCATAAAAGTCCATCATTTAAAAAAAATCATTAAAAGTCAATAAAGTCCATAGAAATCTATTGAAAAAGTCTATGAGACTCTATACAGATCTTTTTATAACTCCATGAAATTCTATAAAAATCAATAGAAATCTTTCAAATCCATAAAAGTATATTATTGAAAAAAAATCATTAAAAATCTCACTATCTTAGCCAAGTAGTGTGTGTATCTCTAAAATTGATTGGTACTCTCTTCTGAATTACTTTAGGCTTGAATGTGAGCTCAGAAAATGAAAATAAAGCAATAATAATAATAATAATAATAATAATAATAATAATAATAATAATAATAATATTAATATGAGAGAATTAAATTTTATATTATTTAATGATTCGGGTTCATTTCAAATGGTATGGATTGAAAACGCTATTATTGATCCAATTTTTGAAATTTTTGAGAACTGATCCTATTGGGCTCGGTTGAAGAAACTAGACAGATAAAAATTGGGCTTTAAATAAAGGGAAAATTACGGGCCGGTACACTTTGGTGAAACATAATCTATCCTAGTCCAGCGAAAAAACATTAGTTGACATAAGTCCATTCTAGGTTGAAATGACCATAATAACCCCATGTGGTCTATGTGGTCCAAGCGGTCCATGCGGTCCAACCAATCTTTAATAAAATTGCATTCTTAGCCCTAGAAAATGTTTAAAGAACAAAATATGCCATAATATACTATTCATCATCGTTTTTATCCTAATATTTATCAAACAAAAACATTATATGAACATGAGATCCTTCAGTTTCTGTCATCTCGAGATGAATCCCAAGAGCATACTTTTGCAAAGGACTCACGGTTTATATAACGTTCGTCTAATTATAATTCAACCCGATTTGAAGATCATGTTAAAAATAAATAAAAGGCCCAACATGCTTCCGTATTACAATAAAATTTTAGCAAACTGAAAAATACCATTTTGACCATAACGGCACCGGGTGAGGTGGGTCGCAACTTCCACCAGTCGAAAACTTACTGCCTCCAGACTGTTTTACGAATGGCTCCTCACCATCCAACCTCAGCACACGGGCGAGGTTAGTCTGCCAGTTATCCGACTCCTTCAGAAACCGCACAGCACAGCCATAATTCGTTTCCTACCTTAGGGCATAAGGTATATTCAAGATATAAAAAAGATTTAAAGAAATCTGGGAGATAGCTGGGCAACAGCCTTATTTTTATTCTGGAATACTTATAACATCTATTACATTAAAACGTCTCCTTTTGGGAGGAGACGGACTTGTTTAGCCTCTCATATAGATGAGGCTTGACTCAAAACACATAAACTTAAAACCAACAGAACAATATTACAAATGATTACAAAAGAAATAAAAGAAAGAAAGATTACCAAGCTACGAAAGTTGAAATATTACAAAGCTTGGAGACTCTAAATTTATTTCTCAGAAAACTATGGAGAATTTTCGATGTCCTTAGCTTCCTGAATGAGTGCCCTTATATAGGCATGAATCCGGACTTCAAATGCGGATTCCAAATCTTGATAATTGTTGAGTGCGCCTGTGAGTGCGCCTTAACTTTCACGTGGTCTGGCATCTTTGTCCGGTTGTGCCAACTTTTCTCGTGAGTGGTCCATTATTTTTTGTCTGAGTGCGTTTGAACAGTATCCGCACTAACTTCTAATGGTCCACCTCTTTTCCTTTGTCGGGGAATCTTTCCATTAGTGGTTTTTGTGGTCCCCGAGCTTTAGGAAAATGGGCTCTCTTGTCAGCAGGTCTTTTGTCTTTTCCTGCCTCTGATCTGTCGGGTTTGGATCGGAATCCTTTCCCGAACTCTGGTTCTTTCTGCTCCGGGCATGCTAGGCAGATATGATCAATCCATCGGCCAATGTGTGCCATGTTGCAGAATTTCCGGTAAGTCTCCTTTCCTGCCGGAATCTTGTTCTCCCAAAGAATTCTTCTCTTTGTTTCAAAGAGTTCTTCGGCAAATCTCGTGGAGGTTCCTGTCATGGAATTCAGCAAGAAAGTTCCATTGGCTGAATTCTGAAAGAACTTGAATGTGTATTTGACTTTGTCCATTTCACTTAGACAAACCCAAAGACCCCATGCTCGTCTGGTTGAAACTTCATCATCTGTGATAGTTCCCGCCAAAATTGGAATTCCTTCTGGTAGCGCCATTTTTATATTTTTTCAGGGCGTTTCCATCTGGTCTTCTCAGCTTGATAAAATGAAAAGCTTCAATGAAGCCTTTCTTTGCCGGTTCTGGAGCAGCACTGAAAAAATACAACTCCAAGATATCACCTCTGGCCAAATGTGGATTATTGGCCCAAGTCTCGTATACAGCTTCTCTGATCCATTTTGCTAATTTCGAAATTTCAGAGAAGGCTGGTGCCACAGTATAAACCGAAGCCAGAGCTCCGAAATTATATACCATTCTTGAACATCATTTGGATGGCTGCCTGGTTTCATCCAAACTCTCGGATATTTTCCGGAGATATCAACTATTGATTTTTCTGGGTTGATACCTCGCCTGGTAATTAGTTTCTCCCAAGTGCGCTGGTAATCCTGCATAGGTGAAGAAACTAAATCGTCATTAGTTTGAACCTTAGACTTGCCAGTCATTGGCCTAAGATTCAACTCTCCCTCTTTTACCCCAGAGGTGCTGGGTTGACTTGAAGGTTCAGATTGTGATGACACCTGACCTTCAACATTCGCTTCAGCTTGTACATCCTCAAGGAATGCATCATCTGAAGCACTCGTGACAGGGGTACTTGAATCCCTTGCCTCCGGGTTAGATGAGCCTCGTTCTCTAAACACTTCTTTTTGCACTGTTGAAGGTGCTGCCTGAAGTATAGGCCCTTTCAAGACTTCAAACAAACGTTCGTGGTCCCGAAAACATGCTCGTATATGATCAGTAACAAGTTCCTGATCTGCTCGTTGAAGTCGTCCCGCGACCTCTGCATTGAGACAAAGAGTCCCAAAATCTCGTTCCAGGATCTCCAGGTTTTCCCTGAGATTCCTAACTCGCTTGAGGGTATCGCTAGCAATGTGTCCCTCCATCTCGTGTTAAGAAATCTGCAAGAATATTTTTATCAGATTTCACAATGACAATATCATAATCATAATATTGACACTCAGCTTGCCAACGTAAAAGTCTAGCCTTTTCTGGTTTTGATTCAATTTTATTTTTCAGAAAAGACTTAACACTCGTATTATCTATTTTTAAGATAAATTTCTTTGCAAGTAAAAATAATGGCCATTTTTTAAAAGCCTTTCGGACTGCAAAGAACTCCTTCTCGTTGATGTGCCATCTGATAACTTCGTTGTTATCAAATAATCCACTGCAATATCTGCTTGGCACTTCTCCTTCCCTTGTAACTTTCATGAGGACCGCAGCCCACCAATGATCACTGGCATCTGTGTATAATACCAGTTCATCCTCGTCGTTGGGTATTGCGAGTTTTGGTAGTTGCCTGCAAACCTCCTTTAGCTGTTTAACAGCTTGTCTGTGATCTTCATTCCACTCAAACTTAACATCCTTTTTGAGTAGTGAACTGAACACCTTCCTGTGGTTTGCTAGATTGTTGATAAACATTCCAGCAAAATTAACAACTCCTAAAAAACTCTGAAGTTGTTTTAAATCCTTGAGGTCATCCGGATATCCTTGTACTTTTTCAACAATATGATTTTGTAGGATGATTCCAGATTCGTCGATCTCGATTCCAAGGAACTCGATCTGTCTTGTAGCAATTACTGCTTTCTTTTCGGAAAGCACCAATCCTTCCTTGTAACAAACGTCTGAGAAGATCTCTAGATGTTTAAGATGTTCTTTCATGTTTTTTGACGCTATGAGGATGTCGTCAATGTACACGAACATGAAGCTGAAGTAATCCTTGAAAAGATTATCCATCTTCCTTTGATATATCTGGGGAGCATTTGCCAATCCCATTGGCATGACATTCCAGATATAATGTCCTTGTGGTGTGGAGAATGCCGTGAACTTTCTGCTTGCTTCCTCCATTTTAATCTGGTAGAAACCAGACTTGCAATCGAATTTGGAGAATACTTTGGCATTCTTGATGCTATTTACCAAATGTTCTCTGCTTGGGATAAAATATCCATCGACTCCAAGATTTTGTTGATCCCTTTATAGTTGATCACTAATCTCGGCTTTCCTCGTTTAATTTCTCCATGATTTCTTACCAGAAAACCGGGGCTGCTGTATGGAGAAATACCTGCTGAGATTAACTTAAGGTCAAGATGCTCCTTAAGTATGCTCTGCATATCCTTCCGATCTTCTTGGTTCATGGGGATCGCCCTATACCTCACAAACTCATTTTCTTTTCCAGTTTTCACCTTCAAAGTAGCTCTGAGCTCATTTTTGTTCCACCATGCCAGTGGATCCTCGTTGTAGTTCCTACGAATCTTCCTTTTTACATCCTCTAGAGTGATTCGCTCTTCGAGGGTAGATTCAGGTTGTTGAACTTCTTCTCGTAAAGCATTTTTCAGTAGCAACAGGGTTTCTGGAGTTACTCTTTCCTCATCCTGTTCTCTGAAAGACATGATATTAACCCAGTCAAAAGTTTGTGACTCCCTTTCACTAGGACCTTGTTGTCGGAACTGAAGAATTGCCTCTCCAAATTTCCGCTGATCTTTCATCGTTGGGTGTCGAAGTTTTCCTTCATCACCACGCTTGTTGCGAAAACGAATAGGGAATTTTCGGTGAAACGCCTCCCGTAATCGTTGTACCATAATCTTATGATCACATAGAGTTGTGAAAATAAGTCTTCTCGTTTCATTCTCTTGAGTGAATGTCTTGAACGTCTGTAGGAAATTGTTTCCTAACAGCATATCTGCACCTGTATAATGGAAATAGATAGGTGGAGTTTTGACTTTGTACCATGGGGTACCGCCTGCTCCGCCGATAATTATTTCCGCTCCTTGGACTCCTTCATTAAGAATAAGGATCCGTTTGGAAAAGTCTCTTCCGACAATGGCTGGTAATTTCTCACCAACGTCTTTGGGGAAGATTTCTCGCCTGGCAGTGCATATTTCAGCCCCTGAGTCAATGTAGGCTGCAAAATATTCTGCCCGGTACTTCTCATATAACATCCCAATGGAGATGTATATTGAGAATGGACTGGTGGTCATCGAATTCGGTATCTCTTTCCGTCGACCGTGAATTCCATTCCATCTTGCAATCTTTCCCAAGGTTTATGTTCCTCGAGAAATTCAATCCCTAGAATAAGCTGCTCGGGAATCCGTCCGGCAATTCCTTCAATTGTGAGATTAATTTCACCAATTTGAAGGTTTCCTTGAAATTTTCCAACTGTATGTTGTTGCAAATAATATAGGACATCGCAGGGGAAGATATTGTTCTTCTCGGTGATGTCAAAAATTATCTGCACTTCTCTCCAGCCTTCTGGGCATTTCAGTTTCCCTATTGTTTGGAATACATCAGGAACTTTCTGAATTCTGCTTGAGGCTCCCTTCTGTTTTTCCCCTGGATAGTTGCTGATTAACCTATCCTGTTGGAAAGACATCCTTCTTGACTCGATCATGAGGCTCCTGCTTCTGTTCAGAACAGGTTGATCTTGTATCATCATGTCAATCTCTCCTATTGTCGGAGTATCAATGATGTCCGGCAATACTGCTTTGGCGAAGTGATCGCTTTTATTTTAAACAATTATTTCCAATCTAGCGATTTTAGACCGCAAGTGCACGGTGTCAAGTTTTAGTATAGATAGGAAGATACGGATTGTCAAACCCACAGAGACTAACAAGTAAGTACCAAATAAGATGTCTTTTAACTATATTTAACCTACGATAATAAATTGATAATTAAACTAAACCAAATTAAACTACTCTAATCCAACCAAGTCAATAAAAGTAAACGAGAAAAATCCACAAGATAAGATTATCGAGACTTTGGCTCACCAATGTAATTCCCTACAATTATCGATTGAATATTCAAATATTTCTAAGGTGACGAGTTCTCCCAATTTATCTAATACACTCTCTCGAGCTATATTAAACCTAACACCGAATTGCAGTAAGTAACTCTCGTTCACTTATTTAACAATTCAATGTTGGATAAGATCCATGAAAACTCCTAGCTTTCAATTACTAGAATCTATGGCTATCACGCATGTATTTGACGTCATCTCTCGATCTCGGTCTTAAATCCATGGTATGAATTATTAATTCAGTATCATAAAATCATCTCTCGATCTCAATTACGATACTAACATCATTCAAAGGTGATCAATCCTCTAAAAGCATGAAGAACATAAAACATACGCAAAGAACTATAAGAATTCAATTAAATCATCAAATCGAAGGTTCATAACAAAGGATTCGCCTAGTCTCGATAAATAATTTTAGTTCCTCATAATAAATCAAAACAAAACAAAACTAAGAATTTAAAGACAAAGAAAAACTCCCAGCGTCGACTCCGGTTGTAGATCCTCGCTCCTTCTCTTGCTTCCTTCTCGATCGTCTCTTTTTATCGCCTTGTTGGGTTGTTCCAAATCCTAGGATGAATAGGTGAAGATGGGTGAAGGTTGAATGGTAGAAGGATGGAGGCTGGACATGAAGTGAAGGAAAGTGAGGGGAGAAGAAGGTGGAGGCGTGCATTATGGATTTTGGGTGAAGAAGGCGTGAGGTTGGGTGGTGAAGGAAAGGGGGGCTGAGATGGAGGCTGTACCTAGGGTTCAAAATCTTATATGGGTTGTGATTTTGTGTATAATATATAGGGGAAAGAATTATGGACTTCCCTATTGCATCCAAACTCTACAAGGAAGGTATTTTAATGAAAACTGCTCGTCCCGATCGATCCGAACAGAAGAGCCGATCGATCGAGCCTTCCAGTAAGATTTTCGCTCAATTTCCAGCCTTTCTCGATCGATCGGAAAAGCTTGCTCGATCGATCGGAAATCACAGTAAGTTTCTTCGCCTTTTTCAGCTTCTGGCGAGTTTCGTATTTTGGCCGTAACTTTCTCATACAAACTCCGAATTTGATGAATCAGCTATCCACGCGAAGATAAGAGAAAGTTCTACAACTTTTATATGGACCACATTTCCAAAACATGGCTCGAACATATAGTAATTGGATGAGAAATGAGCAACATGTGTCTTGGATTCTGGTTTCTTCCTCTTTTCTTCAACTTAATTCATTTTTTCATCATTTTAGCTTGATTACTTCCCCTTTTATGAATTTCAACATTGATTCCTGAAATAGAGAAATATATACCATAAACCATAAAATTATCCAAGAATCAACACGAAAACATATACATATCATAGCATAAAAACGCGTAATATTCAACCCTATCAACTCCCCCAAACTTATCACTTAATCGTCCTCGATTAAGCATTAAAATCACAAGGTAGAGTTCATTCTTGATACTTGAAACAATTATTTCATGACTTATTTTATTCTCAGAAATCTGATGCACATATACAAAAGTTGACAAGACATGTTTTCTCCTAATTCAAGCAACATATCTCAAAATCGGAACGTGTGTGTGTGATATAGTCAGTCTCAAGTTTCATGCACATATTCAAGATCAAATCATGTTAATCAACTCAAAGTCGAGATTATTATCAAGCACCCTATAAGCCTATTTTCAAACAACTTCTCCACTAATGATAGTTACTCCCTAGACTTGAATCAAAAGGACTTTTTAAGCTTGTAATGTAAGGCCTTTGGTGTTGGCTTCAAAGAAAAGATAGGATAAGCGCAAAGAAGAGAGTATAATCATTTACAGTTCAAATTTTTTTGCACACATCGAGCTTCTCTTCTTTTTCTTTTATAGCCTTGGCCACTTTGGGTCTTATATGTTTCTTTTTTTTTCTTTTCAAGGCTCTTTCTTTTTCTTCTTTTCTTTTTCTCATTCATCAATATTTTTCAATAAGCTCATCAAGATATAACAATTCAAGTGCATCGAATGATATTCATTATACTCCCTTAGGGTAAAGATAACTTTTTCATTTAGGCTCAAATAAGGGTAAGTATAATGAGTTTGCCAAGAATGTCGAATGGGGTCTAATTATATGCAATGCATATACCATTCTTTTTTCAATAAAGCTCAAATGGGACACTAGGGATTGATATAGAATAGGTAAGCTTGAAAGGCTCAAACGTTTCAAAGATCGCCTAGATCATTTCCAAGTCAAGTTTGTAACTATAAAATTTCGCCTCAAAGTGTCATCATCAAATAAGTTCTAGGATAACTCTAAGATGCTCAAGACAAATCATCAAGTTCACAACAATTATCACTATTCAACATGCAATCCACAAGATCATGACTCATTGTGCTCAAAGTATTCCTCATTCTTGACATGCTAACTCAAATTGGGATATTCATGTACAAGTCCAATCACAAATCAAGTTCATATGCATAGTGAGATCAAAATCCTCATTGAATAGTCACTACTATCATTCATTCTTTTCTCAAGCTTGAACTAATAAAAAAAATTTTTTAGCTCATAATAATCGGACGATTCAAGTGTCATTTAAGCACGCAACATGTGGTTAAAACAAGTAAAACATGCAAGCTACTACTCCCCCAAACTTAAATCAAACATTGCCTCAATGTTTAAAAGAATTAAAAGGGAAAAAGTGAACTCCCCTGATCAAGACGCTTGCATGAGGGTTGAGGAAGATTTGCTTTTGAAAGCTCCACTGTTGTAGGGATTCATCGCACCAACTAAGTACCTAACAAGAGAAGAATGCAAATGGTAAAATAGTCGACTTGAGAGATAAACAAAACTAAAATGAAAACTGAAAAATAAAACAAAACTAAATAACTAAAGGATACGCTTGGGTTGCCTCCCAAGAAGCGCTGATTTTTAGTCGTCGGCTTGACCATCAGAAGCAACCATCAAAGAGCGGCTGCCGCCCATAGTAAGTATCGTATGATACCACTAATGGGTCTTCATTCAATATGCCCTCAAGATTGGCAAGATTGTAGCAGTGTACGCTCGTCGCTCCAACAACATTTATCTTGAAGTGGTAGGAATGGGAGAATGATTCTTGACTTGGCTTCAAATCTTGGAAGATGTAGTGCGGTGAAGTTGGCATCGATGGAAAATACGGATCCACATATGACATAGAACATGTCTCCATCGATGGGCTCAAATCGGAATCTTCGAAAGTCTCTTCCTCTTCCAACATCACACTCGACTCATCTTCACATAGGAACTCCTCGGATGACATCTCTGAAGTAGTCTCAATCTCTTGAAGAGGCTCAAGTTCCCTTGACTCTTCCACACTAATAGGATCACTCCCCCAAACTTGGTTGGTTGAGTGATCGTCATCATATAACCAAACTCGATTCGTCACCTCTTGATTTGTAGCCCTCATCTCTTCCTCTTGGCAGCTAGTTGAAAATGTTTCTATGAGGACCGCCATTTGCTGCTCCAGGAGACGCATCGAGTTGGTTTGGCACTCCAAACTATTATCGGTTGATGCCATGAACCTTACTAAGGTATCTTCTAACTGAGTTGTGATATCTGCAGAACTATCTTTCCTCTCTTCGCGATGTTCAAATGGTTGTGGCGTATCAATAGGGTAGTGAGGCTCCGGTGGGTATTGGTGACTCCAACCTTGTAGTGAAGGATCACAATGCCAGTGAAGATCGAAGTCCGCCATATCATTGAACAGGTGCACCACACTGTCCTCATCTCTATCAACCAGGGGACTCCCAGTCATCAGTGCTCCGCTCATTACCCATTCTCGTGTCTCTGCATCCAACCCTTTGAAGAAATATTGCAGGAGAGTGTAGTTCGAAAAGTTGTGATACCGGAATGTGTTGGCCAATTCATTGAATCTCTCCCAAACAGCGTAGAACGGCTCGGAACGTTGTTGGGCAAATCTTGTGAAGACTTGTTGATGAAGCATCACAAGTACCTCGCAAGGAAAACAAATAAAACAATTAAATATAGTTTTTTTTTATAAATATATACAAAGAAGAAAAAAAAATGGTTAAATTACAGTCAAAGCTTCTCGTATGATATTACTAAAGTTAGTCCACGGCAACGGCGCCAAAAACTTGATCGCTTTTATTTTAAACAATTATTTCCAATCTAGCGATTTTAGACCGCAAGTGTACGGTGTCAAGTTTTAGTATAGATAGGAAGATACGGATTGTCGAACCCACAGAGACTAACAAGTAAGTACCAAATAAGATTCTTTTAACTATATTTAACCTACGATAATAAATTGATAATTAAACTAAACCAAATTAAACTACTCTAATCCAACCAAGTCAATAAAAGTAAACGAGAAAAATCCACAAGATAAGATTATCGAGACTTTGGCTCACCAATGTAATTCCCTACAATTCTCGATTGAATATTCAAATATTTCTAAGGTGACGAAGTTCTCCCAATTTATCTAATACACTCTCTCGAGCTATATTAAACCTAACACCGAATTGCAGTAAGTAACTCTCGTTCACTTATTTAACAATTCAATGTTGCATAAGATCCATGAAAACTCCTAGCTTTCAATTACTAGAATCTATGGCTATCACGCATGTATTTGACGTCATCTCTCGATCTCGGTCTTAAATCCATGGTATGAATTATTAATTCAGTATCATAAAATCATCTCTCGATCTCAATTACGATACTAACATCATTCAAAGGTGATCAATCCTCTAAAAGCATGAAGAACATAAAACATACGCAAAGAACTATAAGAATTCAATTAAATCATCAAATCGAAGGTTCATAACAAAGGATTCGCCTAGTCTCGATAAATAATTTTAGTTCCTCATAATAAATCAAAACAAAACAAAACTAAGAATTTAAAGACAAAGAAAAACTCCCAGCGTCGACTCCGATTGTAGATCCTCGCTCCTTCTCTTGCTTCCTTCTCGATCGTCTCTTTTTATCGCCTTGTTGGGTTGTTCCAAATCCTAGGATGAATAGGTGAAGATGGGTGAAGGTTGAATGGTAGAAGGATGGAGGCTGGACATGAAGTGAAGGAAAGTGAGGGGAGAAGAAGGTGGAGGCGTGTATTATGGATTTTGGGTGAAGAAGGCGTGAGGTTGGGTGGTGAAGGAAAGGGGGGCTGAAATGGAGGCTGTACCTAGGGTTCAAAATCTCATATGGGTTGTGATTTTGTGTATAATATATAGGGGAAAGAATTATGGACTTCCCTATTGCATCCAAACTCTACAAGGAAGGTATTTTAATAAAAACTGCTCGTCCCGATCGATCCGAACAGAAGAGCCGATCGATCGAGCCTTCCAGTAAGATTTTCGCTCAATTTTCAGCATTTCTCGATCGATCGGAAAAGCCTGCTCGATCGATCGGAAATCACAGTAAGTTTCTTTGCCTTTTTCAGCTTCTGGCGAGTTTCGTATTTTGGCCGTAACTTTCTTATACGAACTCCGAATTTGATGAACCAGCTGTCCACGCGAAGATAAGAGAAAGTTCTACAACTTTTATATGGACCACATTTCCAAAACATGGCTCGAACATATAGTAATTTGATGAGAAAGGAGCAACATGTGTCTTGGATTCTGGTTTCTTCCTCTTTTCTTTAACTTAATTCATTTTTTCATCATTTTAGCTTGATTTCTTCCCCTTTTATGAATTTCAACATTGATTCCTGAAATATAGAAATATATACCATAAACCATAAATTATCCAAGAATCAACACGAAAACATATACATATCATAGCATAAAAATGCGTAATATTCAACCCTATCACGAAGTCTTCGAAGATTCTGGGGACTTCGATGAATTCCTTTCTCAAGAATACTTCGGAATGATGACTATTCGAGAGTGCGCACCTTGTAGGTGATCGAGTAAGGCTTGTTCCCTTCTTCCATCAAATCTTCTCTTTTAAAATCTTGATGAAGAGTGAGAACTTTGTTGAAGTCTCGATCTCCTAAATTGTAAGCAATCCTCGGATAGATGTTGAAGGCCATCTTTCCTGCATACAGATTTCCTGCTACTGCTCCCAAACAAGAATCTTTGAGGTTCAGGATTCTCTTGTCAAAGATCGCCAGGTTGAGGGGCGAATCAATTCCTTCCTTGAATGTTGCTTTGATGATAACTCTTATGGCTCCGATATGAATCCACGAGAGTGTATTAGCAACCTCTCTCTTGACTTTGTTCTTAATCTCCTGGATTTCTCTGTAGGGGATTAACTGCATCTCAATTTGGTTTCCCGTGAATTCCATCGGGATCGTAAATTCACCTGTTGTTACCCTATGGATAATCTGATGCTTCCTGCTACGAAGACCAATCATATCCATGGCTTTTTCCATTGCTCCAATTGTAAATCCATCATACATTTGAAGCTTTGGCTCTTCTTTCATGATCCTCATAAGGGTTTTATGAGAAACAGTGGTATGCGAGAAAAACCCCGACGGCTCTTCTCTAATCACGTGCTGAAGGAACTCTCCTTCACTCTGATTCTGAGCTAGATTCACCTCCATCCTCAGAATAGATCTCTTCTTCGTAGATACTTTCATATGAGGGAATATCCTCAAATTGATACACATGTACCAAATCCTGAAAATAGACAGCATCCTCAAATTCCTTGGTATGCTCGAACTGTCTGACTCCTCGGCTTTGGTTTTCTGGACAATCTGTAGAGATATGTCCTCTTGCTCCGCATGTCCAGCAGTTACAATCTCTGAAACTCTCATTTGCACGGGTAGGTGTGCGTCTGAAAGTTCTCTTCGTTGGTGCCCTGCTAGAACTTGCTTGATTAGAACCTGTCGATGAGATTCTACTCCTTGTTGGTCCAGACCTTTGCCCCGATCTATAGCTTCGGGCTTTCTGCTTTGACCAGAACTTTCTAGGTCTCCATGAAGACCTAATTCTTCTTGAACCACCTCCTCGGGCATACGGTTGACTTCTGTGCTTCTTCAACTTGCGCCTTTGTGGGTAGTTCCCAATGATTGTAGGGATATCATTTCACGTACAACAAAGAGGAGCCATTTTGTTGATTCCTCTGAGCTTCTTGAAATTTTTCTGGAGCTTTGCTTGGTAGCACCACTCCGCTAGTTTTATTTTGAAAAACGACATTCTCCTGGACACCGTTTCGATTGCATGCGGTGTATACTCCTGGATAAGCATTTCTCTCCATGGGCTCGGAATTTTAGCAAAGAACAGCTCAGCTGCATCTTTTTCCGCTATCTTCGACTTCCATCGGTACTCTGTAAAGAGTTTGATGTACTCATCGACATAGCAGATGTCATGTAGTTCCAGGCTAATTAGAGCTTGTCTGTATTTCTTAGCCTTTTCTTCCTCCATTCCCTCGAAGTAGCTTACTCTGATGAAACAGATTTTGAAGAATCTTGCCATTTTGTCCACGATCTCTTTCAGGGACTCTCCGGCTAGAACTTCTTCCTTGGTTCCTGGGTCTCCAAGATCCCAGGCAATCTTGACTGATCCTTCCAGACTCATTTTTAGAAGTAAAATGAATCCTTCTTTGCCTAAGTCAAGTGTTCATGCTGCTATTCTCATTGCTGAAGCCCATTCATCAATAAGAATTTCTCTGTTTTTAAAATCCAAAATATCCATGTTGAGCATAAGTCCATATGGATGGATTGGATCTAGCTGTGACTTTCCGTAGGGCGTCTGATGAATATCTGGCCTTCGGGAACGGTTCCTTGTTCCAACTGGGGGATCCAAAGTTGCTGAGGTGAAATCATCTCTGTGTGGCATACTTTGGTCTCCTTCGGGTGGATTGTGTGACCCGAAGCTCTCTTGTGGTGGAGGTCTTTGTACCAGCTCTCCTGTCTTGATTTCTACGAGATTTAATCCCGCAAATGAATCAGCAAGATCATGAAGATCTTCCAGGTTGATCCTTTCCATTACTTTGTGGGATGTAATGGTTCTCCTCGTAGGACTGCAATCATTTTTTCAGACTCAGTTAAAGGCCTTCGGACCTCCTCTGCTTTCCCCTTTTGGTGTAAAAGGGGTTCTGTTCCGTAAGATGGTGGCAACCATCCTCCTTTTCTTCTTCCTGTAGGACTGGGCCTTGACTCCAATTCCTTTACTCGGGATTGAACATCTTGAAGGTTTTCAAGAATCTCCTTCTGATGTTTAATCATGGTCTCCATCTGACTCTGGATCTGATGGATTTGTGTAGGGACATGGTATTGAAGATATCCATAGCGCTGCACTGTCTTTTGGATCTCTCTAAGATCTTGGGAAATCTTAGAAGAATCGGGCTCGATTTCTCGAAAGGTTGGCTCACCCATCTTATTCATCCGGTCCGGACCCTGTTGGATAATTGGGGTCTGGTACAACGTCCTCGTGTTCAGGATGATTGTCCTCCTGAAGTTTGGCTAACTGGAACTGAAGTTTGAGGTTCACTTGATGAAGCCTCTTCGCCATCCTTTCCAATTTCTTGTAATGATTTATGCTTGGAGTGCATAAACCTGTTCCTCGTAATTGTTTCCACTTATGGTTGAAGCGTTGAGCTTCTGCCATATGCTTCTGGTTTAGTTTTTCCAATTTCTGGAAATACCACCTGTAGGAATGACACTTGGAACATTCGTTCGGGTCCATAATTTTCTTGAATCGTCTCCTCCGTATAGGTTACAAATTAATATTCAAGATATTATCATAGTATTTCCAGAATAAACCTAGGCTCTGATACCATTTTGTGTGCCAAGGATCGCACAAAACGGGGATTGTAACAAGACGATGTTAAATGTTGCTTTTTATAAATATAAGGATATAAAAGATAATTAAATATTATATATAGACTTCTTTGTAATTTAAACAAAAGCCTAAAGGATAGAATGCAATATATCAAACTATTGAGGGGTAAAAGAGTCATCATAAACACCCAATTGCTTTGAAAATTTGAAAAGTGGACTTATTTCAACACAATTGTTTCCAATTTGACTTTTTATGCACTAAGATTTTTTCTCAAGACTTAAGTAGCTTTTGTGTCACCAAAGTGGACTTCCATGTAATTTCCCCTTAAATAAAATATAATTTGGCCCAAATGTGAATCACTGCTGCATGAATGTGGTTTTCAACCTATAAATGAATAGTAATTTATTAACAAAACGGGAATGTGCAAATATGTGGAGTTTTGTTATTGAACAGTCATGCATAATATATATTTTTGTTCTGTTTATATTTAAAACGAAAAAGCGATATTGGATTATTTTATTATAAAATAATTTTGTGGAACTATATTTGTTAAAACAGTTTCTTGTAATTTTACCAAATACCAAGTAGGGCATAAGGATGACTTCTCTGTTATTTTATCTTCTGCCTTTGGGGTAGTTTCCAATGATAGTAATGATATCATCCCTTGTACAACAAATATGAGCTGTCTTGTTGACTTCTCTTAGCTTCTTGTAGTTCTTTTGGAGCTTTGCTTGATAGCACCACTCCGCAAGCTTCATTTTAAGAAATGACATTCTCCTGGATATTGTCTCTATTTCTTGTGGTGTATATTCCTGGATAAGCCTTTCTCTCCATGAACTCGGTATTTTGTCAAATAATAGTTCTGCTGCATCATTTTCTATTATCTTTGTCTTCCATTTATACTGTGTGAATAGCTTGATGTACTCATCAACATAACAGATATCATGCAGTTCCAGGCTATATAGAGCTTATCTATATTTTTTCGCCTTTTCTTCCTCCATTCCTTCGAAGTAGCATACTCCAATGAAATAGATTTTAAAAAATTTTGCAATCTTGTCCACAATTTCTTTCAGGGACTCTCCTGCTAAAACTTCTTCCTTGGTATCTGGGTCTCCGAGTTCCCAGGCAATCTTGGCTGATCCTTCCAGACTCATCTTAAGGAGTAATATGAATCATTCTTTGCTTAGATCAAGCGTTCCTGCTGTTATTCTCAGTGTTGAAGCCCATTCATCAATGAGAACTTCTCGATTTTTAAAATCCAAGATATTCATGTTGAGCATAAGTCCATATCGATGAAATGGATATAACTGAGACTTCTCTTAAGGCGTTTGATGTATATCTGGCATGCGGGAACGACTTCTTACTCCAACTGGGGGATCTAAGTTTGCTCCAGTGGTAAAATCATCTTGGTGGGGCATACTTTGATCTTCTTCGGGTGGTGGATTGTGTGACCAAAACTCTCTTGTGGTGGAAGTCGAGGAATTCCGCCAACTTGATTTGTTTTAAAGTCTACGAGATTTAATCCGCAAGCAAGATCACATAGATCTTCCAGGTTGATTTTTTCCATTACTTTGTTTGAAGTATTGGATTTCCTCGTAGGACTGCAATCATTTTTGAGTCTCCGTCAAAGGCCTTCGAACCTCATCTGCTTTCCCTTTTTGGTGTAAAAAGGGGCTCTATTCCATGTGACGGTGGTAACCACCCTCCTTTCTTTCTTCCGGAAGAACTTGGTCGTGACTCCAACTCATTTACTCGGGTTTGAACATCCCGAAGGTTTTCAAGAATTTCCTCCTGATGATTAATCATTATCTCCATCTGACTCTGAATCTGATGGATCTGTGCAGGGACATGGTATTGTAAGTATCCATAACGCTGCACTGTCTTCTGAATCTCTCTAAGATCTTGGGATATCTTAGAAGTATCCGGCTCAATTTCTTGAAAGGTTGGTTCTCCCATCCTAGTCGTCTGTTCCGGATCCTGTTGGATTGTGTGGATCTGGAATCATGGGGTTGTGTTCAGGATGATCTTCTTCCTGAGCTTTTGATAATCGGACTGAAGTTTGAGGTTCATCCTGTAGAGGTTCCTCGCTATCTTCTATTGTTGTTGATACTGGTATATGATAGCTTGGCTAACACCAACCTCTTGTAAGATTTTCCATCTCTAGTTGAAGCGTTTAGTTTTGGCCAGATGTTCTTGATTTAATTCTTCCAATTTTTTGATGTACCACCTGTATGACTGACACTCCGAACAATAGTTCGGATCAATATTCTCTTGTATTGTCTCATCCGTTAAAGGATAATATTAATATTAAAAATATTATTTTAGTGTTTTCAGAATAAACATAGGCTCTGATACCATTTTCGAAGACGGATCGCGAAGGAAAGGGTTATTAGGAAAAATGGTAAAACTTTGCGTAATTTTGAAAATTATTTAAAACTCTACGGGGTATCAAGTAATTAATCCATTTCAAATTTGTAAAGGTAAATTGGTAAAGTGTTGTGTGGTAGGGAGTTAGGATAAAGATGAAAGTATTATTGGGAATTAGAATATAGAATCGTGGATAAGGGGAATAAAGTTAAAGAAAGTTTGGGTTTTATGGGTTTTTTTTTGTACCCTAAATTATTTGATTGGTCATAGATCGAAAATACAAAATTGACCTTCAAAAAGTCAATGATCTTGATTTAAATGATTTAGGGACATAATAATTAAGCCCCTATATCCGACGCCAAATTCATTTGAATTTAAGATTTGCATGATTGTGAAAAGTCGAAGATTCTAGGGAAATTACTGATGGGGTTCACTGTCATAATGCTCACTAATTTTCCATGCGTAGATCTTAGATTATCCAAGGATAGAATGGTTTGGATTTCAAAGATAAATTTGATGGATGAAGGATTTGAAAATCCATAACAATTAATTAATAAAAATTGAAAAATAGAAGGGGACAATTTCAAATTCACAAAACTCAAGTTCTAAAATTATAAAATAATTTTAGAATTATTCTTGGCTACCTCATATGACACTACTCCAAATATTTGATCAAAAGTTCAGATTTATTAATGTCTTTTTTGTATGTGGAATCCAATACATTAATATATCTGCGACATTGATCTACCCATGAGTAGTATTATATGGGGTAGCCAAGTAGTAACTTCTCACGAGTTGCACACAAAGGCGGACCTAGGGGCGGAGCCCCCTACTCAAAAAAAAAAAAATCGATTTTTTTTTTACCCTTAGTTTTTTGCACCCAAAATTTTTTCTAACCATTAAATATTTAAAAAAAAAAATTCGTCCCAAATTTTTTTTTCTAGGTCGGCACATCTATAATACCTATACCTATGATCACTACATTTGAGACATCATGAGGCAAAAATAGCAGGGTTTTCACTGTAATCTTTTGACTTTAGAGACAAATTCACCCACTAGTATTGTGGAAATAAACTATTTATTCTTTAAATAGGGTCAATTAATAAAAAAAATAGTTTCAAATACATCTAAAGTGCCCGATTAACAGTGTTCGTAAATGTTCAGGTGCAATTGAACTTAAAAATCTAGACAAAATAATTTTTATAAGGATGCAACTTTTTTTATATACTTCCAATAAATATGACATTAAAGTGTAAAACATACCACTTGGGAAAAATGAAATTTTTATTACAGGATAAGCGTTTTCGAATGATATAATTTGAGCTCAAATTACATAATCTATTTTTCATATGTGTTAGAGAATGGATAATAAATTGTTAAATCTCTCTATAAGCTCGAATTTTAAATATGATTCATCCATGTATCAGAGCATCTGGCTAACGTTGTGACTGTGATTATTGGGATTAGTCGTAATTTTGATTATTGTGACAAATTGTGTAAATGGGGGCAAACATATGGGCATCCCACTTAATCCTGCCTCATTTAGTGGATATATCCCATCAACAAATTGTATAAGAAATCCAACTATAAATATGAATTGATCCTTTGATTCTCAGCACAATCAAAATTATATACATATCTTTCTTCCAGGGTAAGGTAAATCTCTCTTTAAAAGCTTCATTACACTATCCTTTCAGGTGGTTCGAGCAAGAGAAATGAACAAAAGCATCCATACATCTACGAATTAACATTATACGAAGGGGACAGCTGCCCTCACTCAATTCTACTATTATTATTTCAATATGACAAATTTATTTTTTATCCCGCATATTTTATGACATTGACTTTTGCCCATCTCACTAAAATTTTAGGAAAAAAGCGAGCAAAAACAGTCGTCTGTACATAAGAAACTTGTCAAATTTTATGTTCATTGTCTTTTCATGCAACCAACAATAAGTTCTATTTATGGCAGGTAACTAAGGAAAATGGGCAAAATAAGAGTCCCTGTGTTGTTGGTTTTACTGATACTTATCATCACAATGAGCTCTAACAACTTGGCCAAAGCAAGAACAGCCATGTTGGCTGAGAAGCAGTACAAGAAAATGGAGAAGGGTAGTTATGAAAAAGAAGGTATTGAAAATCATTTGAATGGGGATAATCACCATTACTACTCCATACCCGACTTCAATCGACGCAATAATAATGATCAAGGCGATTCAAGTCCCGGCGGAGTCTAATTAATCATCAGAAATATCGTATCATGTCGTATCAGGTCGCGTGGATTTAAACTTAGGTCTGTTCTTGACTACGAGAGCCTATAAAAACTTCAGTGTTAACATGAAAAAATGAACAAGTAGTGATATCATTAATTACTATGTAGGTGTGCTTAATAAGTGATATTGATGAATGATATTTTGTTTTATATATATATATAAACCTCTTTGATACGGTGGAGTTTATAAATTAACAAGTTAGCTTTTTCAAACATTATTAATACGTAGAATTATAATATTATTGGGTGATATATATATATATATATATATATATATATTCAAATTCATATGTAATATATGCATTTTTATGCTAATATAGTTTTAAAGGTATGCAAGTAAATATATAAAAACAGTTTGGTTGAAGTATTTTATCAAACACTTAGTGAACTACACTTTGGTGTTTTATCAAGTACATAAAATGCTTCGCAATGCTAACTAAAACAACAAGTTAAATAAATGCAATAAAGTAAATAACACAAGTATTTGTTTCTGGAATTTTGAAGCGCAAACGCTTCTACATCTCTCTTTCTTCCACCTCATGGAAGGATACACTAGAAGATTTGGTTTACATTTTTCAGTATACAACCTACTTAGGCTAATACCACATAGATAGCCTAAACTCCTAGCCCACATGGAATCACAAAGGTCATGTTCTTGAACGTCTCACATGGAAAGACCTCACCCAGTTGTGATAAATCACCGACTGTTACAATGGTATTAACTCTTCTATTTTAGCTCGCAAATACAATGAATAGAGTGAATAAAAAGGCACAAGTGGTCGCCTAACGGATCTGATATGAGCTTGAAAGATGTGCTAAAGGTTTGGGGAGTACTCTCCATTTAGCAGATTTTGCCTTTGAAGTTCCCCATTTGAATCCCAAATGGGTTTGCTTTGGAATGCTTGGATTGATCTCCAATCAGCTATTATTGAGCTTAGCCCCAAATAATGATATATACGTTAGATACAAGAATATAGTTGTTGGGAGAGTTTTGGCAAGTTTCCTGAGCTTGCAACAACCATATTCTGGTTTCTGGACTGTTTTTGGAAGTCTGTTGTTCGCTCCGGTAGGGTAGTCTACTGATCGAGTCCGCTGGTTTTTGTCTACTGGTAGTGTCTACTTGGTAGTGCCTACTTGTAGTGTCTACTGGTAGTGTCTACTTGTAGTCTACTGGTATTGTCTACTTGTAGTCTACGGGTAGTGTCTACTTGTAGTCTACTGGTATTGTCTACTTGTAGCCCGGTAGACGACCCGGTAGACATTGCTGTCCGAAATCTACTGATATGTTCTTTTGGTTATGGTTCTTGATTCGTTGATTTCTGGGCAACGTGATCAAGATAAAAGTTGTAGCTCTTTCTCTTAACTTTCCATGGAATCAAGAATCGCTCGATTTCGAGTTCATATGAGAGAGTTATGCTCGAAATATGAGGCGCTACTACTGTTGTTAGTCTACTGATTTTGTCTCCACAATACGTGACTTGCAGAAGCATCTTCCGATTAAGTCTTTGACTTTTGAATATTTGTAGATCTTTGTCTTAACTTTCAAACCCATACTGGATCGTCCAGTTTCGATAAGCAAGCTGAGATTTATGACCAATATACCACAACTGCTACAACCTATTTGCTGATGTTTCAGCTTCGCATCAACAGACTATTACAGACATATTTTCGTCATGTAAACCTTCGAATCAGGTCTGCTAGCCTGAAATATGACTTGTAGCAAATTGGGTTGGCTATCAAATCCCTTTGCAAGCACGTTTTCGTCGTTTCGATGTCCGAGCTATGAGATATGATCAATTTAGTCAACATCGCTCAGGGTCTACTGAATGTTGAATTCTCATTTCAGCATCATAGCTTCAAGTCATTTCTCAACAATTCATCAAGCTCTAAAATATCATCTATGAACTGTACACTTGATGAAATATATTAGCAATACAATAACAAGTTTTTTAACATCAAAATCAAGATTATTCGGGTTTCCAAAAATCTAACAATCTCTTCCTTTTTTATGATTACAAAACTTGAATAAAAATATGAACATTAAGCCACAATGTTACATAACAAGACACCATATTTTTATTTTAACATATTTCTTCCCCTTTTGTGTCAATCAAAAAGGAAGATAAGTAAAAGCTTCTCACCCTCAAGGATTGGACTAAATATCCCCCTTAATTTTAAAAGGTTTAAAATTTTGAGCAAGTGATGGGCAAACGATCTAGGAAAAAATTTAAAATATGCAATGCACAATTAATTTTTGAACAAAAATAACCTCTTTTGATGGTGGGTGCAACATATTTAACATCATGCTTGAATTTCTTGACAAAATTCAACAATGTCAATTTCATCTTTTCCGCGGCAGCACACTGGTCCGAATTGAACCAATAAACTGCTTTTCCTTGTGAATAATTAGGCTGCAAGACCTACACCGCCGTGATATTCTATGACTCTAGTTTGCAACGTAAAAAACGGTTTGTCATTTGGACATCCGAGCAAGAAGTTATGACAATATACCACATCTACTACAATCTATTTGTTGTTGTTTCAGCTTCGCAGCAGCAGACTCTTGCAGACATGTTTCCGTCATGTAAACCTTCGAATCAGGTTTGTTGTCATGAGATATGACTTTTAGTAAATTGAGTTGGCTATCCAACCCCTTCGAAAGCACGCCGGTTTCAATGTACGAGTTATAAGATATAATTAATTTAGTCAGCAGTCATAGGGGTCTATTGGATGTTGAATTTACTTCAAGTTATTTCTCAACAATTCATCAAGATCTAAAATATCATCTATGAACTGCACACTTAATAAAATATATTAGCAGAACAATAACAAGTTTTGTTAATATTAGAATCAAGATTATTCGGGTTCTCAAAAATCCAACAATATATAATTTATGCATTTTTCTTCTAATATAGTTTTTAGCCAATTGTGCGGGTGGCAAAATACGTTTCACCCGCAAAGATAATAATATACCAGGTATATCTACCAAAACAATTTCTACAAAATTCCCATTCCTATTCTCATAAATATTTATTTTCCAAATATTATTCATTTAGAGCAATTTGTCAAATTTCATTCATGCATGCATGCATGGATGCCAAAATTAGGCCATTGACCACGTAAAATCTATCACTCCCAAGTCCTCGTTCAGACCCTGAGCCTTCCATACGACATCAATGATCAGACCCGTCTACTATATTGTTCCGACTCGGCTGCTGTTACGTTTGCTCGCAGATATACCTGGAGTCTCATTCATCACCACATTTGCCGTCGTGCTCCGCCCATTCTTTGCCGTTATTCTTTTAATCCTCCCACACCTCGACCCGCCGGCGTACCATCCAGTAGACAAAGCAACCACTCTTTTGCTGTTTCTGTGGTATTTCTCGTCACATTCAGACGGGACACCGCTGTATCCACTGGCACTGAAGTCATTCAGAGTGAGTTTGGACGGTGTGGAGGATGTAAGTAACGGAGAGCAGCTGTATCTAGATTTTAGGGTAAGGTTGGCCGTTGCAGTAGATTGTGTCGTATGGCTGACAACTGCCGCCACCGCCGTTAAGGGGATGGAGGGGTACTGCCGCCTCCGTCGCCGCAGATGGGAGTGTCCACGGCGGGATCTCGTTGCATTTTTCATTAATGCATATTAATGAATAATTTCAAATCTCAGACCCCATAACTAAGTTTTTCATGAATGATAAATGAATTGTGGATTGTCGAAAAACTTAGGAAAGGTGTTGAATTTGTCTGTAAACTTATAACTAAAGCGGTTGATGTGGTACGTATAATCGAGATTCGATTTACATATCAATTAATAAGAAACTGTAGATAAAATTATAGAGAAAAAGATGATATGATGGAACAATTTAAATCAATATTCTATAATTCATTTTCATGTTTATGTTCATTGTTCATTGTTCAAATTTTTTTGTGAAATCAAATTGTCATGGGCCTTGCGACAGGTCCTCAGCGTCCAGAACCCAATCCAATAGATATTGTGTACCAGTGTTTAAGGGTGTAAACGTACCGAACCGAGTCAAATATACAGAAAATTTAAGGTTCGAATTCAGCTCGAAATGGTTATATTCGAGCTCGATTCGAAGTTCGAATAGTTTTAAAAATTTGGCTCGAGTTCGGGTCGAATCAAAGTTCGAGTTCTAGGTCGAGTTCGGCTCGAAAATATTCTAAAATGTTCGCGAGCTATTCGAACTATTGCTCGAAAATAAATACCCGAGGTTCGAAATATATTTATTTAATATATAATTTTATTATATTAATAAAATATTAAAGTTTGCGAGCGGCTAGCAAACTATCGAACAAAGTAATTTGTGCTCAAAAAAAATTCGAGCATGTTTGAGTTCCGCTCGAATTCGAGAATTTCGAATACGAATCAAATATTTTTCGAGCCAGCTCAAAAATTCGTGAACATGTTCGATTCATTCACACCCCTACCAGCGTTTTACACATAGAAAATGCAAAGGAGTGGATTAAGATTCTATCTTCGAAAATAAAGATCTCGGCAGATTTAGATAATGGGATCAGTTGTTATCTTTCAATTTTATTAGATTAGATTAGTGTCTTATCTAGGATTGGTGTTTAGCTTTACAAGAGTTTTAGGATTTGGTTTTGCTTTTGAGTTGTATTTTTATGAATAAATAACATAAAAATATTCTCAAACAAGCAATTATTTGCTCAATCAACAATTCCATAAGTCGAAGGTTCTCTTCAACAAGCCTTACCACTTCTCCTAACTATCAAGGTCCCATAACGAGATCTTGTGTTCATAACAAATTGGTACCAGAGCCAGACGTTATGAGAGATCTCACATCGTTCCAGAAACAATTTGAGGCCTTTATGAAGATGTACGTCGAGGACAAGAAAATTCAGGAGCAGAATCAACAAGATAAAAGTTTATCAGTTGTCACCACCTTTGTTAATATATCTGCTGGATTTTTACTTCCTTGTATCTTCTCTAATGTTAGCACGTCATCCTCAAGCAGAGACCTGATGAAGTGATAATGGAGACCAATATGTTTTGTTCTAGAATGAAATGCTGAATTCTTTGCCAGGTGTATTACACTCTGACTATCACTATACAAAATATTATTCTCCTGGTTGAATCCCAGCTCTGTTAATAAATCTTGAAGCCATATCACTCTTTACTGGCTTCTGTCATTGCAACATACTCGCCTCTGTAGTGGATAAAGCTACAATCTTTTGTATCTGTGACATCCAACTAACACCTGTAGTTCCAACAGTGAATACATAACCTGTGGTGCTTCTTCGGTGATCGACATCACCTCCATAGTCTGCATCTACGTAACCTTGTACTTTTAGTTCTCTTTTTCCGAAGTACAAACATTTCTTTGCAGTGCCTCTTAGAAACCTCAAAATCCACTTAACTGCTTCCCAATTAGCCTTTCCTGGATTTGACATAAACCTGCTGACAACTTCCACTGCATGGCCAATGTCTGGCCTTGTACAGACCATATCGTTCATCAAACTCCCAATGGCTGAAGCGTAAGGAACTTTAGCCATGGATTCTTTTTCTTCCTCCGTTTGAGGACACTGGTCCTTGGAAATGCAAAATTGACTAGCCAAAGGTGTGCTAACTGATTTGGTGTCGCCCATGTTGAATCTCTGCAAAACACGATTGATGTACTCCGCGTGAAATAACTGCAAAATTCCCTTTTGTCTATCTCTTGTGAGTTGAATTCCAAGAATCTTTCTTGCTGGACCCAAGTACTTCATGTCAAATTCTTTTGACAACTGCTATTTCAAGTTTCTGATCTCGTCCATATCAGAACCAGCTACTAACATATCATCGACATAAAGTAGCAAAATGATATATCTGGACTTATATTTCTTGAAGTAGCAAAAATGGTCGGCGTTACAACTCTGGAAACCTTCCTTGTGCATAAAGCCGTCAAACTTTAAGTACCACTGCCTTAGAGCTTGTTTCAGGCCGTACAAGCTCTTTTTCAATTTGCATACCTTATTATCCATCTCTTTCTCCGTGAAACCTTATGGTTGAAACATATAGATCTCCTTATCAATGTCTCCATGAAGAAACACAGTATTCACGTCCAATTGCTCAAGATGGAGGCTTTCACTAGCAACGATACTCGATACAGTCATAATAGTATTGAGCTCCACAACTGGAGCAAAAATTTCTGATTAGTCAACTCCTTCTTTTTGCTGGAACACTTTGACGACCAGTCGGGCTTTGTATCTCTTGGAACCATCATGCTCTTCCTTCACCCAATACATCCATTTGTTGTGAAGTGCCTTTTTTGTCCAAAGGTAACTCAACAAGTTCTCATGTCTGATTGGACATCAAAGACTTCATCTCGTCTTTCATGGCAACCTCCCACTTGCCGGCATCTTTGGTCTGACATGCGTCCTCGTAGCATTCAGGCTCACCTGCATCAGTTAGCAACAGATAGTTCATATACCTTCTGTTAGGTACATGAGGCCGAGAACTCCTTCTCAATTCAAGAACTGGAGCAGGAGACTGTGATGCATCAGACTGTTGCTCGCTGTTTTGATCAATTGATTCCCCCAACTGAGGAATCTCAACTATCTGCTCCACATGACTTTCTGGGACATTGTCCACCTCTGCATACACTAACTCACTCTGTTCTGAGTCGCTGACCACTGTGTTATGCCTGTCCTTATACATCACTCTTTCGTTGAAGATTACATCTCTGTTGTGGATCATCTTCTTGTTTTCATTATCCCAAATGTGGTAGCCAAACTCATCTTCACCATAACCAATGAAAGTGCACTTCTTTGATCAAGTTTATTTTTGTGTGCATCACTGATATGCACATATGCTACACAGCCGAAAACTTTAAGATATGAAAGGTTTACCTCTTTTCCGCTCCATACCTCTTCTGGTATTTTGTGCCCCAATGGTACCGATGGACCTCGGTTAATCAAGTATGCTACTGTGTTGACTGTTTCTGCCCAGAACTGCTTTGGCAGGCCTGATTGTACCCTCATACTTCTGGCTCGTTCTGTCAACGTCTGGTTCATACGCTCAGCTACACCATTGTGTTGAGGTGTATCAGACACGGTTCTCTCCATTCTGATCCCGGGCTCATAACAGAACTTCTTGAACCTGGTGTCTTCATATTCACCACCGTTATCGGTTCTGAGCTTCTTTATCTTCAGTACTGTCTCATTTTCAACCATGGCTTTCCAAATCTTGAAAGTCTCAAATACTTCTAACTTATATTTCAGAAAGTAAACCCATACTTTTCTGGAGTGATCATCAATGAAAGTCACAAAGTAGTGTTTCCCACTAATGGATGAGACAGTTGTTCGTCCCCAAACATCAGAGTGAACTAGTTCAAGTATTTCCTTCTTTGGGGTTCTGGTACTTTTCTGAAAGCTAACTCTTTTATGTTTTCCAAAAATACATCATTCACACATGTCAATATCAATTGAATGAAGACTTGGTAGTTTCCCCTTTGAGTGCATAACATTCATTCCTTTATCACTCATGTGACCAAGTCTCTGTTGCCATAGAGTAGGACTTTCTGTGTCTGCTGCAACTGCAATTGAACAGCGTGCTCCTGCTGTCATGTAAAGAGTACGTGCCTCGAGCAATTATTGCACATTTTGATATCTTCCAAGTATCACCGTAAAAGACTGTTGTGTAACCTTCACTGGCCAACTGAGATTAAGTTCTTTCTCATATCGGGAATATGCCCGACATCCTTCAGTTCCTATACAGACCCGTTCAACTTAATCTTTATGATACATTTGCCAACAATCTCGCAAGATTGTTCATTACCAAGGTAGACTTTACCAAGGTTTCCGGGGATATATTTCTCGAAGAGTTCTCTTTGCGAAGCAGCATGGAATGATGCTCAAGAGTCTAATACCAAAGACTCTTCATTGCACTCTAAAGAGCATATTAATGCATCATCTCTATAAGCAATGTTTGCTTCTGCATTCGCCTCCTGATTCTTCGGTGCATTTTTGCACGGATTTTTATAATGCCCGGACTGCCTGCATTTCCAGCACTTGATATTCTTTTAGTTCTGAGAATTGGGGGGATTCTTAGATTTGGATCTCCCGTCCTTTTGTTTGCCACGTCCACCTCATTTATTTGATTTTCTACCTCTTGACTCTGTATGTAATTCTAAAGAGGTTGATGATTCATTTGAATCTTTCCTATGACCTCTTCACTGAGACCACATATCAAATATCGTCAAATTTCAACTTAGTACTTCTCGATGAGCTACTCACAGCTGTGACAGTAGCATTCTAACTTTCCGTGACGGAAGACAAAAGTATGAATGCTTGTATTTCATCATCAAAATCAATTTTAACTGAACTCAACTGGGTTGTCACTGTGTTGAGTTCATTGAGGTGTGAGCTACCGATCCGCCTTCTACCATCCGCAAATTGATCAACCGCCTCATCAAATGAACTTTGTTTGAAGTTGATGGCTTCTCGTACATGCTTGAAAGATCCACCATAAGACCCGCCGTTGTCTTTTCTTTTGCTATGTTGAAAGCAATGTTGCGTGACAACGCCAGTCAGATAACTCCGAGGGCTTTTTTATCTAGAGGAGCCCACTCTTCATCTTTCATGCCTTCTGGCTTCACACCCGAGAGATGTTGATAAAGGCTTTTTGGTACATATAGTCTTCTATTTGCATTTTTCAAAAGCCAAAGTCCGAACCATTGAACTTTTCAATATTTATTTTTCCTTCATCTGCCGACATCACTCCCACTCAAACCTGACTCCCACCAGGTTGTTGTTTTGACAATTTTTGAAAACCACCGTGTTATTGAAAAACATCGTTGTGGACGAATTTGGTATCGTTGACCAAATTCACTATTCACGAAATCATTATTCACAAAATTTACTATTCACCTGATACCAGTTGTTGGGAAAATAACTTCATATTTTCTCTTGTCAGGTATGTGGAAGCAAAAATAAATGCGGAATAAAAACACAAGATTTACGTGGTTCGACAAAAATAAGTCTACGTCCACGGGGCTGCTGCAGATCTTTTACTGAAGAAAAATATACAAGTGTTTAGAAACACTGACAACATGAAAAACACTTTAAAAATTATATACAAATTTTCTCTCACTAGTATTTTTACTCTGACTGCACTCTGTGTTGTATTTTTCTCTCTACAATTTTAGGTGTATTTGATGAATGAAATTGCAACTCTATTTATAGAGTTTCTACACGTGTCTTCGACCAAAAAAGTCTTCACGCGGGGCAAAAATTCTTCACGCTGGTTTGCAAAGTCTTCGCGCGTAATTCAAGCTTGGCTGGCAAAATTTCTTTGTTGCCTTTTTCAAACTTTTGCTTTTTTTCTTTTTCTTATATTTTTTGTCTTCTTATTAATTTTCTTCTGGGGGTTATCTTTGACTAACATCAAACCGCTCAATGGAGACTAAAATCGGTAGGATAGGAGGGAGACAAAATGTAACAAACTTTGGTGCGGGGTTGTGTGGCCGCAAACCAACATATTGCAGCAAATATGTGCCCAAATCCAAATGCTTCAAGCGGGATTTTTCAAGGCATGAGGGGCAGCCGATCGAGAATCCCAGAGTTGTGGACATAATTTATCAAAGATTTATTCATTGGAAATTCAAGTAGGCATTATCATCGGTTCTAGCACAAAATTTTTCTTTCCTTCGAGTTTGAGGACAAACTCGATGTGCATGGGGAGAGTAATGTCATGGGCCTTGCGACAGGTACTCAGCATCCAGAACCCAGTCCAACAGATATTGTGTACCAGCGCTTCACACACTAGATCACATAAGTCCGGTGCGCGAGCGGGTGCGGATGCGGATGCGGATGCGAGAGTGCGTCAATTTTCAAAAAATTTGAGTGCGGGTGCGCCTTAATGCGCCTATTAAAAATTAATTAATAAATATATATATATATACATACACACTGATGAAATGAAATTAAACATACATAATATACATCATATTTAACAAACTCACATCATTATTATATTATTTACAAATTAATAATATGAAGTTCTTAACAACTTTGGTGTTTGCAGCTTTACCATTCTTAAAAAGTATTAAAATTAGATTTTATTGAAGGGTCTAACATTTGCAGCTTTGCAAAATGTTATAGCCAGTGATACAACGTAATTTGAATCTTGTATTTGATCGTTCGTCTAGTAAGGATTCTCCGAAAAATATATTTTAGAAAAAGAAATGAAGTATTAAAGCTTTGTTTTATTTTAAGATATAAAATAACGAATTTGAAAAATGAAACCAAATTGTTCATATTTATTTCAACATGTTTGGTAATAGTATGAATTTATTAAAAATGACTCATATTATTTTCGGAAACTTATATTATTATCTTATGGAATGACTAATATAAACATTTAAATTAACTTAATAAAAATAAAAATTATTTATAAAGTTCATTTTATTAATTTTCATGCAAAAAACTAAGATATCAAAATTTTTATTATTTACTCCGCAAAAATGTTACAAAATCACAGACTTATCATACTTTCTTTTATCACATATTTAATCTTTCATATGTTATTATGCCTTTTCATGATTCATTATCTATCTATTTACCATATGATATAATTTTCTTACCAACCCGAAATACCTAGAAACCATAAAATTCATCTAAACCCAAAATCGGAGAATTTGTTTTTTTATAATTACAAAAAAAATAAAAATTGGAGAATTAAGGAGGATTAACAAGACTTACTAACTTAGTGCGCGACTTAGTAAATCTTAATGTGCGAATTATGAAATCTTAGTGCGCGAATTAGAAATTCTTAAAGCGCGAACTAGAAATTCTTAAGTCGCCTTAGTGCGGCGCACGCGCACCCAGTTCGCCAGTTCGCGACCGGAGCGCCAGTGCGTGGAGGGGGGTAGGAGGATTATGTGACTTAGTTCACACATGGAAAATACAAAGGAGTTTATTAAGATTCTATCTTTGAAAATAAAGATCTCGGCAGATTTAGATAAGGTGATCAATTGTTATCTTTCAATTTTATTAGATTAGTATCTTATCTACGATTGGTGTTTATCTTTACAAGAGTTTTAAGATTTGGTTTTGCTTTTGAGTTATATTTTCATGAATAAACAACATAAATTTTCTCAAACAAGCAATTATTTTCTCAATCAACAATTCCATAAGATCGAAGGTTCTCTTCAACAAGCCTTACCACTTCTCCTAACTATCAAGGACTCATAACGAGATCCTGTGTTCATAACACAAAATCTCACTAATATGGAGAAGCACCAGTAATCGAAAGTGGTTAGTACAAAAAACTAGGGACCTAAATTCTATCCTGCACAAAGTTACTCTAAAAAAGGATCCACCTTTTGTATGGAAAAATAATGTTAACATGGTCCCTGTTATTATTTTTTCTGGAAAGTGACTAGACAGAAAAAAGCCACTCCTCGACTTATTATACCAGTTGCGATGAGGTATGCTAAACAGGGATACCAGTCCTGTAGAAGAAAACTTTTTATTTTTAATGAACCGCATCTTTGAATCAGCCATACTCCATAATACCTGCAAAATCCAAAAATAATAAAAATATATATATTGAACTAGACATGCACATATTTTCCAAAAAATAAAAAAACTTTTGAAGCAACATTTAATAGTAGCACTGAATTGTGAGTTAGAGACATTCTGATGGTGAATAACGGCTTGGATAAAAATAGGAGAAAGTTGGGATTTTATGAATACAGATGAGGGAGCAAACGTCCCACTATGAAATTTTTTGAAATTGTATATGTAGTTTTTCTAAAACTACGAATTTCAACCTTAAAAAATCTACGAAGCATTCCCCTCGCCAGGGTCCGGTTCCGTAAATATGATTAAGTTGTTTGGAACTTGATGCAGAGGTTAATGCGAAAGACTATGACAAGAAATGTGAACCTGGTGGGTTTTGCAAGTGTGAAATTTACCACTTACTCTATTGCTTGGAATGTAGAGTACTTCTGTAAACTGCAAGGAGTTGGCATACCTTTTAGCGTTTGCTAATAGAAACGCTTCCAAAGCCCATTTAGTGTAGCAAAAATCTCCTAATCTCACTACAAATGTATCTCCGTCTTGGTTAGCAATAAGAGACAAGACAACAGGAAGCAACACTGACCACTACACAAATAAAAAACAGTTTGTAATATTATATAATAAGATATATCAATGACGGATCATATAACAAAAGTTCAATCGTTACACACCAGTTGGGCTGGACCAGGTTCGAAGTAGATCGCGAGAATATATGCTATTCCAGTGACACAGTAAACGAGACAGACCAATACGAAGTAATTATCGAAAATGGAAGACCTAGGATTGTTGAAGAAATAGAACATTGATAGATAAACTGCTGGTTTTACAATAGTGTTGAAATGATCGATCGTGTCCTTTGCTAAAAAGTAAGCCAAGCTGCTCATGCCAGAAGCACTTTCTCTCCAGTAGTGCAGCTTATCCAGAGAAAATGATCTCAAAGCTGAAATCTTGCTCAGAAGGGCTAAAAAAGAGAAGTAAATAATGGAATGACAAATTGTTGAAAGTGAGATTGTGCGAGGGCAGTTAGTCAGAGGCTACAAATTAAACTAAATTATAAAAAGGTGCACAAAGAATTTCTTGAGAAATGAAATAAGCCCATGAAATTGAAAGTATGCATATGCTCAGACTGGCAACAAAGGTAGAAGACACGATAAAGTATCTTTCTTTGGGCAGAGACACCGTCGCTATCTTTTCCTTGGGTGTGATGTAACTTTGCATAAGCTTATACATAAGTTTTTTTACTGTCGAATGAGTTTGGCATAAGAACTATTTTACAACTCAATATAGGCTGGATCGATTCTTGTATGTTTCGGGCATACACCTAAAATACCTATAGGTGTATTTCATGCCTCCCTTCTTAAGGTAGAGGACCGGCCCCGAGACAAAATGCCAAATAATTCCGATGTTAATCATATAAATATACTAACCGTAATCACAAAAACGGGGTACCACATGGGGCAGAAGACGATCCAAAAAACGAAGCCATTTCTTATTGAATTAACTGTCACGTGTCACGTGCTATCGAACTCTAAATTTTAAATTTTACTTTATCACACAATTTAGAGCCCATATTTCTATGATGTTGAAACTGATTGTTTTTATTTACTTTATCACGGGATCTTTTCATGTAAATTTTTTTATCAATAATCATACAAGGGAAAGCCTAATACTGTGAAACTGATAGACACCTACATTGCTTCATCAGTTATCTGAGGAAGATGTACTAGCACAGAAGTGATGATGAGATCCCAGCGGATAATAGACATGAAAAGTCTTGAACTTCAAACTGTGCAATCCAAGGAATATAAAAGGTATAGAATTGAGTTCTGAACTTACAGACTGCGATGACTGTGTATAGATATCCCGTTGAACCAAAGGTTTCATCACTCACTTTGGCAAGTGTTCCTAAGCAGATACCAGCCAATAGTAAAATCAAATAATCTACAGCTTGCATCCTAGCGTCCCTTAGTCGCTGCTTTCCGACTCTGAAAAATAGAAAAAGAAAAAACTCGTCAAAAGACAAAGCCCGCTGCCACTTACTAACACGAGTACTTAGATCGCGATCCACAACAACAACAATTATAGAGTCTTGTTTCCTTAAACAAATTTATGCCATGGGTACCTCATCAGAAAATACTAAGTATTTACAATACATGGAAAGCAGCAGTTTTAAAAACTATATAAAATTTGAATAAAGATATGCCAAAAAAAAAAATCACCTTCCCACAAAATACTTATACTGCTGAAAGACACTTGGAGTTTTTCGATTAGATAAGTCCTTTAATTTATTGAAATTAAGTTGTAAATGGTCTTTCTTCTGTCCAACATTAAACTTGACGTCCTGCCAAAGGTCACCTGCAAAAGACTGATCAGGCCCAGCAGCAGCTGGATTACCTCCGTGGGCTGAATCTCCAGTTACAGATGGCATTCCTGCAGAATCAAGCATGTCTGGCGGTACAGGGTAACCATTATGAAGCATCCATCTCAAAGGAAGCTCCTTACATTTTACACCTGAGCTAGCACTTGGTTTTACTATTCCCTCCAAGATGTCAATAAAGTAATCTGGAGGATTCACCCTCTCAGGGACGTTGACCCCAATTCCAGAAAAGTACTCTTCCACTTTCTTTGCCGATCCATGATACACCGTGAGGCCACCCTTGGCTAGGAGTATCAAATCATCAAACATCTTAAAGAGGGTGTAGCTACAGCAGGAAATGGAAAAGGCAAACACCAGAAATGTCAGAATGTCTAAGTTGCAACAAGAATTGAGGACTTGGGAATAAAACAGAAAATTCACTATAAATGAAATTTCATCTGCAACATTTTTCAGGGTGGTATTCTGAAGAAAAAATTAAATCTGGTATTCTTTATCTACAGACTTAACATTGGAAAAAAACCAAAATAAATTATTGATTATTGTATCGTTGGGATTAAAGGCTTAGTTGGGATTAAAGGCTTAGTTGCTACATTATTGAAATGCAGAAAAATAACAAGGGATACACAGAAGTTGGAGTTGACAAGGAGATTGGAATTAAAAAGCATTCACGCTTGGTTTGGTTAGCTTCTCTTATCCTTACAAAACAACGGTCGACAGGGAGGCTGTTGCCGTATGAAACACCTCCGCAGTAAATTTTGCGGTTCTGGTAACAGATCCATTTACAATTGCAACATATACAGAAATGATTCCTTTCTAACACAAGATAAGAGTGCTAGAATAAAATTATAAAACAAGATATATTTTCTCCCATTGCTGTAATAGTTCCTCAAATCCACACGAGGATGCATTGATGTGATCAATAATTATTTGAATAAGAATGGTAAAGGAAGAATCAAAGTCATAAGAGAATGACCTTGGTTGGTGAACCACCATGCATATATTTACACCTTCAAGAGCTTCACGACGAAGGGCTCTAAGTAGTAGTTGAGAAGAAGAACTGTCCAAGCCAGACGTGGGCTCATCCAGGATTAAGAGAGAAGGCTCCATAACCATTTCCAAGCCAACATTTACTCTTTTCTTCTGGCCTCCAGAGATTCCTCGCTTTTCAACTGTTCCAACTAAGGAGTCCCTAACTGCCTGCAATCCCAACGACTCGATTACTCTTTCAACAACCAGAACTTTCTCTGGTTTCTGGAGGTCAGCAGAAAGTCTAGAAACAAAACAGAGCCATTAAATTATCAAGAGCCATCTGTATTAAATAGGCACAATAATTGATTAAGAAGCTACAAGCAGAAAGTTGCGAGAGTAAGCAATTCCATTTTTTCAGCACATATCGCTTATTAAATATCAGGAGGACTAAGACTTCTAGCTCTTTGACATAAAACAAATATGCATATTTTGGAAGTTCATTCTTTAGGGATAAATCATGGAATGAAGGTTGTTGAAGGGATCAACAGACATAAAATATTCTGGATCATAATCACTTATAGACGTAAGGAAAAATAAATGATCATACTCTTAAAGTTTATGTTCAAAATAGCCAGAATTTTAAATGAGCAAAAACCAAGCGCAAATATAGTCCTGTGGAATGAGGAAGTATGGCTCAATGGAGTACAATATGCAATGGATGTGGAAAAACGTATAAACTTTCAATAAACTATGTCATTATGATTCCCTATCAGGAACAGGCAGTATGAGTGTAATACCATAAATTCAAGTTTTTCATGTTTTCACTAAATATGGCATGCCTGACATAATATCATTACTGGAAATATGCCCCCTCCAACAACAAAAAGAAAACTAAAATTAAATTTTGAAGGTTTGTGTCATAGTAATGTCATCCACATTAAAATATCATAAAATGTTTGAGAACATGCACATTGATGATTAACACCCGATCATCTTTCGACCAACACTAGTCGTGTTGCAGATTCTAGTGATGCTCTAGTTGCCTATAAGAGGATCCAATCAAAAATCAAATGTCAAGTTAACAAAGTGGTTCATAGAATCTACCTGCATCTAGCACTGAACCAGAGATTCTCCTCCACCGTCAAGTTTCCATGCACTATATCGTCTTGAGGAACATACCCGGTAATCTTTTTGTATGATTGCATTGGTTCGTCTTTCCCATTTATGAGAATTGAACCAGTGATAGTGCATCCAGTAGCTTTTCCAGTCAATGCTGAAAGAAATGTTGTTTTCCCAGCACCTGATGGTCCCATGACGGCGGAAACATGTCCTGGCACTAGTTTTCCAGTCACCGACCTTAAAAGGTGCTTCTTTTTACCTTTCAAAGTAAGAGTTAAATCTTGAAAGAAAACTTCAATAGGTGGCCTCCTACTGATTTCAACATCTGATGCCATAGATATTACACCAGAGAAAGTCAAATCCTGATTCTGCTCCTGCATAGCTTTTTCCTTTTCAATTTGACCATAGGCATATTTGAAAATTTGGCTGCGAGTATGCAATTGTTTGGCCTTTGGCATTTGCTTTTTCAGATTCTTGTCACCAATCTCCATATTGAAGCCTTCTTGACTATCAGGATTATCTTCAAGATCATGCATCATTTTAGTGAGGTTGCTCTGTTTCTTTCCTTTTTGCTTAGATCCCCCACCAGGCATGGGCAATGCAGCGTCTGATCCAGGTTTAGGATGGCCAGGAATCTTCGGCGGTTCCTGCCTCACTGACTTTTTGCGTGAAAATGTTCGTGAAAGTTGTGATTGGAGCCCGGATGCTGTTTTTTTAGCCGTGTCTTTGGCTGATTTCCATCTTTCACGTGCCTGTACTGTTTCCCTAGCACTTCTTGCTGCAGCTTCTCTGGATTTTGCCTGCCTTTTTTCTCTAGTACTCAAAACTTGCCCAGAACAGTTGTATATAATGAGAAGTACTAGAGTGATTCCGCCCTATACAAATAAAGAAGAATATACTTCAAGCCTATTGTCTATGTATGATAAGTCAAGTACATAAAAATGGTAATGTTTCGGAGATCACACAATGTATGCTTTCTTTAGAGATTCAGAATAATATAGAGATAGAGTACTGGAACAGGTTGAGTCATACTCTGATGTAATGAGCAAATTATTGAGTGCAAAAAGAGCAAGGTAGAAACCATTTAGCAGAATGAAGGAAAATCTTGCTTCTAACTAGCCATCCACGTCTCATCAGAAATATCACATGCGGTACCAAATAAATCAAGTGGTAGATGCTTACAAAGAACATGAGACCGTAGGCCGTGATGTTCTGATTCGCTGTTTGAGGTTCACAAGTTGCCAATTGATAGCACTCTGCGATTTAGTCCACATCGTTGAATCATTGTTGCAATGCTCAAGACAAACAAAACAATGAATCACATGGAAAAAAGAAATTGTCCCAAAAAGCAATCACCTTATGGTTATAAGACAACACTACAATTAGATAGACAACAGGTTCTTGAGAAAAGTATGATCTGATAAAAATAGAATTGTAAGCAAAATTATTTTATTGTTTACTCGAAGTATCTATATTATGATGAACGCATCGTTTGTTCTTGTGAGTCTATTTAGAACTCCAATAATAGTTATCGTAGTGATCCTTTTAATGTAACAAATTAGAAACATTAGTCACGGACATCATTGAATGAGGCAACTACAGAATACATAAGCTCAAGCACATCACACTTTCAAAATAGTAAGACGATACATACTTGTTTGCTCAGTAGAACCAGCCCTGCAATAGTGCCTGCAAAACGTAGAAAAAAATTGAAAAGAACTTTGGCATATAAAAAATCCTAAAAGCATGAGAAATAAGCGCGGGTGTGTAAAAGAGAAATGGAGATAAAATTGATGCTAGGTAGGCCAAATCATGTAGGCACCAGAAGAAAACATTAACAGTGCTATAGATGCTTGCGACAAGATTTGAGATAGCAAGTAATACCCACGACTGCAGGCGATTTTTTGAGTGGTAGAGGGACAGTAAAATCCTGCTGAACAGAATATCTCTGTGCCGGACGAAAAATCAGCCCAAATATCTGCCCCACCGCAGGTATGATTTGGCTGCCCTGGAGGTAATTGATACCGATACCTTCAAATATAGTTGAGGATTAGAGCCTATGCACAGCTAATAAATCATAACGCTAAACAAATATGTTATTGCAGAAAAAAATGACTCACGGATCGCAGATACCCGTGGATTTGTTGAGGTTTGAGCGAGGGCAGTAAGATCCCAACGGGCATGCTTCAATGACAAGAAACGGGAACAAAATTAGAAATGTTGCACTAGAAGATGCATCAAAAAGCTTAAAATAAAATGTTTGAACAAGCAAATAAACTAACAAGTAATGCTGATTAAGGTCATATTTACGAAGTGTTTTTATCAAGAAAAATGAGAGAGATCCAATGTCATTTTCCAGGGAAACAATCCAAGAAACACCCCTATCGATACTTTGAAAGCAGCAGAGCATATGCACGTCGCTAGAAGAATGATTTTGAAAATCAAGTATCGATAAATTTACTGAAACTCACGTATCATGCACGTTAGGCCATGAGGACAGAAGAAGCCTTCACAACAAGGCCGACAATCAAGAACTCTATATGGTATGTCCTTGGAGTTTTTGAGGTCAACCTTCTTATCTTTCCCCACGCTACATGCCCATCCCGGTTCACAGCCGGAAACCCACGAGGAAAGGTTACAATTCTTGTTTGGTTTTAGGTAGTTAGTACTTTTCGCCTCACTGCTTTCTTCGGCACTTTGCAGCAGACTAGCTCCATAAAACTTTACTTCTGCTGCTGTGCACAACCGGGGCATAACGTCTCCTGTCATCAAGCGGAGGCATCAATAAAATTTAAAACACAACAGATAACCACAGCTCAGCAGCTAGGAGTAACTTAAGAGAATACAAGAACTAAATAAACTGGACTCAAAAGTACCATATACTAGGATCATGAATCCAACTTCCTAAAGCAGTATAATTCCCACAGCTACTTTGATTACAGCCTATCAAGTACTAAATATGACCAGAAAAGCTTAAACATTTTGGCATCTCAAACTCCAAATGTACTACCTTTGGTGGTTTTGAGACATTCAGACAAGAACTCTGTATTCTTCGAAAAGTTGAACGCCGCATTCCACTCAGCATCCCTACAACAAAGATTGGCATACAAAAATTGTTTACACGTATAAACATATCACTAAGATGTACAGCAATTGGGTAGTCGGCCGGGGTGATTTACACATCGCTTATGCAAAAACCGAGATGGTCGACGATATCATCGTTGAAAATGGCGGTGAAATTGCTAAAACGGCTGTATAAAGCCTGTGTCAGGATTTGCACCGCCGCCGGATTGTTGGTGCTGCCGCCAAAGTCACCGCCCTCGTCGCCATCGATAGCAGTGTCACCTTCCGTACCGCTGTCGCCATCGCCTTCACTTTCGGTCCCGCTTTCGCTTTCGCTCTCACTGTCGGACGCTGCATGGCTAGCGGAGATTAATGCCCCCAACAGAAGAAACAACAATATCACCGTAACCAATTTCATGGCAATCTTCATGTCATAATGATTTCCTCGGCAATTATTCAAACCAACCGACAATTTTTTTTCTTATACAGCATAAGATCGAAAAGAAAAAAGTGAGGATTTGGTTTTGGGTGTGGTTTGTTGAAGAAGAAATGGCGGGGAGATGATTTAGGGGATGGACGGGATTCGAACCGTTGGATTGAGTTCGAATTTTGCGGTATATTAAGCTCAGCTATTTCGTCAGCTCCAACGAATTTACTGCTGCTAGCAATGTGCATGTTGGGCTTCATTAAAGCCAATCATTCCATAAGAACATCTATTTATTTCCCACACAAATCCTTAGTTTGTAATTTGTACGAATGGAATTATTTACTGGATAGGATACACCTGATTTTCTTTTCATTATTTTTTTAAAATATTTGTTTAAATTATTTGTCTGAAAATAATTAGTGGAGTAATATTATTTATTAGGGAAGGGGGGATTCGAACACGATACCTCTTACATTGGGAAAATAGATGACAACCACTGAGCTAAAACCTTGTTGTCCTAATATATATATTTTTTAGAGGAGGAAGTAATATATTTTTGAGTTCAAATCAGGATATCAGGTATGGGTATTCCTTATATTACAATCATATCATACGAAATTGGTGTTTTTGTCATATACAGTATGTAAGGTTTTTATATATGTCTAAGATTCAAAAAAATATGATATAAGTATTGGTGTCTATATCGGCTAGTGTCTAAGACACTGTACTCTAAAAGAGTCAAGCAATAGACGACTAACAAAGCTTAGATGATCGGGTACGCTTGGATTGGATGTTTGGAAAAAGACTTTTCAGCAGTCCGACATGTGCTTCAAAACTCCTTGTTGTCCCCTTCTTTTGAGCAAGTCTAAGATTATCATAGTTGAAGTGTTGCTTAATAGAGCTGGTTCTAGCTTTGAACCAGTTTGGTTGAACTCGATAAAGTCTTTCTGTAAACCCAATTTTCTTGACAAGGCTTTTTTTCTTCGATATATCAATCATCCACTCTTGAATTAGACCATATATATAAGCGACGTAATGTTACTTGTTAACATTACGTCCTTTTTCTTCTTCTTTTTATATTTTTTATTTCTTTTTTCTTTTATTTTTGTTAGACCATATATATAAGCAACGTAATGTTACTGTTCCACGTCCTTTTTCTTCTTCTTCTTTTTAGATTTTTTATTTCTTTTTTATTTTATTTTTGTTATTTATTATTTTTTATATTGGGTATTGTTCCCGTAAACAATAAACACCAATTCTTATTTTATTTTATTTTGTTATTTATTATTTTTTTGCATGAGTACTTTGTTTGGAAAGATTCGACCATTGACCCAACCGTGCATTCTTATCTCAATTTTTAAAATTCAAAATGTTTTCTTTTTTTTTTTTAGAAAAAAACTTGTTGTTTTTGTCAAGTATGAATTGATTCAAAAAAAACAGAGTTCAAAATAGGATATCGTTGTGGCAAGTTTTAATAATAATTATTTTATAAAATATTTGGCATAACATTACGTCCATTTTCTTCTTCTTTTTTTAAATTTTTTTATTTTTTTATTTTTGTTATTTTTTATTTTTTATATTGGGTATTGTTCCCGTAAATAATAAACGTCAATCCTATTTTCTTTTATTTTGTTATTTATTATTTTTTGCATGAGTACTTTGTTTGGAAAGATTTGACTCTTGACCCAACTGTACATCCTTATCTCAATTTTTAAAATTCAAAATGATTTCTTTTTTTTTAAGAAAAAAATTTGTTGTTTTTGTCAAGTATGAATTGATTTTAAAAAACACAGAGAGTTCAAAATAGAATATCGTTGTGGCAAGTTTTAATAATAATTATTTATAAAATATTTGGCATGATGGATTTTTGATTTGACATTTGACCCAACTTTGCATCCTTATCTCAATTTTTAAAATTCAAAATATTTTCTTTTTTTTTTATAGAAAAAAACCTTGTTGATTTTGTCAAGTATGAATTGATTTTTAAAAAAACAGAGAGTTCAAAATAGGATATCGTTGTGGCAAATTTTAATAATAATTATTTATAAAATATTTGGCATGATGGATTTTTGGTAGATTACAGGTCGATTTTGCTTGTTTGTATTTGATTTTTGGTTTACCTACGACCCATTGCTAATATGTGCTTGTTCTCGATTACCGTTGTTCTGATGTTTGGCTTCAAATTTCCCTTCATGTATAAAGAGATTATATCAAAAAAATTTAAAAATATTAAATGATGATTATTATATATTACTTATTTGATAATGATTTGGGTTGTCATATTTACATTCATTATTTGTGAGAAAGTATATAAATAATTATAAAAGTATGCTGATTCAATAATAATGAGGCCATAGCAAGTAATATAAGAGCAATATCCTAAAATAACAATGCAACTACAATAATAAACATAAACTATAATTTCTCTTATGCGATGCTCGCTCCTGCTATGAGATACCGAACACATATCTGCATTATGATATCTGATGTCATACACTACTATAATGCACTTTTGTAAATGACTTTTGTTTAGGGGTCTATTGGGCCCTACTAGGATATCATATGTCAACTTTTGCTATGGTGCACTGTTGGGAATGACTTTTGTTTAGTCCAACCTATTTATTGTTATGTATGTACGATTATGTATATTCAATGCGTATGAACCATCTTTTTATTCGCTTGAACTGTCTGTTGAACTTGTGTCGGACGCTTTGTTGGACATATAGACCAGATTATAAGCTGCGGTGCCAAATTAACTAGTGATACTATATACTTCATAAGCCGAGGAAATATATTAAAATATACTTGTAGTTTGGGTCCATTTCCGGACCTAATGGTACTCATTTCTCGGGATTTTCATAGCAAGTGAAAGGAATGGATGTTTGGAATAGCATGTAGTTTGTCACAGGTGCATTGGTATGTTTATGGCAGTCGTATCTAAAGCTGTCAAAAGTGTATACTGCTGTTAGCTTGTTCATAGATAAAACATCACATAGTGGATGACTGCACAGCATATAAACAGGGACATGACATTGAAGCAGGGCCAATGTCGACTTTGGTGATGTTATCTTATTTTCAACCAACATAAAGTATAGCTATTCTCAAATAAGAAAAAAGTTCAACCAGCCGAGGATTCGGTATCAAGATTTTGTTAATCTTTTGAAACAACCTGGTTTTAGCTTTGATCCTATACGCAACAATCTAAACAGTCTGTTGTATTACTTATGCTATTCAATTACCTCAAGAGCTCTTTTTTATATAATTTTTTTAGTCTGTTGTATTACTTATGCTATTCAATTACCTTAAGAGCTCTTTTTTATATAATATTTTTAGGTAAACAAGAACATGAGGAGATTCCGAAAAATCGGGATGGCTCTATTGGCATTGTATTTCAGGAAGCTAATTTACAGACCACAGATGGCTCTTTTGATTGTGAAGATAGAGTTAATATAGAAGATGAGTCGACCAATGCTTCTCCATCTGCATCTCCAGTGGACATTCAAGAAAATCGGTTTGCAGCAATGGACAAGGTACATGTTACATGGTAAAAGTGTGGACTCTTGCAAAATCTGGCTTGGGCAAGACCTCTAGCTCGGCCATCCCAAGTCAGCCCTCTCGGAAGACCTCTACCTCGGCCACCCCAGGTCGGCCGCGAGGAAGACCTCCAGCTCGGCCACCACATGTCATCCTTCCAGGAAGACATCTACCTCGTCTACCCCAGGTCGGCCTCATGGAAGACCTCCACCTCGGCCACCCTAGGTTGGCCTCGAGGAAGACCTCCAGCTCGGCCTCCCGGAAGACATCCACCTCAGGTCGGCCTCCGGGTAGATCTCGAGCTCGGTTCCCAAGAAGGCTGTCACGCCCCGGGCCCGAGCCCGCGCAAGCGCGACTGCACAATGGGTTTCTATAGCAACTACTTCGTATCCGTCCTCGCTCTACGAAAATGGTTAACCCAAGTTGCTATAATAGTCCATTGTAAGCCTTTATAAACCACTTTAAATTTTCATCCACAACCAATGTGGGACAAGGGTATTACAATCACCCCTCCTTTAGAACGCGACGTCCTCGTCGCGACCTAACTCATCGATCCACCGGCACCGGGAATCTAGAGGTGGCTCCCGTCATATAGCACTTTGCCCGCAGGTTCAAGAGGTGGCTCCCACGCACGTGGCACTTTGCCCCGCAGGTTCAAGAGATGGCCCCCGTCGTGTAGCACTTTGCCCTTTTAGGTTCAAGAGGTGGCTCCCACGCACGTAGCACTTTGCCCCGCATAGCACTTATCTCCCGGTGTTTTCTGCCGGTGACCGGCTCTAATACCACTCTGTCACGCCCCGGGCCCGAGCCCGTGCAAGCGCGACTGCACAATGGGTTTCTATAGCAACTACTTCGTATCCGTCCTCGCTCTACGAAAATAGTTAACCCAAGTTGCTATAATAGTCCATTGTAAGCCTTTATAAACCACTTTAAATTTTCATCCACAACCAATGTGGGACAAGGGTATTACAAAGGCCTTCGCATTTTCTCCCCCTAGCTCAGCCTTCCCAATGTCGGTATGATCATTAAGTCCAGAAGATGAAAAGAAGAGGAACTGGAGGGCAAACTCCCGGGTAGCCCCATGACACCTAGTGTGGTCCCCCATGTGATATCCAAAAATTAATTGTATTAATCCCGGAGTGATTATAATCCTTGATCGATTGTAATTGTGGTAATTATGAGATAATTACGGTGTTGAGACCCCGGAGGATGTTAATCCGGTATCGGGGTTGTTGGATCCAAGGTTGAGATTTTATTCTCATTGAGGTGTTAAACCTTGGAATTGTGTTGGTAGTGGGATTTGGAGTCTGGGAAACTTTGGACTGAGATTTGAGGTGTAATTGTAGGAGTGTGAGATTTTATTGAGCGTTATGATTATTAAAGAGTTTTGGTATGAGTATTTGAAACTCGGGTTTTTGAAGCATTGGTACATATATATACCAAGTGGACTCGGTGTTCAATCATCTCCTCCCGGCTCACTCTCTCTCATCTCTCTATCCCGCCATTTTTCCCCCATTTTCCCTTTGGAGAAGAAATCAATGGAAGGCTCGATTCTTGATGTATTTTTGAGCAAATAATTGGGTAATCTTCTTCTCCTCTTGATTGTCTTTGTTTTGGTAGTAATTTTATGAAGTTTGGTTAAATTTTGAGTTGGGTTTGAATTTTGGAGGATTTTGAAGAAATTGTTAAGTTAATGTTTGTAGTGTTTTTATGTGTTTTATTGAAGTTTTTGAGGGATATGGGGTGTGGGTTGTGTTGGATTTGAGTTTGGGTGTGAAAAACACCATTGAAGCAAAAATATTTTCAAAAAATTGCAGGTCGCGATTGATCGCGGGGCTTGGCCGATCGATCACGACGTATCGAAGAAAATGGGAAGGCGATGAATAGTTTGGGCGATCAATCGCGCAAAGCGGCCGATCGATCGCCGGAGCCTGGCGATCGATCACGCGCGAGCAAACATCAATGGTAAATTTTCTGTGGCTCTCGATCGATCGAGAGACTTTTGCTGATCGATCGTGAGGCCAAGTGTTGTGAATTTTTTTAGTTTATCGTGGTATCGATGCATGCTTTGCCTGAGTCTTTTATATGATTAATCATCATGATTGGATGAGGTATATGGATAGTAAATACGTGCTTGAGTATGCGATTGTGTGCATGTAATTGATTGTGAGTTATTAACTGTGTATAGCAAATAATTCACTGGATGTCGGGACAAAGGCAAGGATTGGTCTTGCTATTCGATTATAAGGTATGTGTGACGTACGAGCATAGTTAGATATATTATTGTCATGATTATGAATAATATATTATTATTCCGATAAATTGGTATGTGTTAAGAACTGTGGTGATGCCGCTGTTGAGCGAGCAATGAGTATGATGATGCCATTGTCGAGCGAGCAATGGTTATGATGTCACCGCTGTTGAGGTGCGAGATGTTAGAATGACGCCGTTGTTGAGTGAGCGATGTGATTTGACAAATTTCCACCTCGTATTTGGTTGGTATTGATTTTTAACAAATCTACATTTGTTTCTTATATGTCTAACTTTACAACAATAAGTGCAAGTAGCGGAATTATGTTTAGCTTTAGCCAACAAGCTTGAAAATGTTTTTGATTTGCTTGAAATCCTAGTCCGGCTCTATCGAAGCTATATTGTTGCAAGCCAAGCAATTCTTCCAACTTTATACTACTACTATCACTAAACTTGGCAATGGATGTCTTTAAATCATGTACTTGATTTTTTTAAATGATATCTTTTTCTTCCTTCTTAGCCAAGTCTAGTTTGAGCAATTTGTTGCCCTTCTTACTTCTACCAAGACAATCAATAAGTTCATTAAATGAATCAAGTAATTCATCATAAGAAGGTACATCATCATCATCATCATCTTCTTCATTGCCAAGAGCCATTAAACAAAGATTAGCTACAACTTCATCATCGGAATCACTATCACTCCATGTAGCCATTAGAGCATTCTTCTTCCCCTTGTCCATATTCTTCTTCCTATGACATTCATTAGCATAATGTCCTTTATATTGACAATTTGAAACATGTTACCTCTTGTTTGGGATCATAATCGGTGGAACCGGAGCTCTTTGGCTTGTTGTATTTATTATAGAACTTCTTGAACCTTCTTGTGAACAATGGCATCTCCTCATCATCTTCGTCATCAGATTGTGCTTTCTTTCCGACCAAGGCAATCCCCTTTCCTTTAGGTTTATCTTCCTCCTTCTTTATTTCCTTCCGGGTTGACACTTCAAGCTCATGAGTCACCAAGGTTCCATGGAGTTCATCAAGATCATATGATGCACTATCTCCTTTTGTTGGATTCAATGATTGCCGTCCTCTTGGCATCCCATTCTTTAGGCAAAGCTCTTAGTGCCCTTCTCCATATTTGCTTGCACACGCCCGTGCCATCGCTTCAGTCGATGGTGCGTGGTGTGGCTCGGATCGCCTGAGGTGATGGCTCCCATCGCCTGAAACTATCTTCCCAGATTTTAACAACTTCAAACTTTGCACTTTTCGACCATCTTAAGCTCGTTTCTGGGAACTGTGGTAAACATCAAAGTTGTAGCCCTTCCTCTTAGCTACGCGTGGACACCAAAATCATCGAATTTCATTAAGGTATGAATAAGTTATGCCCAAAATACTACAGCTGCTCCAACCTTGCTGCAATCTGCACTTGCTATGACTTCCATACCTTTTTTCTCCATGATGCAATCCGAATTGGATTGAGATGTTTAATATGAAATCTAGCATATTAAGTTGGCTTTCCAACCTCTTTGGATTCACATCATTCGGATCATCGAGCCAAGAGATATAATCAAAACACTGCACTGCGCTCCAATTGGCTTCTATACGAATTTGCCCACCAACGGACCATTGGTTCGTGGGTCTTCATCCCATCATAAGATATTGTTCCAACGTCATTCCACACATGTTGAACACTTAGTTTGGTTGTTCATAGATGTCATTTCTTCTCGTCCAAGCTCAATATCTTCCTTGATAAAATTCATCGCTTGTCCTATGAACTCGCAAATGTCATTGTGTTAACTTGAGTCCTCTTCCATTGGTCTTTCTTCCCAACCAATTTATCAATCTAACCATGTACACTAAGTAGACACATTAGTATAACAAATGCAAGTTTTGTTGATCATCAAAACCCATAAATAATTTGGAGATTAATTAAGCATTAAACTCAACAATACATTTAAGGCTCAACAATTATGCTCTACGTAGGGAGAATAACTGAGTGATTGACAGTCGTGTCTGAGGCTTGTGAGTATTGTTGGAAATACCGAAGTCGAGTTGCCTTGAGTATGTAGGTGGTGTATTTGGCGTTCAGGCATATATATATATATATATATATATATATATATATATATATATATATATATATATATATATATATATACATATATATACATATGTGTGTGTGTCTGCGCCAGCATTTTTATGCTTGTTGAGTGACTGGTTAGTATGCTTGGATTGGTGAATCTCTTATAAGAGATTGTAGTTGTTAGTTAATTCGATAGTTATCCTTGTATTAGAATTGTTGATTCTAAGGGTAGACAATGGATGATCAGGATTCGAATTCGTTTGGTATTGTTGACGACACATGTTGTGAGAACGCAATTGGTTCCTTGCATGTTCTCTGAGGAATCATGAGATCCTGAAGTTTTCGATAGTGTGTTGGGGTCAAGATATGATTTCTTGGAACACACTGGTGTTGACATCTGTGAGGATGTGTTTTAGTGTTGATCGGTGGCCGTGGGTTGTCTGATTTGAGTTGCAAGTGGTGCAACTTTTCCTTTGATGAGTAAGATTCCGTTCTTCGTGATGGAATTGGAGAATGGAAACCGAGTTTAGTTTGACTATATTGTGGTATACTAGTGGTTTCCTTCGTGGCGATGTGTACTTGGCACCGTAGGTCAAGTTGTAGAGATGTCATAAAGATGATATCTATGCTGGAATCAGGAATGATTCTAGTGGAGAGCAGTTAAGGTTGATTGACTGCTTTTGGTTAGTTAACATCGAGGTATGTTAACATCTTTTAGAAGATGGTGTTGGTTTGGGAAGATATCTCCATTCCAGAGTTTGGGGCGAGGTCGATGTCCTCGCAGTTGGTATTTCGTTCATGACGTATTCATGAATCAATACTGTGCATACGAGGCGAATTGCTTGGTCTTGGTGGTACATTGAGTATGCGTGTGCAAATTTCGAGGACAAAATTTGATTAGTGGGGGATAAATGTAATATCCAAAAATTAATTGTATTAATCTCTGAGTGATTATAATCCTTGATTGATTTTAATTGTGGTAATTATGAGACAATTATGGTGTTGAGACTCCCGAGGATGTTAATCTGGTATCGGGGCTGTTGGATCCAAGGGTTGAGATTTTATTCTCATTGAGGTGTTAAACCTTGGAATTGTGTTGGTAGTGGGATTTGGAGTCTGGGAAACTTTGGACTGAGATTTGAAGTGTAATTGTAAGAGTGTGAGATTTTATTAAACACTACGGTTATTAAAGGGTTTTGGTACGAGTATTTTGAAACTCGGGTTTTTGGAGCCTTGGTACTATATATATACCAAGTGGACTCAGTGTTCAATCATTTCCTCCTGGCTCACTCTCTCTCATCTCTCTCTCCCGCCTCCTTTCCCATTTTCCCTCATTTTCCCATTGAAGAAGAAATCGATGGAAGGCTCGATTCTTGATGGATTTTTTAGCAAATAATTGGGTAATCTTCTTCCCCTCTTGATTGTCTTTGTTTTGGTAGTAATTTTATGAAGTTTGGTTATGTTTTGAGTTGGGTTTGAGTTTTGGGAATTTTGAAGAAATTATTAAGTTAATGTTTGTAGTGTTTTTATGTGTTTTATTGAAGTTTTTGAGGAGTATGGGGTGTGGGTTTTGTTGGATTTGAGTTTGGGTGTGAAAAAACACCATTGAAACAAAAATATTTTCGAACAATTGCAGTTCGCGATCGATCACGGGGCTTGGCCGATCGATCACGACGTATCGAAGAAAATGGGAAGCCGATGAATAGTTCAGGCGATCGACCGCGAATGGTGAGTACGGGGATTTGCCCGAGTACTTTATATGATTAATCATCATGATTGGATGATGTATATGGAGGTGAGTACGTGCTTGAGTATGCGATTATGTGCACGTATTTGATTGTGAATTATTAAGTGTGTATAGCGAATAATTCACTGGATCTCGGGACAAAGGCAAGGATTGGCTCTTGCTGTTGGATTATAAGGTACGTGTGACGTACGAGCATAGTTAGATATATTATTGTCATGTTTATGAATAATATATTATTGTTGCGATAAATTGGTATGTGTTAAGAATTGTGATGATGCCGTTGCTGAGCGAGCAATGAGTATGATGATGACATTATCAAGCGAGCAATGGTTATGATGCCGCCGTTGTTGAGCGTGTGAGATGTTAGAATGCAGCCACTGTTGAGCGAGCGATGTGATATGACAAATTTTAATGATGAAATTGTTGGTTGAGAAGTATTTTATTACTCTAAATCATTATCAAAATGATATAGCTATAATTGATTTTGGAATTGGCGGTTTGAGCATGAGTATAGTGAATCATTGTAATGATTAACTGATTTTGGAGTTTGATGATTTTGATTATTGTGAGAACATGAACAGCATAGGAGATCCCATATGGTAATGGTACATACAGGGAGTACTTTCTATATTTGCAGCTTTATATTCTTTAAATTATGAATTGTGAGATTGATGATATTGAGAATGTGTTATTAGTATATTCACCCCGTGTGGGGGCTGTTTCTGTTGAAACAGGTAGAACATGTACATCATTGACTCTGGAGATGAGTTCGAACTGTTGAATGGGAATGCTCCCAGGACAGAGGTGTCAGTATTGGTATATGGTAATGTGCTTATACAGTTAGATACACATCTACTTATTCAATGCTCGTCCGTGAACGATTTTGATATGTGTATATGAATTGTATAAGGGTCGTGAGATTTCTCTTTTCATTTATGAGTTGCATGCAATTGTTTAAGGAAATTTCATAATGATTTGAGAACATGTTAGTGCATTGTGAAGTGTATATTTATACTAGTTGAGTTGTGTGGGGAATTGTATGTTACAAGGATTTATGTCAAAATTTTATAGATGTCATGCTATTGTTTATTGAAACATGTATTGAGAATTCCCTAAAGCTAGAATGTATGCACTAATATAGGTGATAAATGCACTAATATCGGGTTTAGGAAGTGGGGTCCTTACACCCCGTGCTAGGTCCGACCATAATAGGCGGCGCTCATGGGTGGGCTGGCCTGAGGAGTGATCTCATAAATCAGAGGCACAAAACATATCTTTGTATACGAAAAATATATTAAAAGATGTAGGAATCATACAAAAAGTGCAATAATTGTATGTGGTCCCCATCTCTGGGACACTGACCCCCACTTTCAGCATCAATCTGTGTCCCCTAAACCTTAGGTAGATAGTTACAAGTTGTCTCCTCCATTCTCATATAAATACCAGGAGGCAGTAGGGTTAAGAGGGAGGGATGCCAACACCTTTTTCTTCGGGTTTAAGGGGGCATGTCTCCTTCATCCTCAAGAACAAGCAATAGCCGAAACCTTTCCCCTTCACCATTTTCGTTTCTTAGCTCATTTCTTTTATAAAAAAAACATGTAAATCACTCATTTGTTTATAGTGGAATTTATACTGGACTAGGTCCCGTGGTTTTTCCCCATATTTGGGGTTTTCCACGTAAAAATCTTTGTGTTCCATTTATTTTCAAATATTAATCTATTGTTACAAAAAAAGAACCAAAAAGTGAGGTAACAATTGGCGCCGTCTATGGAAAACTTGAGTTCGAGACGTTGAGATATGGGGAGGAGAAGAATGGTTTGAGGGTTGTAATTGTGTTGGGAGATGGGTTTTTAAGTTCTGGAAAAAAATCGTTCCCCATTTCATCAAACCCTCCACCGTCGCACGTACCACCAACACCTTGTATGAAAGTTGCAATGCTTTTGTGTTGCACTCGAAGAAAATCCAGTATAATGATTATCGAGATGCTACATCAGGCCTCAGATCTCTGGGGATACCTCTTCCCCCTAACCAACTACAATTTTTTGGAGAATTGAGTTGCTTTACAATTTGGTTTTTGGGGCGTTAGGAGTTGTTCTTGCAGGATTGGAGCTGAGTAAAAGTGGCAAAGATCAAATCAATATCTCACGTCGGCCCCAGCTCGGCCACCTTGGCCTCACCTTGCCCAGCTCGGCCTCATCCATGTGAGCCCGGCCTCGACAATGAGCTCGACCTCATCCACGTGAGCTCGGCCCAACAATGAGCTAGGCCAAAGCAGCCTCAGCGCGGCAAGCTCGGCATCACCTCGGCCAACTCGGCCTCAGCACGGCTTGACCTCAGCTCGACCAACTCGGTCAAAGCGGCCTCAGCTCAGCCAACTCGCCCGCAACAATCAGCCTCGACTTTGACACTCAGTCACCATGCCTTAATTATGGTTTTTCCTATCCAATTGACATTTGAATTTCGCAAACATATATTTTTGTGTGGTGCTATTTTATCACTTTTTCAGGACAGGATCACCAGCTTGGGAATGCAATCTATCAGTAAGCCCTTATTCAGACAGCTCGGGCATGCAATCTTGCAGTAAGCTCCTATTACGATAGCTCAGGCATGCAATATTGCAGTATGTCCCTATTATAACAGCTCTGGTTCTCGTTGTAAGGCCTTGTTCATCAGCACGGGAACTTTATTGGTTTGGTGTGCGGATGAACTTATTCAGATGTGGTGTATTGATGTGGAAGTTTGGATGTGGTGTATTGATGTGGAAGTTCAGGAGTGATGTGTTAATGTTGGAGTTCGAATGAGATATTCAGAGTAAGCACAGATAGCGGAGGCCCTGGCAGATCGTAAGCCCAGACAAGCCCAGTCATGGCATCTTGATTTTGGATGGTATGTGATGATGTGGGAGATCATATTAGATATTTGAGAAGCCCAAGGCGTTATCAATAAGCCCTTGGCATGATATAAGCCCAAGGCATTGTCAATAAGCCATTGGCATAATATAAGCACAGGTATATGAAGCTCTGACACAAACTTATTGCTATGGTCAGCCCTGACATAAAAAAAATGCTAAGGCCAACCCTGGATTGAGAGTATTGCTTTGGTCCGCCCTGGAATATACATATTACCATGGTCCGCCCAGACAAAGATTCAATGCTATGATCCGCTCTGGCATGTGTTGCTATGGTCAGCCCAGGCAAAGATTTATTGCCATGGTCCGCCCAGGCAAAGATATATTGCCATGGTTTGTCCATGCAAAGATTTACTGCTATGGTCCGTCCAGGCACAGTATTATTGACATGGTCCTCCCAGGCACAGTTTTATTGCATAGTCCGCCGCGGAGTTCAGATCAGACGAGAATCATTCGCTCATATTTATTATCTGGAGTTCAGATCGGACAAGTCTTATCTGCTTATAATCATTTTCTAGGATCAGATGAGACGAGCTTTATTTGCTCAGCATTTTATCAGCTCAAGAGCTCAGGTCAGCTGTCACTTTGCGAGTTCAAATGAGCTATATTTCCTACGCGCATTTATTATTCTGAAGTTCGGATGAACTTTAATTTTGGAGTTCAGCTGAGCTTTTATCTGCTCACATTTAGTGATTCTGGATTTCGGATGAACTTTATATGTTCCGCATACTTATTAGCTCTGGAGTTCAGACCGGACGAGCTTTATCTACCCAGGACATTTATTTATTCTCTGGTGTTCAACCGAGATTTATTTGCTCAGATTCGTGTGATATAACATGTCAGCCATGTTTAAGATTTAATTCTATACTTATAATTATTTCTAGTTTTCATCACAGGTCAGCCCTGCCCAGATAGCAGGCCAGCCCTGCCTATATAACATGTCAGCATTGTTTAAGATTTAATTCTATACTTAGAATTATTTCTAGTTATCATCACAGGTCAGCCCTGCCCAGATAACAGGTCAGTCGTGCCCATATAACATGCCAGCCCTGTTTAAGTTTTAATTATATACTTAGAATTATTTCTAGTTATCATTGCAGGTCAGCTCATCCAGATAACAGGTCAGCCCTGCCTAGATAACAAGTCAGCCATCTTTAAGATTAATTATATACTTAGAATTATTTGTAGTTATCATCGCAGCCATGCCCATATAACATGTCAACATTGTTTAAGATTTAATTCTATACTTGACTTATTTCTAGTTATCATCGCAGGTCAGCCGTGCCCAGATAGCAGGTCAGCCGTGTTTAAGATTTAATTCTATACTTAGAATTATTTATAGTTGTCATCGCAGATCAGCCCTGCCCATATAACAGGTCAGCCATGTTTAAGATTTAATTCTATACTTAGAATTATTTGTAGTTCATCGCAGGTCAGCCCTGCCCATATAGAAGGTCAGCCCTGCCAATATAGCAGGTCGGCCCTGACCATGTAACAGTTATCATCGCAGGTCAGCCCTGACCAGATATCAGGTCGGCCCTTCCCATATAGTAGCCCTGCTCAGAGAACAGGCTGAAGAGTCAGAGATGTCATCGGCGGATTGGAGATGGTCAGATGGAGCATGTTTAACATATTCAACTCAGGTCTTGCCAAAATACTCGAACAATCGAGACAGCGTTACACTAGCTCGACTAGAGGGGGATACTGTAAAAGTGTCGACTATGCAAAACCTGAATTGGGCAAGACCTCCAGCTCGGCCATCCCAGGTCGGCCCTCCCGGAATACCTCTACCTCGGCCACCCCAGGTCGGCCTCGAGGAAGACCTCCAGCCCGGCCACCACAGGTCGTCCTTCCAGGAAGACCTTTACCTCGGTCACCCCAGGTCTGTCTCGAGGAAGACCTCCAGCTCGGTCTGTGACATCCCCGAGATGGTTAATTGCTATTTGGCTTTAAATTATGTTTACATGATTAATTATGTGGTAATTGATTATGTGTTGGGATTTATTTACCTTATGTGGAAATGCATGGTCATGTGGATAAGATGACCCGGGGTTGCATTTTAGGGTGCATGTGGTGCATGTTGGGTAAATATTATTGGAAGCATGATTTATTTGCATTGGTTAGCAATTAATTGGAAATCATGTGTTAATTGATATTATGGTGCATTTTGAGTAAATGCTTTGAAAAATATCATGTTGGGGTGTTTTATACACCATGGAATTGCCTTGGATTGCATTTTAATTTAAAACTCACCTTTATACCCAACCCCACCCCATCCACTCTTTTTCACTTTACCAAATCAACTCCCACACAAACCCTTCTTCCAATTTTCGAGTTCCAACTTTGGGGTAAAGAGAAGTGCTTGCAAAATCTTGTTTTGAGGAGAGTGTTGGGTGATTTGAGATCCCCAAGAGGTATGGATACCTCATGGTTAATTTTGCAAGGTTTTATTTGAGTTTGGTATGGTTTTAAATGGGTTTTGTTGGGTTGTTGTGGGTTTGGTTGTATGTTGGAATTTATACTTGTTTTGAAGTATATTTTGGTTAGATGTTGTATACTTGGGTATATAATGTTGTTTATTGTTGGTTTTGAGTAGTTTGGTATGGTTGTTGTTGAGTTATGTGGGTTTGTTTGGGTTTGGGAAGGAGAAGGGTGAATAGTGCCCGATTCTCGCTTGCCCAGGGCTCGGCGATCGATCGGCGTTTTCTCGCGATCGATCGCGAGCAGCAGTGCTGAGGCAGTGAGCTTCAGCGATCGATCGCGAGATGCGCGCGATCGATCGGCGAGGCCGCGATCGATCGGCGCTAGCTTCGCTATCGATCGCGGATTGTGCAATTTTGTTGGGCGAGGCAGTGTGTTCTCGCGATCGATCGGGGCTTGATGGCGATCGATCGCGAGACACCAAAAAGGGTGTTTTTGGTTATTTTTGTGGGATTTTTGGTATTGGACTATTATTGGGTTCTAATATTGGTATTTGTGAATATGTAGAACCAACCCAGGTGGCAACGCGGCCAAGGAATTGAGGTCCAACCACATTCCACATTTTGGAAAGGTACGTAGTGGACGTACGGGCAACCAACGGTAACATGTATTTTATATACTCATTGTTTATGCATTGTGGATGCGAGTATATATGTGGTATTGCATTGTGGATGCATATACATGTTGATTTATGCCATATGAGGTATTGCATTGTGGATGCATATACATGGTAATTTATGCATATTGATGATAGATGCATATTATGATTATTGGATGCACATCCCATGAGTCGTGGTCATCCTTTGATGATTTTAATGCTTGCCGCTTTTTGTATTGGTTCCGCTAAATGTGAAGCGAGGGGTGGGAGCGCCGCATGTCACATTTGAGCGTGGTTGTCATATGGGGCGAGGAAAGGGTATTTGCCGCTCTCTGTGAAGCGAGGGGTGGGAGCGCCGCATGTCCATTGTAGCGAGGTTATCCTATGCCGCCCATATGAATATAAGCGAGGGGCATTAAAATACACTGTGATGGACAGACTAGGGAATGGTGACCAATATGTGGTACAGTTGAGATGGTATATGATGTCATGACATGTTTTGGCCATTGAAAAATAATCTATTGATTATACTCATGAGTTCTGGTACAGGGACAACCAAACGGGAGCGTTTGAAATGCACGGGAAACAGGAAGTGTTTCATATTGATTATGCATTTACGCTTTATCTTCATATTGTGTTGAATATGAATGATTATTATTGCTCATGTTTGGGGGTTGTCCTTGTAGGTACCTTTTGGGCATGATATCAAGCTTGAACGGGTTGAGGTGGTGAGCTTGTGAAGCATTCTTTGAGGATTAAAGGACAGGATTATTTTGGATAGTATCTACTCTAGGAGTAGTATAAAACTATAGATGAACATTCATTGATTGGAATGTAATTAATCCTTTTTGTAGTCCTTTATTTTGGCATGTAAATGCTTAAGCTCATAGACTCAACATGTTCTTTATGCTCTGATTGAATTACTTTAGCTCTATTATGCCTTGATTCCGCACTTAAGGATTAGGGTCCTTACATTAGTGGTATCAGAGCAGTGGTTAGAGAACCCGGGAACGAGTGAAGGGTAGCCTTAGCATGTTTGGCTAGGTGCTTACATTTGAAGCATGTTTATGCATGTGGTGCATATTGGTGTATATTTGGTTATACTAACATGCTTATATCACTCCTGTTATCTAACGACATGATATATATATTGCTTTGGATTGTTGTTAACATTTGTGTTACAGCATGGCTGCTAATGAGGAAGTCGGAGATGTTGGGAGTGTAAATGCGAGTATTGGACAGGCTAATCCTCTACCTCCACCGGCTGTCGGGATGGAACCAGTGGTCCAGTTATTGCTACCGGGTGAGATTAGCTTGACTCAGTTTCTGTCTTATCATCCGCCCCGGTTTGAGGGGACAGAGTCCGGAGAAGAGGCTGAAGAGTGGTTAGAAAGACTTGAGCAGATCTTTGTATCGGCTCCTTGTGCTGTGACGGCTTGGCTGAGGCTAGCGGAGTTTCAATTAGCCAAGAAACCTCTGATGTGGTGGAGGAGCACAGTAATGGAAATGAGAGCACTGGGTGCTGTGATTGACTGGACGCTCTTCAGGACCAGGTTCTTGAACCGATACTTCTCCGCAGCAGCAAGACAGACAAAGGAGGATGAATTTACAAGTCTGAGGCAGGGGAACATGACAGTGGCAGACTATGCCACACAGTACTCATCACTACTTAGGTATGTCCCCCATATTGCCTCTGATGGACGTGCCAAGATGAGAAATTTCATGAAAGGACTGCGACCGGAGCTCTATGACCGGGTTATCATCAATAACCCAACTTCTTTTGATGATGCTCTCACGAGAGCGGAGCTTGCTGAGCTAGGAGTGGGAGCTTATGCCATGCCACCACCGGTACCGCAACAGAGGCAGACTAGTGACAGTTTGAGGCCTCGGGGTGAGTCATTTAAACCCCGTGGTGCCTCTTCATCTTCGCGGTATGGTGGAAAGAAATACTTTGGCCAGAAACAGGATGGCAAGAAGGGAAATTGGTCCGCCAGTCGAGGATCTTCACAAGGGGATAGGCCGGGAGAGCCGAGGTGCAACAATTGTGGAGGGCCACATTCTTCAAACAAGTGTCCTGCATGTTATGTCTGTGGCAAGATGGGCCACATTGCTCGGTATTGTCCCACCAGGGGAGGCCAGTCAGAGTATCAGGGCAACAGGCCAAGGTTTGAGGACAGGACAGTGCAGCAGAGGCAGCAGTTTGGGCCTCGTCCATCGGGAGGTCAGACAGTGGGACCACCCCAGGGGCAAGTATATGCACTGACCAGGGAGCAGGCTCAGGCAGCTCCAGAGGAGGTGATTGCCGGTACGTGTCATTTATTTACGTACCCTGCTTTTGTTTTGATAGATACAGGTGCCTCCCATTCCTTTGTGTCTGTGGGATTTGTGGAAAGACACCATATGCGCACGTCTTCTTTGCCCACGCCTCTATTGGTCTCGACACCCACTGGAAGAAACGTCGTTGCTGATCAGTTTTTGGCAGATAGCCTCATTTATTTTGAGGGCAACGAGTTGAGATCAGACTTGATTGTGCTGGGTATGTCAGACTTCGACTGCATCTTAGGTATTGATGTTCTGAACAGATATCAGGCAGTGGTAGATTGCCGACAGAGAACAGTGAAGTTCAGACCTGAGTTGGGCAGTCAGTGGACTTTCTTTGGCAACGGGTCTCGTGCGAAGATTCCGTTGATTTCAGCGATCAAGATGTCTCAACTATTGGAACGTGGGCACACGGGCTATCTTATTTATGCCGTGGACACGTCTGGAAAGAGTAAAGAACTGAGAGTTGAGGATGTACCAGTTGTGGCAGAATTTGCTGATGTATTTCCAGAAGAGATCCCAGGATTTCCACCGGCCAGGGAAGTTGAGTTTGGGATCGAATTGTTGCCAGGGACATCCGCTATCTCTCGTGCACCTTATAGGATGGCACCGGCAGAGTTGAGAGAGTTGAAAGAGCAGTTGCAGGATCTCCTTGACAAGGGTTATATACGCCCGAGCGTGTCGCCATGGGGCGCACCAGTTCTCTTTGTGAAGAAGAAGGACGGTTCGATGCGGTTGTGCATCGATTACCGGCAGCTGAATAAGGCTACAGTGAAGAACAAGTATCCTCTCCCAAGAATATACGACTTGTTTGATCAGTTGCAAGGTACCAGGGTGTATAGCAAGATTGATCTGAGATCCGGGTATCACCAGATTCGGGTCAGAGAGGAAGATGTGCAGAAGACAGCGTTCCGGACTCGATACGGGCATTATGAGTTCTTAGTGATGCCGTTCGGTGTGACGAACGCCCCGGCCGTCTTCATGAGTCTGATGAACAGAGTGTTTCAGCCGTATCTTGATCAGTTCGTCATCGTGTTTATTGACGACATTCTTATCTATTCCCGGAGTGAGGAAGATCATGTGAAACACTTGAGGACAGTGCTTCAGATTCTTAGAGAGCATCAGTTGTATGCTAAGCTCAGTAAGTGCGAGTTTTGGCTGAGCAGTGTAGTGTTTCTGGGGCATGTCATTTCGAGCAGCGGGATATCAGTGGACCCGAAGAAGATTGAGGTTGTGATGGAGTGGGCTGCCCCCACTTCTGTGCCTGAGATCCGGAGTTTTCTTGGTTTGGCCGGGTATTATCGGCGCTTTGTTGAGGGCTTTTCGAAGATTGCCAAGCCGCTGACTCAGTTGACTCAGAAGGGTATGCCTTTCTTTTGGTCAGAAGCTTGTGAGGAGAGCTTCCAGGAGTTAAAGCACCGGTTGACGACGGCGCCAGTGTTAGTGATCCCGACGGAGAACTCCAGATTTGTTGTATATACTGATGCATCACTGCAGGGCCTTGGATGTGTTCTGATGCAAGATAAGCATGTGGTAGCTTATGCATCGAGGCAGTTGAAGCCGCATGAGACCCGATATCCAGTTCATGACTTGGAATTGGCGGCTATTATCTTCGCCCTGAAGATCTGGAGGCATTACTTATATGGCACTTCATTCACCATATACACGGATCACAAGAGCCTCATGTTTTTATTCACTCAGGCAGAGCTGAACATGAGGCAGAGGAGATGGATGGACCTACTCAAGGACTATGATTGCGAGATAGAGTACCATCCCGGGAAAGCCAATTTGACAGCAGACGCTTTGAGCCGGAAAGTGAGGAGTTCTGCTGAGGACGTCATCCATTTGTCGGCTATGATGACCTCCTATTGCCATCTGGGCTATGACTTCGACATTGATGCATCGCCAGTGTATGTCTCTACCTTATTAGCTGAGCCAGATATTTATGAGAACATCAGGAGAGCTCAGAGATCAGATACTGAGGTTCAGAGATGGTTGTCTATAGTGCATCTTGGTCAGCCGACGAAGTTCAGAGTGGCCGACGACGGATCTTTGAGATTGGGTAACCGCTGGGTAGTTCCAAGTACGCCGGAGTTGCGTAATGGAATCTTGGAGCGAGCTCACAGTAGCAGACTTAGCATCCACCCAGGCGGGAAGAAGATGTACAGAGATCTGCGTGGTCAGTTTTGGTGGAAGAGAATGAAGTCTGATGTCGTCACTTTTGTGAAGAGGTGTCTGATCTGCCAACAGGTTAAGGCAGAGAGGCAGAGACCTGGCGGCGAATTGAGGAGCTTGGAGATACCGAAGTGGAAGTGGGAGCACATTTCCTTGGACTTCGTGACTCATTTGCCGAGGAGTGCTTCAGGCTTCGATGCTATTTGGGTGATTGTGGACAGATTGACCAAGGTAGCCCACATTATCCCCTATAGCATGACATTTACATTTTTGAGGATGGCGCAGTTGTATATTAGAGATGTGGTGAGATTGCATGGGATCCCCGTTTCCATTGTGTCAGATCGAGATCCGCGATTCACATCTCATTTCTGGGAAGGCCTTCAGTCAGCTTTGGGAACTGAGGTCAGATTGAGCACTGCTTATCATCCTCAGACGGATGGCCAGACCGAGCGCACGATTCAGACGCTCGAGGACATGTTGAGAGCTTGTGTATTGGAGTTCGATGCCTCTTGGCAGGATTCAGTGCCTTTGGTAGAGTTTTCTTATAACAATAGCTACCAGGCAAGTATTCAGATGGCTCCGTTTGAAGCTCTTTATGGCAGACGATGTAGATCGCCCTTGTGTTGGGATGATTTGGACAGTAGATCAGTCGGAGGGCCTGAGTTGATCCGGGAAATGGAAGAGAAGATAAAGACTATAAGGCAGAAAATGAAAGCGGCCCAAGACAGACAGGCAGCTTATGCGAATAGACGGCGGAGACCGTTAGAGTTTCAGTTGGGAGATAAGGTCTTTTTGAAGATCTCGCCTTTCAGAGGCGTTGTGCGGTTTGGGATGCGCGGGAAACTGTCTCCGAGGTATGTTGGACCGTACGAGATTTTGCAGCGCATTGGCACATTGGCTTACCGACTGGCTTTGCCGCCTTCTTTATCTGGGATACATGATGTGTTTCATGTATCGATGCTGCGAAAGTATGAGCCGGATCCGTCTCACGTGTTACAGCCTTCCGAAGTTCAGTTAGAGTCAGATATATCTTATGTGGAACGGCCTGTTAGAATTCTGGACAGAGCAGACCGTAGACTTCGGAACAAAGTGATACCGATGATCAAAGTTCAGTGGGATCGCAGGGGTGTCGAGGAGGCTACGTGGGAGACGGAGCAGCATATGGTGCAGCACTACCCGGAACTATTCTCTGGTATGAGTTTATGTTTAGTTTCTGTTGGGGTAAGTGCATGTGATTTCGAGGACGAAATCTTATAAGTAGGGGAGTATTGTGACATCCCCGAGATGGTTAATTGCTATTTGGCTTTAAATTATGTTTACATGATTAATTATGTGGTAATTGATTATGTGTTGGGATTTATTTACCTTATGTGGAAATGCATGGTCATGTGGATAAGATGACCCGGGGTTGCATTTTAGGGTGCATGTGGTGCATGTTGGGTAAATATTATTGGAAGCATGATTTATTTGCATTGGTTAGCAATTAATTGGAAATCATGTGTTAATTGATATTATGGTGCATTTTGAGTAAATGCTTTGAAAAATATCATGTTGGGGTGTTTTATACACCATGAAATTGCCTTGGATTGCATTTTAATTTAAAACTCACCTTTATACCCAACCCCACCACATCCACTCTTTTTCACTTTACCAAATCAACTCCCACACAAACCCTTCTTCCAATTTTCGAGTTCCAACTTTGGGGTAAAGAGAAGTGCTTGCAAAATCTTGTTTTGAGGAGAGTGTTGGGTGATTTGAGATCCCCAAGAGGTATGGATACCTCATGGTTAATTTTGCAAGGTTTTATTTGAGTTTGGTATGGTTTTAAATGGGTTTTGTTGGGTTGTTGTGGGTTTGGTTGTATGTTGGAATTTATACTTGTTTTGAAGTATATTTTGGTTAGATGTTGTATACTTGGGTATATAATGTTGTTTATTGTTGGTTTTGAGTAGTTTGGTATGGTTGTTGTTGAGTTATGTGGGTTTGTTTGGGTTTGGGAAGGAGAAGGGTGAATAGTGCCCGATTCTCGCTTGCCCAGGGCTCGGCGATCGATCGGCGTTTTCTCGCGATCGATCGCGAGCAGCAGTGCTGAGGCAGTGAGCTTCAGCGATCGATCGCGAGATGCGCGCGATCGATCGGCGAGGCCGCGATCGATCGCGGATTGTGCAATTTTGTTGGGCGAGGCAGTGTGTTCTCGCGATCGATCGGGGCTTGATGGCGATCGATCGCGAGACACCAAAAAGGGTGTTTTTGGTTATTTTTGTGGGATTTTTGGTATTGGACTATTATTGGGTTCTAATATTGGTATTTGTGAATATGTAGAACCAACCCAGGTGGCAACGCAGCCAAGGAATTGAGGTCCAACCACATTCCACATTTTGGAAAGGTACGTAGTGGACGTACGGGCAACCAACGGTAACATGTATTTTATATACTCATTGTTTATGCATTGTGGATGCGAGTATATATGTGGTATTGCATTGTGGATGCATATACATGTTGATTTATTCCATATGAGGTATTGCATTGTGGATGCATATACATGGTAATTTATGCATATTGATGATAGATGCATATTATGATTATTGGATGCACATCCCATGAGTCGTGGTCATCCTTTGATGAGTTTAATGCTTGCCGCTTTTTGTATTGGTTCCGCTAAATGTGAAGCGAGGGGTGGGAGCGCCGCATGTCACATTTGAGCGTGGTTGTCATATGGGGCGAGGAAAGGGTATTTGCCGCTCTCTGTGAAGCGAGGGGTGGGAGCGCCGCATGTCCATTGTAGCGAGGTTATCCTATGCCGCCCATATGAATATAAGCGAGGGGCATTAAAATACACTGTGATGGACAGACTAGGGAATGGTGACCAATATGTGGTACAGTTGAGATGGTATATGATGTCATGACATGTTTTGGCCATTGAAAAATAATCTATTGATTATACTCATGAGTTCTGGTACAGGGACAACCAAACGGGAAGCGTTTGAAATGCACGGGAAACAGGAAGTGTTTCATATTGATTATGCATTTACGCTTTATCTTCATATTGTGTTGAATATGAATGATTATTATTGCTCATGTTTGGGGGTTGTCCTTGTAGGTACCTTTTGGGCATGATAGCAAGCTTGAACGGGTTGAGGTGGTGAGCTTGTGAAGCATTCTTTGAGGATTAAAGGACAGGATTATTTTGGATAGTATCTACTCTAGGAGTAGTATAAAACTATAGATGAACATTCATTGATTGGAATGTAATTAATCCTTTTTGTAGTCCTTTATTTTGGCATGTAAATGCTTAAGCTCATAGACTCAACATGTTCTTTATGCTCTGATTGAATTACTTTAGCTCTATTATGCCTTGATTCCGCACTTAAGGATTAGGGTCCTTACACGGTCATCCCAGGTCGGCCCTTCAAGAAGACCTCCACCTCGGCCACCCCAGGTCGGCCTCCAGGAAGACCTTCACCCCAGGTTGGCCTCCGGGTAGATCCCCAGCTCGGTTCCCAGGAAGGCCTCCAGATTGTCTCATCTAGCTCAGCCTTCCCAATGTCTGTCTGATCATTAAGTCCAGAAGATGAAAAGAAGATGAACTGGAGGACAAACTCACGGGTAGCCCCATGACACCTAGTGTGGTCCCCCGTGCTAGGTCTAACCATAATAGGTTGCGCTCATGGGTGGGCTGGCCTGAGGAGTGATTTCATAAATCAAAGGTACAGAACATATCTTCGTATACGAATAATATCTTAAAAGCTGCATGAATCGTACAAAGAGTGCAATAGTTGTCTGTGGTCCCCATCTCTGGGACTCTGACCCCGACTTCAGCATCAGACTGTGTCCCCTAGACCTTAGGTAGACAATTACAAGTTGTCTTCTCTATTCGTATATAAATACCAGGAGGCAATAAGGTTAAGAGGGAGGGATGCCAACGCCTTTTTCTTCGGGGATAAGGGGCCATGTCTCCTTCATCCTCAAGAACAAGCAATAGCCGAACCTTACCCTTTCACCTTTTTCGTTTCTTAGCTCATTTCTTGTATAAAAAATATGTAAATCACTCATTTGTTTATAGTGGAATTTATAATGGACTATGTCCCGTGATTTTTTCCCCATATTTGTGGTTTTCCAAGTAAAAATCTTGGTGTTACATTTATTTTTCAAATATTAATATATTTTTACAAAAACGAACCAAAAAGTGAGGTGACAGTACCAAATGAACTTACTGAAACAATGATTCCCTGTGCAACATCCAGTGAGAAGTGGACCGAGTCTCGTGATATTCGGGTGTCGAGGGAATCCTCATTTTGCTGGATTTTAGATCACCAATTGTGTGAAGTGTCTGGAGGCAGTTGAAGGATTGGATTCTAACACATATTTAAAGGCAAATAAGATGTTCAAAGATGGAGATTGGGGGGAAATGTTTACGGCTAATGTCTGCTCAAAGAAGATTGGATTGGCTGAGTAGCTTGAAATGAGGTCTATAAATTTTTCGAAGAAGAATTTTGTATGTAATTTCTTTAGAGAAGAAGGGAAATTTTATTTTTAAATATATTAACCCTTTTCATCTTCCTCTAATGAAAAATTCTAGTTCCACTCTTGCATAATGGTTGTATTCACATATTTCATGGTGTTGACAATTTTTTTTTTTTAAAGTATAGTTTATCAATTTTATTTTAAAAATATCAAACTTCTAAAAATGTAATAAATAATAATTTTTATGACGAGACAACTTCTTTTCAACTTATAAACATTAGTGTATTATGCAATGAAGTTGATTAAAATAGGATGCGTGTCTGCATAGTTGCCTTTCCAAGCTTAAGAGTTGGAGACGCTATTTTAGCGTGATTGTCTGCGCTAGTTTGAAGCACCTCTATTCGAGCTGTCAAAATGGGTCAGTCCGATCCAAACAGGCTAACCCATTTAAATCCATTGAAAAAAAAAACTTCAATTTTGAAAATTATATAGTAGATCAGATCTTCATGTGATATTGGAAATTTGGAACTAAATGCTAGAAGAATACTGAAACTTGCTTCAGGTTTTATCTAGACATTAACATTGCTACTAAAAATATTTGACTAGACAATCAATATTTTACTCAATTTACATGTTTCAGCTTTCAAGCACGACAAAGTGAAAAATATATAGTGGATCGGATCTTCATGGGACATTGAGTTCCTATTTATAAATTGTGCTATAAAAAAGAACTAACCATTTAAAAAAAGGAGGCAGACCCGTGGGGCAGCCCGCCAACCTGCGGCCAATCCGCCAAAGCCCTCGATCCAAACGGGTTGGCCCATATAGGCCCACGTTTCAGGCCCAAAATATGTTAGCCCAACCGCATATTTGGAGGATTGAGTTGAGCCTGATCTATTTTGATAGCTCTAACTTTTACAAGTGCTGTAATTTGGTGCAGCACGTAGCAATGTTATCCTTTATTATTTATTAATATTTGTTTGTTTTGTAATTATTAATTTTATTCTTTTAAAATTATTAATTTAATTGAATAATTTTAGTAGTGTACAAAATTTGGATTATCAGTAAATAGTTACATTAATTAAATAATTGAATTGATTTAATTCTTATTTTAATTTAATTAATTATCTAAATATATTTTTGGACATAAATTTAATATGTAAATTTATCAATAAATTTGTAAATAGATAATTGAATAATAATTATGGTAAATGAAATTAAAATGAATATTTCTTTAAAATAGTTGTATTTGACGCGTTATTTTGATATAAAATTTGAGCTACAATAAAGTTAATGAGCCTAAGTTTCATTTTGATATCAATATTGAGTGGAGTGGCCCAAACAGCGTATGAAGTCTATAGAAACTTCTCGAAGGCGCTCTTGAGATAAGCCCTAGTGATTTTTCACTCTCAAGTCCCAACGAACATTACGCCACCTTCCTTCGTTATCCACAGCTTCAGCGCCAAAAACCCATCAAAACCCGTTTTACATTCTCCCCCAAAAAATGGCTTCCGCTAATGCCATATCTACCGCCTCGCTCCTCCCTTCTCCGTCTAAACAGGTATCTCTTTCTTGGGTTTGTGCTAGATTTTTCTTTTCATACTCGGTTTTGTGTTGTTTTATGCATATAAATTTCTGGGTTTCTGTTGCAGGGTGGATTGAAGAGCCGGAGAGTGAGCCAATTGCGGCAGGGGCAGAAGTTTGGGCACCAACAGGCCAAGAATCGGTTTGTGGTGAGAGCTAATGCTAAGGAAATTGCGTTTGATCAGAAGTCAAGGGCTGCTATGCAGTCTGGTATTGATAAGCTTGCTGATGCCGTTGGTCTTACTCTCGGACCCAGGGGTAATTTCTCTGAAATTTGCTTAATTTGCGTCTTGGCTTGATAATTTTAAAGGATGAGTGTAAAATCATGTCCTTTGGTAGCTATATTGTTGACGTCAGTTGCCTTGATACGAGTGGAGATTAAGTGGATTTCGTGCTAAGTCAATCAGTTGTTTGGCAAGCTAGTATTTTAGGCTAGCTAATAAATCTTTCAGTAATTAATTTAAGTTTTTTTAAAGCTATGTTCAGTTGGTGATGCTAATTAACTGGAATTTATGGAATGCTACACGTTTATAGTGTGCTTGAATGAAGAGGATGAATTATTCTGGATATCTTGTAGATTTCTTTGATTAGAAATTTATGTAACTATAGTTTATGGGCCAGTCCAGTTCTACATGTTTATAGTGTGCTTGAATGAAGAGGATGAATTATTGTGGATATCTTGTAGATTTCTTTGATTATAAATTTATGTAACTATATTGTTTATGGGCCAGTCCAGTTCTTTGGTGCATTTGCTATTGGCATGCATCTTATTTTTGTTTTTTTTTTTGTCTGTCCAATGTTACACAGGAAGAAATGTTGTATTGGATGAATATGGGGCACCAAAGGTGGTCAATGATGGTGTGACAATTGCTCGAGCGATAGAATTGCCTGATCCAATGGAAAATGCTGGTGCTGCTTTGATTAGGGAGGTCTGTTTTCCAAACGTTTTCTCTCTAGCACTTGAAATTTGATGGAACTTCCATTGCCTTTTTCTAATTTGATAGCGAAAGTACTATTGAATTTGTTTTGTATAAGTTTCCACTTGTGTCATTTTCGATTAATCTTGTCATTGAAGCTTTATATTGTGTTTGAAGGTTGCGAGCAAGACCAATGATTCTGCTGGTGATGGGACCACTACGGCAGCCATCCTTGCTCGTGAAATTATCAAACTCGGCCTTCTAAGTGTCACCTCTGGTGCAAATCCAGTTTCATTGAAGAAAGGCATTGATAAAACTATACACGGTTTGGTTGATGAGCTTGAGAAAAAATCCAGGCCCGTTAAGGGTCGTGATGATATCAAAGGTATTAACTTCTCTGTGTTTAACCTTTGTAACAAAAAAATGTCTAGTTTTTCAAACGGCGACTGACCCACACAATTATCAGCCTTAACGTTGAAATTTTCACTGCTCGAGTGTTACAGCCATTGCCACTATCTCAGCTGGAAACGATGATACCATTGGGACGATGATTGCTGATGCAGTGGACAAGGTTGGACCTGATGGTGTCTTATCCATAGAGTCATCATCTTCCTTTGAAACCACTGTTGATGTAGAAGAAGGAATGGAGGTCTGTTTGCATTCAAAGACTTTCTTGTTCTTTCGATCTTCTTACATACTCAACTTTTATAATGTGTTATTCATTGTTTACAGATCGATCGAGGATACATCTCCCCACAATTTGTTACCAACCCAGAGAAGTTACTCGTTGAATTTGAGAATGCGAGAATACTAGTTACAGACCAGAAGATTTCTTCCATCAAGGATATCATTCCCTTGCTTGAGAAGACTACTCAGTTAAGAGCTCCTTTACTCATTATTGCTGAAGATGTCACTGGAGAAGCTTTGGCAACTCTTGTTGTAAACAAGCTTCGGGGTGTTCTGAATGTTGCTGCCATCAAAGCTCCGGGTTTTGGAGAAAGAAGGAAAGCACTTCTTCAAGATATTGCCATCTTGACGGGTAAAAACAATTGCTCCTAAAACTTCCACATGATTCTTACCTAGAATATCTGCCCACAAGAAGTACCCGACCCTTGATAATCTTGCGAGGAGTGGAAGGAAGAAGGTTAACGGGACAATCTTTTTGGAAATGAATGAGAGCATTGAATAATTATAAAGTTTTTTAAATTAACGCGCTACTGTGTTTTCCATCCCAGACTTTGCTAATATATACAAGTGTGAGAATTCACAACTATTTCATTCTTATATTTTTTCAGGAGCTGAATATCAAGCTACTGATCTGGCCTTACTTGTGGAAAACACTGATGTGGATCAGTTGGGTATAGCAAGAAAGATAACCATTAGCAAAGACTCCACCACAATCATTGCTGATGCAGCATCAAAAGATGAGCTGCAGGCTAGGATTGCCCAGCTTAAAAAGGAGCTGTCTGAGACGGAGTCAGTTTACGATTCCGAGAAACTTGCTGAAAGAATTGCAAAATTGTCTGGTGGTGTTGCTGTAATCAAGGTTGGTGCAGCAACAGAGACCGAGCTTGAGGACCGTAAGCTTCGTATTGAGGATGCTAAAAATGCAACTTTTGCTGCTATTGAGGAAGGCATTGTTCCCGGTGGTGGTGCCGCATTAGTGTACCTCTCAACTGTTGTTCCAACCATTAAGGAGAAGCTTGAAGATGCGGATGAAAGATTAGGCGCCGACATAATTCAAAAGGTATGCATTGTTTTGATCTTCCAATAAGCTTGCTACAAGTGATTTGTTAGTTCATATTTTTTAGTATTCTTGATGGGTATGCTCCTCTTTTCATTAAATGTGAGGGATAAATAGTTGATTCGCGCTATCAACTGAAAATTATGGCCTAGAATCAGATTGGCATTTTAAAAATTACAAAAAATATTGATATGTTTTTGTCGTGATTTAAATTTTGTCATTTGTTTCAAGAAGTGTTTTTGATCATATAAAGGGGTGATGTTTGTATTCTAAATTGAGAGATTAATAGATTTTTGTCCTCTTCACGTCATTATATAAATGTATCGGATACCACTTTAAACTAAAATTCAACTCTTCCTTTTAAATGTAAATACTTATCAATTTACTGTTTTTAAATTTGTGAAACTTATAATGCTGATGATATCACGTGATTGCAGGCTCTAGTTGCACCAGCATTGTTGATTGCCCAAAACGCTGGGGTCGAAGGTGAGGTGGTCGTGGAGAAATTGAAATCTAGCGAGTGGGAGTTTGGTTACAATGCAATGACTGACACATACGAGAACTTGGTAGAAGCTGGAGTTATCGACCCTGCTAAGGTAACGAGATGTGCACTGCAAAATGCTGCCTCAGTTGCTGGAATGGTGCTTACCACACAAGCCATAGTCGTGGAGAAACCTAAGCCAAGAACTCCCCTCGCTGCTGCTGCTGGTGGTCCCTCAGGTATGGGCAGCTACTCAGTGTGATCAAACATCGTTTAGCTTTTCTTGTAGGAATTTTGAAATTATTTACTAGTTACTCCATTGGTTCTCGGTCGCCGATGGAGTAGTGAGCAGGAGGTGAAAAGGGTTCTTTGTTTTCTAGTTTATCTGTTTGATGAATTCTAGGAATTGTTACTTGCTGAGAACCTGAATGTTAAAGACGTAATATAATAAATCACTATCTCGGATGAAATGTATCATGTGTCTATGTTTTGCTTGGGTGGTTGCTTACCCGTAAGGGCACCCTTAGATGAGAATATTCTCATCCACGTATCTTTGGGCTTTTTCTAATAATATTAGTTCTTATTCCTATTTTAGCATTTTTTATTTCCTGGATTTTAGAACTGACAAGGGCACTATATATACACACACGTTGCAAGGACAGAGAAGCAAACAATAATTATTGAACTTAGCATTCTCATGCTTCGACCCGGTCCCACTTATGTATTCCCAATCTTACAATATATATTCATGTATTTTGGTATTTACAAACACCGTACGTAGAAGTATTTTCCACTTCGGCCCATGCGTCCAAAATTGTCGGTGCGTTTGTTCAATCATGGCTGTTTTAGCCGTAGTCACAATTGTTTCACCGTCGTTGAATTTGAAGCATGTGGCTACAAACTTCATCCGAAAGAGAAATATTAAATATGATTGTATGGTGGTACCAAAATAGAGAGCAAATTTTGAGTATATGGAAAGATAATGTCAGCATAAGACATCAAGAAAGATGAAAATAGTCCATATCATGACATGAACTATAAGATGAATTTCGTTGGGTCGTGCAAGTGTTTGACCAGACTTGATTATCTCTATTGATTATGTAGCATATCTCAATTCATTGGGATTAAAGACTTAGTTTTTAAGGTATGTTAAGTCACGCACTAAGGTTTACTAAGTCGCGCACTAAGGTATGTTAAGTCAGCACTAAGGTTTACTAAGTCAAGAACAAAGGTTTACTAAGTCGAACACTAAAGTTTACTAAGTTTTATTAAATCTTCTTAATTCTTCGGATTTTGTTATTAATGCTATGAAAAAATTATCTCTTTTTGGGTTCAGATGAATTTTCATGTTTTCTCGTCGTTTCGGGTTGATATGAAAATTATGTTATGTGGTTGCTATAGATTAATAGTACTCATTGTTCTGTAATGGCTAAAATAATAAAATATGGCAAAATCTATGATTTAATATTGTAGTTTTTATTTTTATTGAGTTAATTTAAATGTTTATATTAGTCGTTCCATAATGTAATAATATAATTCCGAGAAACAATATGAGTCATTCTTAAAAAATTCATCATATTACCAAATATGCTACAACACAACAGTATTTTATTTTATTTTTCGAATATGTTTTATTTTATATCTTAAAATAAAACAAGATATTATTACCTCATATTATATATATATGCACTCAATTTGTTTGAAAAATTGACAGAATCGTGCATTTGCACGGGCATGCGCATAATGTGAACTAGTTTGTGACTCGACTACTATTTATAGTAATTGTTATGAAAAATTAATATTATAGAAATTCAAATCAAAGTGAGAGATTAAATTAAAAAATTGAAAATCCTTAATCCGCGTGCCGGCTGCGAGCCTACGACAGACGCGACTGGAATGATAGGGACCTGTCCTCGTCAAAACTTTGTAGGTATAGTGTTCACATTTCATTGTTTAATTAATTATAACGAACGGCCTAAACATTTCTATATAAAAGCAAGTGCAGTTTTCAAAATATAATATGCTATGTTTTGGCTTATCAGTTAATTAAAATATATTATAATAAATAAAATAATTTGCTTATGTTATTATCAAAATATATATTATGAAATGGATTCTAAATAATATTCTTAAAATATATCAAACACAGTACAAATTAAATTAATCAAAAAAAAATTACAATTTAATCAGTAATAGTTTAGATGAAAATTTTATTTTCGATCCAATGAATTTTCTCAAAACATATTTTGATGAATATTTGAAAACAATACCTTTTTTCATCTATTGTTGTTTAAATCAGTCAATATATATATATATATATATATATATATATATATATATATATATATATATATATATATTCAACGTTCACACTCAAATACTATTTTAAAATTATGATTTAAATTCAAAAGTATTATAAATTCTTTTTAAAGTTTAATGAAAACAGAATAAGAATAAAATGCCAATCCATTTCTTTATCATTTCACCTCAATGTTGGGTACGTTTCTTCCATCGGAATCTTCAACAATTTAAACTTATACTTATGACATATCTACGTTTTTTGAAACCTTGATTTATTAATCTTGGGGAAATAAGAATCTAGCATGAGGGTCGAGGATATCACTCTCATGCAATATTTATTGGTCTAACTTTGATTTAGATGTGAATTCTGCATATATATCCAAATCAAATTTAGATCATTTGATCTGATATAAATATATTATTATTATGATAGGTTCAACTATCTCCCCACTAATTTAGAAGGGTAGTGTTAATGCCAAAGCATGAAATGTTGTTTTCAAAGCAAATTTTTTAAAATTTTATGTGTACCCTTAAAGTTATTTGCTAAGCTTGTTAGTGGTACAATTTTCTTGTTTCTGTTAGGATTAATAAGTAGTCAAAGGGGCTTGTGGCTCGATGGTAGGGGGGCTTATCGGGCCGGGTCAATCCGGACCCGGCCCAAAATCGAACCGGTTAGCACGGATCGGGACTGAAACCGGGCTAACCGGTTCCGAACCGCCCCGAAACCGGTAAGAAACCGATCTGGGGTGGTTCTGGGGATCCAAAACGGTAGCACCACCGGTTCCGAAATCGAAATCGGTAATTTTCGAATATATATATATATATATATATATATAGATATATATATATATATATATATATATATAACAAAAAAATCTGTTGCCAAACGTTCAGCAAGGCAACGGCTATAAAGTCGTTGCCTTGCTAAACGTTTGGCAACGACTCTTTAGCCATTGCCAACGTTCAGTTTTTATTTATTTTTTTTATAAAAAAAAAACTATAAATATGTGTGCTGTGCTTTGTAAATCCTCACAATTCATTCTTGCAAAGTTGTATACTTCAATCTCATATTTTTCTCTCCATTGTGCTATCTACAATTTACTTATATAATAATGGAATCTTCATCTAGCAACGACGCTGGTCGTAGCCGGGGTCGTAGTCGGGGTCTCGTCTAGGGATTGCAATGGGACTGGTCCAGACCCGGACCCGCATTGAACCCGCCCCGTCGGGGCGGGTCTGGACCAGCTTCAACCGGGTTTGGACGTGGGGCGGGGCGGGTCCTGGGATTGGCCCAACCCGCTCCGCAATACATTTTTAATTTTTTTTAAAAAAAATATGATATTGATTATACATTTTACTTCTTTAATTGAGCAATAAAGTGTCATTATTTAATTTTATATCAAAATTCATGTGTTCATGTTAAAGAAGTTGGACATTTTGAAGGAAATAAGAGCAAATTAATAACTATTTAGTAGTTTAAAGATAGTTTTACAATGCTTATTATAAATATTTACTAGAGAAAGCATGAAATTTAATCACAAAACTCAACTTTTATGTTTCAAAATTGATTTCTAGCTAAATTTCTTTTTAAAAAAAAAAAAATTGGAACCGGGGCGGGGCGGGTAAACCCGTCGGGTTCGCGGGTCTAAGCGGGGCGGGGCGGGTCCGGGTTTTATGTGTAGCGGGGCGGGTCCTTGGATTGACCAAACCCGTCCCATACCCGACCCGTTGCCATTCCTACTTGTTACTTCAATGCGATCCGTTTCAAACTGGTATCAGAGCCTAAGTTTATTCTGAAAATACTATAATAATATCTTGAATATTGTAACCTATACGGAGGAGACCGTTCAAGAAATATTATGGATCCGAACGATGTTCGTGGTGCAAGTCATACAGGTGGTACTTCCAGAAAATGGAAGAACTAAATCAAAGATACATGGCCGAAGCTAAACTCTTCAACTAGAAATCGAGCCGTATACTTTTAAGATATCCCAGGATCTTAGAGAGATCCATAAGACAGTGCATCGTTATGATTATATTCAATACCATATCCCTGCACAAGTCCATCAGATTCAAAGTCAGATGGAGATTATGATCAAACATCAGGATGAAATTCTTGAAAACCTTCGAGATGTTCAAACCCGAGTCAAGGAGTTGTAGTCAAGACTAAGATCTAAAGGGAGAACGAACGGAGTATGGTTACCGTCGTCCTATGGAACAGAGCCCCTTCTACACCAAAAATGGAAAGCCAATGAGGTCAAAATACATATAACGGAGACTGAAAAAATAATTGCAGCCCTACGAGGAGATCCAATACTTCCACAAAGTAATGGAAAGAATCAACCTAGAAGATCTACATGATCTTGCTGATTCATTTGCGGGATTAAATATCGTAGACTTCAAGACAAATCAAGTTGGAGGACCAGGTGAAATAGTAACCAGAACTCCACCACAAGAAAGTTTCGGGTCACCAGTTCCCCCAGTTGGAGTGAGAAATCGCTCCCGAAGGTCAGATATACATCAGACGCCCTACGAAAAATCGCAGTTAGATCCAATTCATCCATATGGACTTATGCTCAACATGGATATCTTGGACTTTAAAAACCGAGAAGTTCTTATTGATGAATGGGCTTCAGCAATGAGAATAGCAGCAGGAACGCTTGATCTAAGTAAAGAAGGATTCATTTTATTCCTTAAAATGAGTCTGGAAGGATCGATCAAGATTGCCTAGGAACTAGGAGACCCAGGTACCAAAGAAGAAGTTTTAGCCAGAGAGTCCCTGAAAGAAATCGTGGACAAGATGGAAAAATTCTTTAAAATCTGTTTCATTGGAGTTGGTTACTTCGAAGGAATTGAGGAAGAGAATGCTAAAAAAATAGACAAGCTCTAATTAGCCTGGAACTACATGATATTTGTTATGTAGACGGACGAGTACATCAAGTTCTTCACAGAGTAAAGACGGAAGACAAAGATAGACAAAAAAGATACATCAGAACTGTTCTTTGCCAAAATACCGAGTCCTTGGAGAGAAATGCTTATCCAGAAATATGCACCGCAAGGAGTTGAGAGGGTGGCTAAGAAAATGTCATTTCTAAAAATGAAGCTTGTGGAGTGGTGCTATCAAGCAAAACTCCAAAAGAATTACAAGAAGCTAAGAGGAATTAAAAAAACATCTCATCTTTGTTGTACAGGAAATGATATCCCTACTATCAACGGAAACTATCCCCAAAGGCGGAAGATGGAGAAACACAGAAGTCATCATTATGCCCGAGGAAGTAGTTCGAAAAGAATTAGGTCTTCATGGAGACTTAGGAAGTTCTGGTCAAAACAAAAAACCCGAATTTACAGATCGGGGCAAAGATCAGGACCAACAAGGAGTAGAACCTCGTCAACAGGTCCTAACCAAGCAAATACTAGCATAACACCAACAAAGAGAACTTTCAGACGCACTCATACTCGTGCGAATGAGAGTTTCAAAGATTGTAACTGCTGGACATGCGGGCAAGAGGAAATATCTCTACAGATTGTCCAGAAAACCAAAGCCGAGGAGTAAGAGAGTTCGAACACACCAATGAGTTCGAGGATGCTGTTTATTTTCAGGATTTGGTGCATGTGTATCAATTTGAGGATATCAATTCATATGAAAGCCTCTATGAAGAAGAGATATATTCTGATAATGGAGGTGAATCAAGTACAGAATCAGAGTGAAGGAGAATTCCTTCAACACATGATCAGAGAATAGTCGTAAGGGTTTTTCCTCACATACCACTATTTCTCATAAAACTTTTATGAGGATAAAAAAAGAAGAGCCAAAGCTTCAGATGTATGATGGATTTACAATTGGAGCAATGGAAAAAGCCATTGATATAATTTGTCTTCGAAGCAGGATGCATCGGATTATCCAAAGGTGACGACGGGTGAATTTGCGATCCCGATGGAATTCATGGGAACCAAATTGAGATGCAGTTAATTCCCTACAGAGAAATTCAGGAGATTAAGAATATGGTTAGAAGAGAAGTTGCTAACACGCTCTCATGGATTCATAGTGGAGCCACTAGAGTTATAATCAAGGCAACTTTCAAGGAAGGAATTGATTCGCCCCTAAGCTTGACAATCTTTGACAAGAGAATCTTGAACCTCAAAGATTCTTGTTTGGGAGCAGTGGTAGGAAATCTGTATGCAGTAAAGATGGCATTTAACATCTATCTGAGAACGGCATACAATTTAGGAGATCGAGATTTCAACAAGGTTCTTACTCTTCATCAAGATTTTAAAAGAAGTGATTTGATGAAAGAAGGGAACATGCCTTACTCAATCACCTACAAGGTGTCATACGCGCTCTCAAATACTCATCATTCAGAAGTATTCTTGAGAAAGGAATTCATCAAAGTCCCCAAAATCTTCGAAGATTTCGCCAAAGCAGTATTGCCGGACATTATTGATACTCCGACAATATGAGAGATCGACATGAGGATACAAGATCAACATGTCATCAACAGAAGCAAGAGCATTATGATCAAGCCAAGAATGATGTCTTTCCAACATGATAGATTAATCAACAACTATCCCAGGGAAAAACAAAAGGCAGTCTCGAGCAGAATTCAGAAAATCCCTGATGTATTCAAAACAACAGGAAAGTTGATGCCCAGAAGGCTGGTGAGAAGTGTAGATAATTTTTGACATTACGGAGAAAGATAATATCTTCCATTGTGATGTCCTCTACTATTTGCAACAAACTACAGTTGGCAGGTATCAATGAAACCTTCAAATTGGTGAAACTGATCTAACAATTGCAGGAACAACAGGTAGGATCCCAGAACAGCTTATTCTTGGGATTGAATTTCTCGAGGAACATAAATATTGGGAAAGATTACAAGATGGAATGGAATTCACGGTGGAAGAAAAGAGATATATGATCAGATGACCACCAGTCCATTCTCCATATACATCTCCGTCGGGATGTTATATACGAAGTATCAGGCAGAATATTTTGCAGCCTATATTGATTCTGGAGCTGGAATATGTACTGCCAGGTGCGAAATATTCCCCAAAGAGGTTGGTGAAAAATTGCCAGTCATTGCCGGAAGAGACTTTTCCAAACGGATCATTATTCTTAATGAGTCCAGGGAGCGAAAATAATTATCGGAGGAGCAGTCGGTACCCCGAGGTACAAAGTCAAGATTCCACCTATTTATTTCTATGGTAAAAGAGCTTATATGATGCTAGAAAACAATTTCCTACAGACACTCAAGTGGTTCACTCATGAGAACGAAACACGGCGACTTATTTTCACAACCCTTTGTGATCATAAGATCATGGTGCAAAGACTACGGGAGGCGTTTCACATGAAGTTCCCCATTAGTTTTCGCAGCAAGCGTGGTGATAAAGAAAAACTTCGACACCCAAAGATGAAGGATCAACGGAAATTTGGTGAAGCAATCCTTCAGTTTCGACAACAAGGTCCTAGTGAAAAGGATTCCCAAACTTTTGACTGTGTTAATACCATGTCTTCCAGAGAACAGGATGAGGAAGAATTTACTCCAGACACCATGTTGTTACTTAAAAAGGCATTACATGACGAAGTTCCACAACTTGAAACTACCCTCGAAGAACAAATTACTCTAGAGGTTGTTAAAAGGAAGATTAAGATGAACTACAACTAGGATCCACTGGCATGGTGGAATAAGAATGAGCTCAAAGCCACTTTGAATGTGAAAGACGGAAAATAAAATGAGTTCGTTAGATTAAGACCAATCTCCATGAATATGGAAGATCGGATGGATACACAGATAATACTTAAGGAACATCTTCACCTTAAGTTAATCACAGCAGGTGTTCTCCATATAGCAGTCCAGGATTTCTTGTTCGGAATCATGGAGAAATTAAGAGAGGAAAACCAAGATTAGTAATCAACTACAAAGGAATCAACGATATCTTGGATTTCGATTGATACTTTATCCTAAGCAGAGAACATTTGGTAAACAGCATCAAAAATGCCAAAGTGTTTTCAAAGTTCGATTGCAAGTCTGGATTTTACCAGATTAAGATGGAGGAAGCAAGCAGAAAGTACACAATATTCTCCACACCACAAAAACATTATATCAGGAATGTTATGACAATGTGGTTGGCAAACGCTTCCCAGATATTCCAAAGGAAGATGGATATTATTTTCAATGATTACTTCAGCTTCATGTTCGTGTATATTGACGATATCCTCATTGCGTCAAAAAACATGAAAGACCATCTTACACATTTGGAAATCTTTTCAGATGTTTGCTATAAGGAATGATTAGTGCTGTCTGAAAGGAAGACAATAATTGCTACAAGATGGATCGAGTTTCTTGGGATCGAGATTGATGAATTTGGAATCATCCTTCAAAACCACATTGTTGATATGGTGCAAGGTTATCCAGACGATCTCAAGGATTTAAAGCAACTTCAGAGCTTTCTGGGAGTTGTTAATTTTGCTGCGATGTTCATTAATAATTTGGCAAACCACAGAAAGCGTTCAGTCCGTCACTCAAAAAAGATGTTAAATTTGAGTGGAATGAAGACCATCGACAAGCTGTCCAACAGCTGCAAGAAGTTTGCAGGCAACTACCAAAGCTTGAAATCCCAAACGATGAGGATGAACTTGTGGTATACACGGATGCCAGTGATCATTGGTGGGCAGCAGTTCTCATTAAAGCCACACCAGAAGGAGAAATGCCATGTAGATACTGTAGCGATCTCTTCACAGACAGTGAAGCTATCCGATGGTATATCAACGAAAACGAATTCTTTATAGTCAGAAAGGCCTTTAAAAGTGGCCCTTATTTTTACTTGCAAAGAAATTTATCTTGATAATATATAATATTAGTGTTAAGTCTTTTCTGAAAAATAAACTGAATCAAAACCAGAAGGCTAGACTTTTAAGATGACAAGCTAAATGACAATATTATGATTATGATACTGTCATTGTGAAATATGAGAAATGTTCTTGCAAATTTCTTAACACGAGATGGAGGGACACATTGCTAGCGATACCCTCAAACGAGTTAGGAATCTCAGGGAAAACCTGGAGATACTGGAACGAGACTTTGTGACTCTTTGTCTCAATGCTGAGGTTGCAGGACGACTTCAACGAGCAGATCAGGAACTTGTTACTAATGACATACGAGCATGTTTTCGGGACCATGAACGTTTATTTGAGGTCTTGAAAGGGCCCATCCTCTAGGCCGCACCTCCAACGGTGCAGAAATGAGTGTTTAGAGAACGAGACTCATCTAACCCGGAGGCAATGGATTCAAGTACCCCTGTCACGAGTGCTGCAGATGATACATTCCTTGAGGATGCATAGGCTGACGAATGTTGAAGGTCAGCTGTCATCACAATCTGAACATTCAAGTCAACCCAGCACCTCTGCGGTAAAAGAGATAGAGTTGAACGTTAGGCCAATGACTGACAATTATAGGGTTCAAATTAATGATGATTTAGTTTCTTCATCTATGTAGGATTACCAACGTACTTGGGAGAAACTAATTACCAGACGATGTATCAACCCAGACAAATATATTGTTGATATCTCCGAAAAATATCCTAGAGTTTGGATGAAACCAGACAGCCATCCAAACGAAGTTCAAGAATGGTATAATTTCGGAGCTCTGACTTCGGTTTATACTGCTGCACTAGCATTCTCTGAAATCTCAAAATTATCAAAGTGGATTAGAGAAGCTATTTACGAGACATGAGCCAATAATCTACATTTGGCCAGAGGAGATATTCTGGAGTTGCGTTTTTTAGTGCTGCTCCAGAACCAGCAAATAAAGGTTTCATTGAGGCTTTTCATTTTGTCAAGATCAGATGACGAGAAGGCATACTAATTTTGGCTGAGACTATCACAAAAGATGAAGTTTTAACCAGACGTGCATGGGGGCTTTGGATTTGTCTAACGGAAATGGACAAAGTCAAATACTCATTTAAGTTCTTACAAGATTCCGGCGGGAAAAGAAACATACCGAAAATTCTGCAACATGACACACATTGGCAGATAGATATATCATATTTGCCAAGTATGCCTGGAGCATAAAGAACCAGAGTTCGGGAAATGATTCCGATCCAAACCCGATTGATTAGAGGCAGGAAGAGACAAAAGACCTGCTGACAAGAGAACTCGTTTTCCTAAAGGTCGGAGACCACAAAAACCAATAATGTAAAGATTCTCCTACAAAGAAAAAGGTGTGGACCATTAAAAGATAGTGCGGAAACTGCTCAACACACTCGGACAAAAATAATGGACCACTCACGAGAAAAGTTGGCGCACTTAGACAAAAGATGTTAGACCACGTGAAAGTTAAGGCGCACTCACAAGCGCATTCAAAAATTATCAAGATTTGGAATTTGAAGTTGAAATCCAGATTTATGCCTATATAAAGGCCCTCATTCAGGAAGCTAAGGACATTGAAAATTCTCCATAGTTTTCTGAGAATAAAATTATAGTCTCCAAGCTTTGTAATATCTATTTCTTTCTTCTGTAATCGTTTATAATACTATTTTGTATTTCAGTTAATGTGTTCTTGAGTCAAGCCTCATCTATATGAGAGTCTAAAACAAGTCCGTCTCCTCCCAAAAGAAGACGTTTTAATGTAATAGATTTTGTAAGTATTTTCGGAATAAAAATAAGGCCGTTGCACATCTATCTCACAGATTTCTTTAAATATTTCATATATCTGGTTTTACTCTAGACCTTACGTAGGAAATGAAACATGATTGTGATGGCTATTGCTGAAGGGCTCTCTAACAGAACCATCTGTTGGGATCGTGTGGTTGGTGGTGATGAGCCATCGTAAAACCTGATTGAGTACTCGACAGTAGTTTGGTCAAAACGGTATTAATTGGTTTGTTAACATTTTAATGTAATACAGAAGCATGGTGTGTCGATTTTTTATTTTTTTCGAATCACGAACTGTGAATCTTTTGCAAAAGTATGCTCTTGAGTACATCTCAATATGACAGAAATTGAAGGATTTCATGTTCATAAAATACTATTTTAATAGAGTTGAAGAATGAAGGGTTATAATTGAAATTTTCCTAAAATTGCTTTGGCAAAAATAAATGTTACTTTGACATTAACATTAGTCAATTTAAGAAGTCATCTTTACGCAGTTATCCAAATAGACAAGACATTGACCCTTCCAATGTCACAATCTAAGGTTAGATGTTTAATATAAAAACTAATTGTGTTTTGTCCACGTGTAAATTGCAAGAAACGTATTTCTTATGTTTTAAATTTCATTTTGGACTTTAGACTCAGAGATCAGAAAGTAATCGTCATAAATTACAATAAAATCTCAAGTTTTTATTAGAAAAGATACTATCTTGAGGAAAATGTCGGTTCACTAATAATTAATGTAATATCCACCTATTCATTTACCTCATTTTCTTCTCCAAATATTCACAAGTTTGAAACCGTGTGTTCGTTTTATTCTATAATATATAGTTAATAATGATTAGGGAGCTCAATTTTTAAAGCAAATATCAATTTTAATCCTATATTTTTTGTAGTTTTGTTACACAAAACAACAACATTTATTCCTAAGGGATTGCTATCATGGAAAACTCGAGATCGAGTACATGACTTAACTAACTTAGAGTGTATTCCGTACACGTGATAACAAGGGATAAATAAGACTAAAACCAATGTTTGCTTCATTTTTAAACAAACAAACCAACCAATTCTTCTCGGCCTGTGAAAATATTTGATTAAATGATGGACAATTGTCCCACCTCGTGCCTTGGGTTTAGTAACCCATTTTTCACAGTATATGTGATTACGAAATTCACTAATTTACCCTAAATTTGGTGTGTGTCTCCAAGTCTTTTAAATGGCGCCAAAGTCTCAGATCCAGAATCTACAGCCTCAAAAAAACTTGAAACTATGAATCGGACGCCACTTCAGCCCCCTCAAATCTCATTAAGATGTCATCCAGAACCATGAAAATCGATCTCTTGGAGACGTTCTTGAATGTTTTGTGTCTGCATTAGAGCGGCAGCAAACGTGTCGAAATCTTGTAGCAAACGGGTCGAAATCATCTCCCTTAATGTTGCTGATGTATTCTTCTTCTGGAATTCCAGGTTTCTTCCCAGTAGAATAAAATAGTAGACGACGAAGAGTAGTTGCTGCCACCGTGGAAAATCTTGGTGTCTAAAGACGGAGGCATGTACGGGACTATTGGGGTTGTGTAGTTGAAGGTGGTGCCGATGAGGTGGGAGCTGATGGTACATGAACAAAGGTTGCATATGATTATAAGAAGAGGTATTTTAGTATAATATAACTATGTCCGTACATTTATTAAACACATAAAATTACATCAAATATAATATCATTTTATCGCTAATTTATAGTCATTATTTTTATCACTCTATGTATTAATCATTCAATAATAACATTATTAATACCAACCGGTGACTTACTATATTAATCCATAATATACTACCAATTTTATATTTAATAAAACCCAAAATCTTAAATCCCAAGGGAAAAAACATAGAATCCTAAACAATTTCGATGTTTTTTAGTACATAGGGAAGGGGTAAACAGTGCAATTAACGAAACTTGGAACTTTCCAGAAATCGGTCCAATCATAGGTTCGTAATTGCAATATTTTAATTATTATTATATTATTACATAAATATCTATGCATTATATTGAATAAAGAATATGTCTTAGCTATCCCATATGTAATACTCCAAGTGTTAGGTAGTGTCCTAAATATTATATTAATAATTCAGATTTATCAATGCATTGAATCCCACATAAAAAAAGATATATTAATAAATTTGGATCATTGATCTAACACTTGAGATATTATCTCGTATGATAACCAAGCATATTACGTGTAAACAAGTCTTCCATGCCTTCCATTTGGATCCAACTTTTTGGACCTAGGAAAAACAAAATACTCTTCTAAAAAAAGTGAAAAATTAAACTTTAGCCCCATTTTAGCATGCGAGAGGATTTGAAACGAAAATCCGTCCCATAATTAGTGGTTCTTTTACAACAAATTCAAGAGTTGATTGAATCAATGCATTCACGTGGTCCACATATTAATATGTGGATCCTACATCCTTAAATGAATTGAGATCGTTGATGTTGGAGTTAGGACAATCACTAGACTTCTGTATGGAATCCCCCACTTCTCAGGCCCCTCAAAACCCTAATATTACTGACCACCAATCTCTTTCATTGCCATTTTCCTTTCATGTGAATTTTGTTTGGAACAGATGTAAATACATTATACAATGACATGTATTTGATATTTGTAGTCCATCTGATAATAAGAGTTTACCACCACTTTTAAGATACTCGAGTTTGAATCTCGTTGTGTGCAAAAAATATTTAGCCCATTCCCCTCTTAAAAAAACATGTATTTGATATTTGTAATTTCCATTTTCTTATTATATTAAAATGGATGTCTTTTTTATTTTATCTTGGCACTTTGTAATTACTTGGTCATAAGAAGAAGAAAAATGTGGAAGTACATTCAAATAATAAATATTTATATATTTATGTTCATTTTTAAAATTAAAAAAATAAATATTTAGGTTTTCAAGTTTGAACCACAGAATATCGTGAAAAATATAAAACAAATATCGCCTTTGTATTTAGGGCTTTTGTAAAGCAAAGCGAAAGGGTCCTATCATTAATTATATAATAAACCCCATCTTCAACAAAATTACAATCTCTGCCACTCCCCACTCTCCTCCTCTTTTCCTATAAAGATCCTTTCTCAGCGGTTCCCCTGTATAAATCGGACCCGAATCAGTAAATTACATGTTTTTACCCGTCTGCTATATAGGGAGTGGCGTTGACCCTTTGAACGAAGAAGGTGGTGTTCGAGGTAGCAAATGCAATTGAAAATGGACAGATCGATTCGAGAACTGCGTCGTTTTGCCTCTCCTTCGCTTCCGAGTCTCGTTTTTCGTGTTTTTCTCGCCAAAACGGTGGCCGCTTCCGCTTCTTGAAACCCTAACCGAAGTATCTGGATTTACTTTCTGAAGGTTTGGATCCCTTCTTTTATATACATGCATTGTGGTATTGTGATTGTTTATGATCTGTCTTTTTATTGATTTTGAATTTGAGGTGTATTCTGTTCTGTTTGCATGAGGATTGAATAGGTGTGGTGGAATGGCGGAGGGGGTGACGAAACTGCTTTACGTTGTAGTGGTGGACGATGATGCGGTGGTCGGCGAGAAGGATTTGCCGTCGTTTCGGTACACGCGTTCTGTTCTACAGAGTTCTCTGCAGCTCATGGGTTGCAAGGCTCGGCATGCCTTTAAGGTTTCTGTTTATTATTTTAATAATAAAAAGGGGCGTGTTTTTTTTTTTTTGAACTTTCCTTTTCAAATGCATGTGTATTTTTGTACACATGCATGACTCTTAAGATGTGAAGTGCTAACCGTGTGCGTGCGTGTGTTGTCGTTCACCATTTGTGGGTATGATTGATTGCAAATTGTGATGAAAAAATATTGATTTTCAGATATTGGAAGAGAAATCAGGTTTTGTTGCCTGTTAGTTTATCTAATGTATTCTTTACTCTCCAGATATGCAATTTACCAAGTTTCATCGTTGTAGTTTAGGTTAATAAATTCCTGTTGTAGTATTTGTGAAATGTAGTACAGTTTCTTGAGAAAAGCTCATGATACGTTTCTAAAAGTAGCGAAATAATGATGCACATCTGGGCTTATGCTGTTAGATGTGCTGTTTTAAAATATCCAAGAATAATCCATAATTGTCATGGGGATCCATAATTGTGTGTCAACCATTTTGTTGGAAATACATAATTGTCAAATCTTTTACCATTTTAATAAATTGAAATCTTTATTGGTTTCTGTTTATTTACAGAATTTTTTTTTCAGTAATTTGATTCAAACTTGCAATAGGTTGCTTTATCTCTCTAAACGCATGTGTCAAATATATTAGATTCAAGACACCTTGAATCTGCTAGCAGAATTTCATACTTCTCTTAATAGGAAGTGATCTAAAGTATTTATCCTGTGTATTCCAAGCATGCATATCTTGGTGTTCTAGCACCTATTTCTACCTAATATCTCGAGTTCTTTTTTTTTTTTTTTTAATTCTTTCCTTCCTAATTTGTTCAGATTAGTCAAAGGGTATTTGAAACGATGAGACAGGAAAGGTCAGCTGATAAGTTAGCTTCAGCTTTTGTGGATGTATCCATTGAGTATGCTAAAGTATATCCTCATAGAGAGACTGAACGTGACGCTAATACCTGCTTGGATAAAGCACACAATAATCATTTAGCTCCAGAGGAAGATAAGGGCAAAGGGGAACTATTTGAATTGTACAAAAGCCGCACCACTGTCGTTGTTAGAAGAAAGTTTTTTCTAAATGTTGTTTGTGGAGCTCTTTCTGAGTACAAGTATGTGGGGCTGAATCAAAGGGCTGATTTAATATTAGCTTGCAGGTACAGTTACCATTTTTTGCCTATCTTAAACTAAATTGGATATTTTAGGTTCAAATTGAAATGGGATGACTATTCAGAAAGAGAGTCTTTGTACACTGTTATAACTTGATTTTTGGTATTTAACTTTGCTTGCTTTACTTGCCTTGTCAATTGTTCTTTAGCCTCTTCCCCATTAAAATTTCACCTGCTTCATCACTGATGCACAAGCTTTAACGACTGGCGATTTAATTCATTTCATATTATTTTTCCAAGTGCATCCACAATTTTTGAGGAGGCTGTGCTCCTAATATAACCTCAGGGAGAATTTCTGAATTCCCAGGAGAGTTCTGAAGATGCATTCAACTATCATGCGTTATCATACTAAACATATTGGTTATCTATGGCCTTTGGGATTATTTTCTTCAGTACACCTTTCAATGTGCTAATGCTTTCTTTGATTAGTTGAGTTATTGTGAACATGGAAATATATTGAAATTACAACTATTTTTCTCTTGTAGTTTGGCTCCTTGCTTTATGTAGTCGAACTTATTTTGTGTTATGTATACTTTTTCCCCCTAATCCATGTAGTCCGTACAATTGCTAGCAAAATCATCAGCCTAGCATATTTTGCATTTTCATGATCGTGCAGAACACAAGACTCGTCATGTAGGCTTAAGAATTTTCTTAATGTCTCTGCTTATACTAACCCAAGGTCACAACACTTACAGATGGAATATTCTTGCACTGAGATTTTGTGTATGTGCTTCATTTTAGATTTGTTTAGTTACAGACACATGTAACCAAGTCCGAGCCATGAAATATAAATCTATTTTTTTGTGTAAAATTGACTTTTTAACTGAGTACAAGATAATTTGGTTGTTGGCTGATGTGGAGATTAATACAATGTTTCAATAAATCGTTAAATGTTTATTGTGCTCTATTCTTTTGTTTTTTGTTTTTACTTTTATAGGTGCTTGTTCCATTTTATTCTGATTGTTTAGCTAATTCCAGAATTCGAGAAAGAAAGGAATCTATGACAGTGTTACTGTGTGGTACTAGTGGATGTGGAAAATCTACTTTATCTGCCTTACTGGTATGTCTCTTGCTGCCTTGAGTTTGGTTTCTAGTGAAGTTTTTTTTATTTCGTTTTCTTTTCATTTATGGTTTCTGAGCTTCCACAAGTTCTTTAACTTTTTTACTGTCACAGACTCACAGTTGTATAAACATTGACTCGCCTACTCATGACGGTTTTTATTTATTTTTATTTTATGAGTTATGTTACCCCGCACTACTTTCTTACCATATATGGACGTGATTTACCAATACAAGGTGTGTGCGCACTCTTTAATTTGTAAGTTGTACACTATCGTTTTAGGGAAACAGGTTGGGAATTACGACTGTTATATCTACCGATTCGATTCGGCATATGATGAGGAGCTTTGTTGATGAAAAACAAAATCCACTACTGTGGGCTTCAACCTATCATGCAGGGGAATATTTAGATCCAGTAGCTGTTGCAGAAGCGAAGGTCAAAAAGAAAGCAAAGAAATCAGCTGGCGTTTCAGCAATCTCACTGGCCAAGGATGATGCCTCTGGTATTCCAACAATTGGAGAATCCGAGGGAAATATTTCCACTAGGGATTTTATCAGTCAGAAGCAGATGGCAGTCGAAGGATTCAAGGCACAGAGCGAGATGGTAATTGATAGCCTTGATCGGTTGATTACAGCATGGGAAGAACGGAAAGAATCTGTAGTGGTGGAGGGTGTTCACTTGAGCCTCAATTTTGTGGTAAAAATTATACTATTTATTAGATCTTAGAAAATTTGCATAGAGTGCCACATGTCTTTTATATCAGAGGCCTGATTTGATTACTATGGAACTTTGCCATGCAGATGGGGCTCATGAAGAAACACCCTTCGATTATACCCTTTATGATTTATATTTCAAATGAAGAGAAGCACTTGGAAAGATTTGCTGTTCGCGCAAAGTACATGACACTAGATCCTGCAAAAAACAAGTATGTCAAATACATACGAAATATCAGAACAATCCAAGATTATCTCTGCAACCGGGCAGATAAACACTTGGTGCCAAAAATAAACAACACTAATGTGGATAAAAGTGTAGCAGCCATTCATGCAACAGTTTTCAGCTGCTTAAGAAGGCGCGAGGCAGGGGAGCAGCTTTATGATCCAATCACGAACACAGTAATTGTTGTTAACGAGGAGTACAGGAATCAGTGCACGGCTAATTCCTTGAGTTCCAAAGGAATGTTTCAGCTGATCCAATGGAAAGGTTCTTGTAGGCATTTGATGGCACTTTTGAATGATGATGGTTCTGTGGCAAAGGCATGGCCAGTTGACATGATTGACGACAATGGCAAGCCCATTGTTGGCCATCCCACTTGGAATGGAATTGGAACGCCTGTGTATGGGCCGCTGCAGATTGGAAAAGCAGAACCAGTCAACCTTCAGTTTGGTCACTTTGGTATTAGTGCTTGGCCAAGTGATACAGGGGGCACAAGTCATGCAAGCAGTGTAGATGAATCAAGAGGTGAGCTGACTGACAATGGTAGTAGATACTATTCATCCTGTTGCAGCTCACCTCGGATGTTGTCTGATAGGCCTGCCAAGGAAGTAAGTTTTATAACATCACCAACTACAATTATATAGTGGCTGAAACTGAACTTAAACCATGAAGTTGGGCAAATAATGTGAAATTTTTATCATAGTTTTTCAAACATAAATAAATTGAACATGGATTCCAGGGCGAGGTGATGAAAGTTTCAAGCAATGATTCCTACCTGGTGATTTGTAATGGTGCTCTTTTTAACCTTCTTTTACCCATTGTCCTTTTTGCAGCTCAAGGAAGAATTGTCCGTTGATGGTAGTGATGAAGATGTTGAGGAGCCACCCGAAGCAGACAGTGATGAAGATTTGAGTGATGAGCAGAAACAGCTCCAAGAAGAGGTAGGAATATGTAGTTGGAGAACGTTCACTTTGCATAGCTATATTCAACAGATCCTCCACGTTAATTTTGTGATACACTGTGACAAGTTAAGCACTTAACATTGCCATCTCTATGCTTCATCAGCTGTGTTATAACTGGTTTGATACTTGATACTTGTTTCTGCAATTTGGATTTTGATTTCACTGGATTTGTTATTGTTGGGCCGTGTTATTTTTTTGTCTTGTTGGTTGATAAAAATAGCTTCTCATTGCATGTTTTTTATCCCAGTTGGAAGGGTCTGTGGATGAGGGATCCACGAAATCAGATGAGGAGTACGATGATCTTGCTATGCAGGATCTCCCAGAAAGTGGTTACGGCTCAGATGACGATGAAGAATTCATCGGTAAAATTGACTCGCCCAAAATGGTGTCATCTGCTTCAGGAGACCAAACAAACGAGAATGGCTTTGATGACCTCTTCGAGACAACAAAAAACAAACCTCTGTCAGAGTCATCAATGCAAGCAAACCCCGAATCTCCTTTCAGAGAAAAAACCGAGGGAAGAGTCTCACCTTCTGTGAATCATAGATCAAGGAAACGTTCTCAGAGCATCCCTGCATTTGGGAGGTGTGGAGCGTCAATAAGTACTGCAACACCTAATGAAGCATTTCGAAGGTAGCGGTGCAGTTTTCTTGGGTTCATCTTCACTTTGTCCATAACTCAAAAAAGTCTTTTGTCTTCCTCCGGTTCCATACCTTTTGAGACATTGCTAAACCCTTGTGAATAGACATAGCTAATTTCTTTATGGAGTTGTGCATTTGTTACTTAAATGCCTGTTGTTTAGTATGAGGAGCTTGAGCTGCTGAAATTAGAGATTTTAGTAGCAAATAGTTTTTTCCCCGGGGAGGTGTAGGTGTAACTATGACTTTTTGTTGCAGATTTAGATTAACAATAGTTGGTTACTTCACCTTGTGTAAAAAAGAAAAACACAGTACACGAAGTTTCTCTATGCGCAGGGTTCGGAAAGAGGTGAGCCACTTTGGGTGTAATATATGTAGTTTTGCCTTTACATCTAATGTACGCAATCTTGTTTTTACACTGCAATGGCCTTGTTCACGTGAAGTATTGAAAAAATTATTAAATATCATTTAAAAGATTTTCTTCGTAGTTCTTTAAATTTCCAAAAATAGAATAAAGATGTCTCAGGCTTAGCAAACGGTGGACTCCAAAATTTTGATTTCATAAGTTATCTGTTATTAAATTAGTAGTTATTATTTCGTAATTAAATTAGTACTTATTAATTAATGATAAGAAAAAATAGTATGGATAATTTTAGTCACGTATTAACTATTTGTAGAAACGTTTTTGGAAGATCTATAATGCTTCGAAAAACAAAATGCTTCTCACTAATTAATTACACTTGTAAAACTTGCTCGACTGTTTGTTTTTTCAATATATATTTTTGCAAAAATACCGTAACATTTTTTTTTCGAACTTCGAGCCTACATGATTTGGGCTTTTTAGCCCGTAAAGTTTCTATTCCCTTTGGCGGGAGTTCAAAATTCAACAGGAGAAATAACTAGTGCTGGAAAAATATTTATCCGTGAAAATGGAAGAACGGATGAGGAAATTTTAGATTATTGTTAGAAGAAATAAATATGAGCGAATCAAATCTGCTCTCTCGTTCGCAGCAAGCTGATCTGAATTCTCTTCGAAGGTGCAATTCTTCAAACACAAAACGTATATTCCGCTCAATGTTACTATGTTTTAGATTTTTTATTCGGTGTTCATTTGCTTTTCTGAAGTACAGTCGAATCTTGGAGCTCCGAAACGTTTCTGAAAATTCAGAACTTAGCAACGAGGGTACGGAAAAATTATTGAGCGACGTCGTACTCGAACTTGAGGTAATTGAAATAAATAATCTCATATGTTTGTTCGCAATTTCTCTGTTTTGTGTTTTTACGATGATAAAATTGGGTAGTTTTTCATAATTTTTCAGAAGAAAATTAGTCAGGCAGTCTCGGAGTGTTCTTCGGATGTAAGCTCGTTGGCGAATGAAGACCTTAGTGAGAAATTCATTTATATATTATTGTTTCTGTCGTTTTTTTACTGAACTTGTACTTGATTGCAAATATGCAATATCGAATATTCGTTTGGCTATAAACTGTGTTAGCTTTTGATTAATTCATATACTTATATTTTTTTAAAAATTAACATTTATTAATTTGGTTTTTAAAGAATATAATTGAATTATCAACGTATCTTTTAAGAAAGAGCCAAAATCACATGGCTGACACCACCAACGGCCAACCAGATATTTAGTTATGGACAGAGGTTGTTCTATCGTTGTTAGATGTTCTCCTTTGTTACAACTCAATGTTGGTTTTTTATGTTAAAATATAGATGAACTATTGGTGCAACTGAAGAAAGAACTGAGTGCAGTGGAGGGAGAAAATGCACATATTGAATGTGAAATCATGGATCTTTTAAGGAGATGTGAGAAAGGTAAGAAGCCTTTCTTTTATTTGAGTAACCTCTTCCCCCTCAATCTTAAAGTTTAAAATTTTATATGAAATTTCTCGCTCTCTGCCACTCTCACCCCAAATCATGGGTTTGCCTATGAATATTAGGATATGAAAATATTTTGTTGTGCTCATTTTTCATGTTCTTATATTTGTTGTTGTATGCACGCATTAAATGATATTATTATTATCATTATTTTCTTTTACAGATAATGACAAATTGGAGGGTGAACTGGAGAAATTAAGTTGTTCCTTGGACTTTATTGAGTCACAGGTCATGTTACATGGCATTTCAAGAGTTCGACTGTGCTTTCTTGTTAAGCACATGGAGTTTTTTTGGTTTATATGTGAACAGTGACTTTTGTTATTGTCACCCCCTGTTTGTTATTGCATTATGTATTTTATTGTGATATTTTCTGTTTCGAGCCACTGAAATGGTGGTATATAAATAATGGAAGCTAAATGCACCGAGTGCATGGCCTCCAGTATGCAGTTTTCTCGTGAAACAGGCATTAGGATTTTTATGAACCAGTTTATCTGGAGTTGCTTAAAGTTCTGCACGCAAAACCTGTACTGTTATGAAGAATATTTTAAAGCTACCGTGTTGAGGTTTTGACTTGAACTATGAATCTTCATGTCCTAAATAATGCAGCCTGGAGTATAGCTATGACTTCTTCTTGTTAATAGATCAAGGCCTCTATCCTAATGTCAGTATATTCACGATAATCTTATGTCATTTTTCTTTTTCACGTATGTTGAGGGAATGTAAGGTAGGGAAGAATGTTGAGTCAAAGGAAGGAGCCATGCACATTTGTATTTTAAAATTAGTGCAAAGACATTGAACGGAATTCTAAATTACTTGTATTACATATTATTTGTTGTCCACACGACCTCTCGAATGGAACAGTGGTTTTCAGTAGTTTGTATCTTGAATTTGCTTCCCGCTTATTATCTATTTGCACTTCTACTAAAAAAAATTAATTTTCATGTTGCAGCTTGAAAAGGAAAAACTGGATATGCAAACGAATGTCTTTCACAACACAGCTTATAAGGAAACCATTTCACACGCACATGACTCTAGTTTTGAGGTTTATTGATTACAGCGTCCCCTTTCTATATTTTTGTTTGACGAACAATAATACAGCTTTTTCCATCATGTTTGGGAAGAGGGATGTCTTTCTATCCCAGATGTTAAAAGTCGGTTTTCCATATGATGCCTATTGATGATTAATCATATGTGAAATTCTTTCACACAATTGCAGCTACAATATTGTAATACATGGCATTGATTTCTTAGCTGTTCTACTTTAGCTTCATGGTGGTTTGTCTTAGATGTGTGTCTCTTTAGGTTCCATGGATCTTTTGCATTTGCATTGAAATAGTGTCGTGGACAGTATGGATTATGTTGTTAACTAAATCACTTGTTTCATTGTTGGATTTCTTTGTTGGCATTCTAAGTCATTTTTAAGTTAAGTTATTTGCGTTTTTATTATCCCTTAAGATGTTGGAACTCAGTCATCGGGTTGAGAAGAACAAGACAACTTTGAAGTCAATGCAAGATCTGGATTCAATTATTCAGAGGTTTTTTTTTCACAGAGAGTGGAATCCATTATTCTTTTGTTTTTTTCTCCATGGTCTCACAATTGATTACACTGCTCTCCACAGGTTTGAAGCTGTGGCGAAAATTGAGGATGCATTGACTGGTCTCAAAGTAGTTGAATTTGAAGGAAACCGAATTAGATTGTCCTTGAAGACTCACATTCCAAATTTAGATAGTGTATTGTGCCAGCAAGAAATAGAAGGCGTAATTGGGCCATCAGAACTGAATCATGAGCTGATAATAGAAACTATAGATGGAACCTTTGAACTAAAGAATGTTGAGGTAAGACCACTTCTAAAAGTCATTGAAGGTGAAGCATTGCTCAATCAAACCTGTAACCACACTGCTTGCAGAAATGGAATCTGATATTTGAAATAAGTTGTCTTAATGATAATTTCTAAAGTAAGTTCTTTGGAATTGTGAATACCAAGATCTCGCTTTTGGAATTGTGAATACCAAGATCTCGCTTAACACTATCTGTACTTAAGATAACACAACATGGAGTAGCACGACGCAATGCCTTTTCAGATACGAATCCCATATGAAAAATTATTCATTATCTTGCGTAAACTCAAAAATCGCATTTATCCTGTTATACATCGATGCCATGTATCTGATGATCATTGACCTACGTTATGCTTTAGTGCCTGATATTTTCCTATAAAACTCTTCGCTGGAAGTTACCACTCCACTCTTTTAAAGTTCGATGCCTTTAACTTTATCGAATCTGCTCCTGGTTAAGATATGGCTATAAATAGTACTCTTGGTGTATTTGATGTTTCGTCTTTTGTTTATCTTGTGGTTTTTATTGAACATCTACTTTGCCTTCTTTGTCAACTTGTGCTATTTTTCTGTATCCTTATTTACCACCAAGTTATGGCATGTTACTTTTGGAATAGTAGTCGAGGATGACCTTGCAAGTTATTGATGCTTTTATTTTTATAATTATTTCTAGTTACATCGTTCTGATATTTGCAATCTTGGATATGTCCGCAGGTTTTCCCAAATGATGTATACTTAGGTGAAATTATTGAGACTGCAAAATCTTTCAGGTTGGTGCTTTCTTTGATTATTTTGTAGCTTTTAATTTTGTCGAATTTTTTTATTTCATTTGTACATGGGCTATAAACTTTTTTGATAAGATGGGTTGCCTCTAGGCCTGTAAATCTCCGTTATTCGTCATGGGTTCTGAGCTTGACAAAGGTGAATATTTTACATTACCCGGTGAAGATGATAGTCATAGCCATATTTGGCAAAAATTTTGAGTATGATTGAAGGTTTTTGTTAGTTTATATATGTTAGTTTGTAGAAAATACGTCTGTTAACAGAAGTAACTAAATGCAATGGCTTTGGTGCTTGATATTCAAACTAAAGTGTATTAGCAAATCATAGGAGGCCCACAATGTGGCTTATGGATTATGACTGATTGCACAATTCACTAGAAAGACAACGTCCTTTATTATGTTAAATTAGTTCGTACGATTGACGCAACAAGAAGTAACCAGTTGGTGGTAGATTTGATCCCTTTGTTTTGATTAATAATATTCCTGCGTGAAGAATTTGTCATAAATATTCATGCCTGCTATTGTGGGATGTTGTTGGAACTTCCCTCTGTGTTGATGATTTGTATAATTTGAGAGGCTTAATCAACCGTATGCCCAAATGGGTGAAATTTCAGAAGTAGCAGGCTATGTATCTATTATGCATCCTGCAGTGCGCGGAAATCAACTTAAATTGACCTTTGTAGGATAAATTGTAATGCCTAATCTTATATGGTTCCACTCTATCACTGAAATATTATTCTCTGCAATGTACGATGTGTGTATATTTGTTACTTCACAGTTGAAATTTATTTAGTTGTTGCCACTTCCAGGTTGCTTTATCCAACATTGTCTGTAATCGCAACCAGGTCTTCCCTAGAGTGGTTTGTTAGGAGGGTGCAAGATAGAATTGCTCTTTCTTCTCTCAGACGATTAGTGGCGAAGAATGCAAATAAGTCGAGGTCAGAAATTACTTGGTTAAAATTCTAATTTTGATCTTGGTTATTTAAGCACGTATCTTTCATTTTATAATAGTGTTTTGACCGAAATAGTTGATTAGTTTATCATTATAACCGTAGATGATTTTGATTTGAGCGCTATCCTTTTATTCTGTTATATACTACTTGCTATGATGAACAGCATAGTTCTTCATGATTAAGGTTCCACCCCATATGAATCCAAGGGAGAAGTGGAAAAATTAGGTAATTGTTACCATATTGTTTTATATCAATTTTTTTAGTGCCTTTTCAGGCATTCGTTCGAGTACCTAGATAAAGAAGACACGATAGTAGCTCATATGGTTGGTGGGGTTGATGCTTTCATAAAGCTGTCTCAAGGTTGGCCAACATTAAATTCTACTTTGGAGTTAATATCACTCAAGAGCTCGAGCCAGCACTCCAAAGAAATTTCTTTGGCCGGCCTTTGCAAGATTGTGGTGAGTAGTATTATTGCTTATCTCTTGCTTCTTAGCATATCATATTTCATATGCATCGAATGCCAATTTTCTTAAAAGTTACTGCAAAACCTATATAAAAAAATTACTTTGTAAAACTCTAGGAATTTTGTATTTTAGTACATTGTTGTTTGCCTCTGCACCGTTGAAGACCGAACGAATTCTTGGCATAATCTTATGTGCCGTGTAATTTGTAGGATGCTGCGAACTCGTTGAATGTGCCTATACGTCAGAATATCTCAAGCTTCGTGGATGGGATCGAAGAGACACTTATGGACCAAATGCGCGCAGAACTTCAATCCGATGCTATCCCCAAGTAATATTTTTTATGTTTCTAAATTATCCTGCCTGATGCGTCGGAACAAATTCTTGTGTTTGATTATGTGAAAGACATCCCATTATTTTAGTTTGAATTTTTGTCGTGTCTTGTCTGTGGCTTTAGACTAACCGCTAATGTCTTGCCTTTTACTTTTAAATAACTCTAAACACAAAAAACTAATCTAATACTGGGTTAGTAACCAAACAAATTATTTGCTCTTAATAAAGGCGGATCAAATAGGGGCAATCATGGCTTAGGCAATAAAAAAAAGTTGAAATTTAAGTTTTCTTTTTAAAAAAAATGAACTTTGGAGTTCTTATTTTTCCCTTGTATCTTTCACAATTTGTTATGTTTGATAATGTAGATGATCCAAATGACAATTGCGTGAGGCAATGTACAATGAAATACATAATTTTGAGTGTTTCCTTTTAATTATTATGATTACTGTGCACAAATTATTTGGTTCACGTGAAGTGAATATCATAATTGTGATTAATTAAATGAAATTTAACCCCATCACACATGAATCAAATCTGTTTCTCTTTTATCATAAGAAATGATTAATTGATTGTTCTAGAATCCATATTGCCAATTCCTTACATGAATTGCAACCTACTAATGCCATTAGGAAGTAAGCAATACATCTGCCGTAGGAATAAGATACACTCACATGTGGCAACATACCTCATGATGGCCTAGTGACACCTAGTATACCAGTTTAGGACAAATTTTGAGTTCAAGATCCATATAAATTCTGCTCTCGAAATATAAAAAAACAAAGAAAGATACACTCACATTTGGAGTAGCAAACCAATAAACATGGAGCATGTTGGTAAATGCAAACTAGTATTAAGTAATGATTTTATTTCAATTTTTTTTTAAAAAAATTATATTGCAGATTTTCCTGAAACTTATTTTCAAACTTGTGACTTGAATTACTCGGATATTTATATTTTTTACTCTTTTTTTTCAATTTATCTTAAAAAAATGATATTATTAGAAAAGTACACTGTCTGATGGTCTTTCTCTACATTCTAATGCATGTTCTAAATAATGTTTAGTGAACTGCTATAATGGAGGACTTTTCTCTATTGTAGATGCATTGAGAAAGAACAAGCCCCTTTGTAGTTTTCAAATTTTTTGGAGAAAATGGGAATATTGCCCCGTCCACTTGGTCTATTTCACGGATCATATGGTGAAGCTAAAAGAAAATATAATTGGGCATAGTGTGGAGTATACTTAGCAACGCAAAACTTCTTCAACCTCTATAGATTTAAACTGTAAAGATAGCAGCGCAAATATAAATCGAGTTCTAACCAAGGCTATTGCAAAAATGCCATTTGAATTATATAAAACATCAGAAACCAAGGTTGTGGCATATACATGTTCGAGTCGCCAGTCTGAGGTGAGATTTTAAATAATAATAATAATAAAAAAAAAAAAGTTGAATCCAAGGATTGTTGGTGGGTATTTTGTGAAACCCCAACAATCACCTACCAAAATTCGATGATATTGATTGACATCGACAATTGCATTCGATGAAATTGAATTATTATCCAACAATTGCAATAATGATGAAGAAGAAAATTCAAAAATGAACAATTTATAAACAAAACGTGAATATTGAGCCGAGTCTTGTTGAAAATTGAATGTTGATACCTCGGAAAAAAAACAAATGAAAATACATCTATAAATACAAAACATATTTTCAGTATAAAGAGGGAGAACAAATTAATATATTCATAATTTTATCAGATTTCCAACTATTCCAACAAGAAGGATTTAAGGGTCATAAAACTAAATGTAAGTGGGCTTTTGCTATAATATCTTCATTTCGTTTTGAAGTTGTAAGTATGCTTTTAAATTCCAATCGATATGTGATGTATTTTGAAACTCTGACGTTTCTAGTAAAAATTATAATTTCTGAAGCACTTTAAATATTGAAATCCAATTGGTAAGGAATTCCGAGCTATTATGACCATGATGTGGTAGGATTATAACCGTTACTCTGACGATACGGTGGTTAACCGTTGTTCTGAGATTTCCAGACCCTTTAGTCGTGGGTGATTCTATGTTCTGACCCATCTCTAGGAGGGTTATGTCTAGGGAACTGATATCATTACCAGGATATATGATATATGATTCTGATATGAAATTTATGTTCTATTTTGGCTCCGATGAGCAAAACTCTGTTTAGTTTCTGTTATGAATTCATATTAGGATCTGCTCCGATTTTGATGTGTTTTGGAAAAATTATGAAAATATATTAGTACAAGTGTCACATACGATTATCCACTGCTTGCTGAGTGTTAACCAAAACACTCATCCATTCAAAAATGACCATCATTTATAAACAAAACGTGAATATTGAGCTGAAAAGTGAAGGTTGATACCTCAGGAAAAAGACAAATGAAAATATATCTATAAATACAAAACATATTTTCAGTATAAAGAGGGAGAACAAATTAATATATTCAAAATTTTATCAAATTCCAAATATTCCAACAAGAAGGATTTAAGGGCCATAAAAAATAAATGTAAGTGAGCTTTTGCTATAATATCTTCATTTCGTTTTGAAATTGTAAGTATGTTTTTAAATTCCAATCGATATGCGATGTATTTTAAAACTAAGAAACTCTGACGTTTCTGGTAAAAATTATAATTTCTGAAACACTTTAAATATCGAAATCGAATTGGTAAGGAATTCCGAGCTCTATTTCCCACCCTGATGCAGTGAGATTATAAGCGTTACTCTGACCTGATATGGTGGTTAACCGTTGGTTTGAGATTTTCAGACCCTTTATTCGTGGGCGATGTTCGGACCTCATCTCTATGAGGGTTATGCCTAGGGAACTGGTATCAGTACCAGGAGGAAATTAGATGATCTATTGTGCTTACTTTAGTATATGATATATGATTCTGATATGAAATTTATGTTCTATTCTGGCTCCGAGGATCAAAACTCTATTAGTTTCTGTTATGAATTCATATCAGGTTATGCTCCGATTTTGATGTTGTAGGATCGAGCGCTTACCGCTTTACCAATAACTATAGTTAAGTGTAATGTCGCAACATCAATCTTTTCAACCATGCAATGGCACAAGCGTCGCGTGTTCGACCGATCACAAAGCAGAGGCAATTGTTGAACACCAACAATCCTCCCCCAATAATTGCACTCTTTGCAACTCATGGGAATCGAACGCTCGACCTTGACTCTGATACCAATTGTAGGATCGAGCGCTTACCGCTTTACCAATAACTATAATTAAGGGTAATGACACAACATCAATATTTTCAACCATACACTGGCACAAGTGCCACGTGTTCGACCGATCACAAAGCAGAGACAATTGTTGAACCCCAACAGATGTGTTTTGGAAAAAATATGAAAATATATTATTATAATTGTGTCACATACGATTGTCCCGTGCTTGCTGAGTGTTAACCAAAACACTCACCCCTTACATCCCCTCCCCAGATAAAAGTGAGACAGATACCGAAGAAGAAGAACAATACTTGTTTTGGGGATGATAATTATGTAGCTGATGAAGTTCAAAATTCCGCTGTCATAATTTGAGATTATTATAAGCTTCCGCTGAAGTATTTAATTGGAGACCAATTTTGTAAGTTAAATTCAAACTTGTAAGAAATGTTTATTTTATGGTGTTGGGTTTTGGCCCATTACCTGTTGGGCCTTAGCCTTCCTTCTTTTATTCTTATGTTTTCTCGAGCCCTTTTATTTAGCAGATTGTCTCTTCACTTGCTTCTACATTCTCTTCACAACTCCAGAAGCTTCTCGATCGTGTTTCCTCGGCTGGACTCTCTTGACCGCGTTGCTTGGGACTTGCTCCCCTTCCCTTCGTCTTCCTCGCTGCTATTAATCATGGATTTGTTCCATGATGAGGTGAGTGAAAAAGTCTGAAATCCTTTGTGTATTTCGTTTTCCCCTACTCTTTTTCACGTCTCTGTTCGCGGTGGTTGGCCGTGAGCTTTCTGTGTGAGAGTGGTGGTGCTGTGTGCGCCAGTGAGCTTAGGGTGTTTCTCTTGTGGTTCGAGTGTGGTGCTGTGTGCGCCGTGAGCTGTGGTGCTGTGTGCACGGTGTGGCCGTGGCTGTAGTGTGTGCGTCTGTGGTTCTGTTCGTCCAGTGCGTGTGCTATTCCCTTGCTGTCCAAGTCGACTGTGTGTGTCTTGGTGTAACCCTGTGTGTGGTTCACCTTGCTGTGTTCGGCCGTCTCCTACTGGTGGGGTGCTCGGGCAGTGCGTAGGGCAGTGTGTGTGTCTCCCATCTTTTGGCTACGATAACTTGGTTCCCCGGTGACGACGTAGAAAGGAAACCCAGCTCAACCTGAGCCCAATTCCCTTACTCTTGTTTGATATTCGATTTATATAGTTCTTTGTGAATTGCATACTGTGGATTGTTTTCTTGTTGTAATTGCAGGTTAACGATCGACGATTAAAAGCGGAACGAAAACCTTACAGTGGTATCAGAGCGTTCCGTGCCTGGTGGAGTGCTCGATTGGTCTCGGGCAGTGCTCGGTGGGCTTCGGGCAGCAGCTAGAGTGTTCGGGCAGTGGCTGGAGTGCTCGGGCAGACCTCAGGCAGCAGCTGGAGTGTTCGGGCAGCAACTGGAGAGTTCGGGCAGCGGCTGTAATCTCGGGCAGATCTCGGGCAGGGCCTTCGGTGCTTCGGGCAGTGTGATTTTCGTCACCCCAGAGCTTTGTCTCTGGGTAGTAAGTGATTATCTTGACCCATAATCTTTTTACTACGTTGTTTCTAAGTAATTGTGTCCCTTACCCGTAGGAAAATCTCTATCTGAAGCCCCATGCTCGTACACCGTTGAGTGTATTGTGATCTTGTGGGTGATAGCGATTTTTCCTCCCCTTAGCTTGATTAATTCTTTCATATTGTGTTTGTGCCTTGTGGTCCTTGCTTCTGCTGACTGGTTATTGAAATTGTGTGTGCCTCCTTGCTTATTTGTGATGGCTTCAATTTCTGGATATAACCTTGAACCATTTAATGGAAAATCTGATTTTTCGATATGGCAACAAAAGATGAAAGGAATCTTAATACAACAAAAAGTATTTAAAGCTATTGACGATAATTGGGATAAAAAAATTACATCTGCTAAGAAACTTGAAGATGACGAATATGCTTATTCTTCTATTATCTTGAACTTATCTGACTCTGTGCTCAGGAAATGTGGTAAACTATCATCTGCAAAAGATCTTTGGGAAAAATTAGAAGAAATGTTTACTGAAAAATCTTTGCCAAGTAAACTTTTCTTGTTAGAAAATTTTTTCAGATTCAAGTTAGACTTGAACAAAGACGTAGATGAAAATTTGGATGTGTTTACTAAGTTAATTCAAGATATTAAATTGACAGGAGATAAGAACATTGACGACTATTCACCTATTGTTCTTTTAAATGCTATTCCTGAAAATTATAGTGATGTAAAATCCGCCATTAAGTACGGTAGAGATTCTATTACATTGGATACTGTAATGAACGGCCTAAAAAGCAAGGAATTAGATTTAATAGTGAACAAAGGTGGTAAGCAAGATTCAGATGAAGTTATGCATGTTAGAGGTAGATCTCAACATAGGTATAACAACAATCATAGATCTGATTATAACCAAAATCAGAATAATGATAAGAACAAGGGGAAAAGGTCTAAGTCTAGGCCTAAGAACAGAATGTGCTTTAATTGTGGTGATCATGATCATTTTATTAAAGACTGTCCTAAAAAGAAAAAACCAGAAACAAAATGATAACAACCAATCTTATGAACAAGTGAATCATGCTTCCTCATCCGGTGAAAACTTGGATGATATCTTTATGGTGACTGATTTATGTGATGATGTGAATTCTGTGCATTCATCTACTGTGTGTGAAAATGAATGGCTAATTGATTCTGGTTGCTCTTATCACATGTCACTCTTTAGAAATTTGTTTTCTAATTATAAAGAAGTTGATAATGGTTCTGTTTCTATGGCTGATGAGAAACTTTGTAAAGTTGCTGGGATTGGTGATGTTTTCTTGAAATTTGATTCTGGTTATTCTATAACTCTAAAAGATGTGAGACATGTTCCTGCTTTGTGCAATAATTTGATGTCTTGTGCTGGATTAGAATCATGTGGTCTTGAGGGTAGATGGGGAAATGGAGTTATGAAAATCGTAAAGGGTTCTTTGGTAGTTTTCAAAGGTAAAAAGAAAAGACATCTTTATGTTTGCAAAACTGAATCTGTATATGATAATGTGAATTCTGTGACTGATGACTTGACTGATCTGTGGCATAGGAGATTAGGTCATATGAGTTCTAAAGGTCTAGAGATTTTGCATGA